>CM021103.1:683585078-684001700 GCA_007115665.2 Sequoiadendron giganteum | reverse complement strand
TTTAGATCCAAAGACATTATGGAAAGTTACATAATCAAACTTATGATCATGCATGTCAAGAATCCTAGTCCAATATTGGACAAGATTTCAATGTTTCCTTCCTTCTTCTTTAATTCCATATCTTTTTTGAACACAGCCTGACCCCTATACAGAAACATGTGGATTAATAAGGAATACCATCTGAATCCAACCCATATCTTCCCCTCATTTAGGGCTACCAGACCCATGTGCATCTTCTTTGCCAAATAAGTGGCAAAATCATATATTACATTAAAACTTGGGTGCTGGAGATTTACTGCCATATACATAATATCGGTAGGCAAGGTTTTCTTTAAGCTGACTCCCAAAACTTGACATAAAGCACAAACAGTCTTTTTGAAATAACTGGAGAAATAGTCCATAAGCAAAGGTTAAGGCTCATTCCTACCAATTACTACCTTCTTCTAATTTTTTCCTCTTCTTGAGACTGCCAAATGAGGTATTAACAAGGATGTTCTGAACAAACCCCTAGTATTTCTATATTCTTGTCTGAAAACCTCCAAGTCGACAGGAACCATATCCTGACTCCATTTGTGCAATTTGAAAATCTGCAATTTCTTCTTTGGTTATCTTAATCATCTACACACCAGCATGTGTTCTGACAATTCGGGCCACAGGGTCATATCTAGCAGCAATGTCCTTTAAAAGATCTACATCCATATAAACATTAGGAACCACCAATTTACCCAGGTCTAACCTCTAGTGGTTACACAAAGGAACCAACAAATTTTTGTTCCCAAACCAATTGGAGAACAACTGCCACCCGGTGTATGGTAACTCGACATCTTGAATTGCACATTGCTTGTCTGTCAATCCTTCAAAGATTTGAGGCCCATAGAACAAAACCTTTCCCTCCTGCTTCTTGCTAGTAGAGGGTTGTAACAAATCAATAATATCTTGGGATAAGGACCTGGTAGTGGTTTTAGAACCAGAACTTCGGGCCTTGGGTGCCATTTATACTAGACTAATGATAATTCAAAATAGGGTTTGCTTATTTTTAGATAACAAATAATTACAATTTTCTCCTTTAGCCTTAACAAAAAATTCTTTAATATTCAAAAAACCCTAGCAATTATCTAGACAAGCTCTAAAAGCGAAACTATTCAATCAATTCTTCAAGAAGAGAAACAAGAAACAATCACGAATTTCCCAACAAGCAACCATAAAATATTTTGAATTTACAAGAAATGGCATACATGCTACTTACGGTTTCAATCGCAGAACATCCAGGGTAGCGAAATCGAGAAATCGTAACCACAGCTTGCTTCACTCGATACCAAGCAATTCTTCCTCAATGTAGAGATATAGAACGGAAATAGTAATTCGCAAAATTTAGCATTTAATTATGCAAGCAGAGTTAACTCGGCCATTACTATTCACTCGCGCGAGATAAAACGACTATCGTACAATACCAGTTTATTTTTAAATATGAGTCGTTGATCAATCGCAACGTTGGCCAGGAGAACGGCTTAGATTTAGTCAAAATAGTTTGAAAATGCCACGTTCTCCCTCCAGTCACCTAACAGACAGGATATTCACCTACCAAGCACCATATCAGCACGAAAATGGGCCCCACCTTTGTTATTAGCACATAGCATCGGAGTCTACGCGTCACCAAATTGCACACCTCGCAACATTATTCAAACTACAATTTTAATTGCACGAGGTCAATGAGGAACGACCATGATGCGTCGATACGGAAATAGCTGTTGGCATCAGCCTTCATCATCGACCAGCGAGCAAAACTGGTCCCCACCATCAAATGTGACAGATGGAAAAATCTTGCACGCCTCGCACCATATTTGTGATGTTAGTAGAAACCTTGCGAGGTCTGCGAGCAATGGTCAAGATTGAAATCATTTCATTCGACGGTCGCACAATTTGCACACGCAAAAAGGTTATTTCGCCTAACTTTTTAATAGTTGTTTTATTTTGCAGGGGGTGAATTTAATGACCTTTGATCTTCCTATGATTGACCCTGACCGCTCCTTGCGATCTCGCGATGACATCACCGCTGGTTGTTTGGCGATTGCGATATCATGGGTGAGCGCCACGTGTCCCAAGCTGCCAATGCCAAAAAGGGATTAATAAAGCGTTTAATATTTGTGTCGGACTTAAATACGTTATAAAGTGGGTTACTAAAACAGCTGTGAGATGCACATGCTCGAGATCGACAGTGATGTTATAATCTTGGTAAAAAGTTGTTCGACGGTTATGTTTGGTGCTGTTGACTATTGTGTTTTTAATGATCGTCGATCTTCCTACGATTGATCCTGACCGCTCCCCGCGATCTCACGATGACATCACTGCTAATTGTTTGGTGATTGCAATATCACGGGTGAGCTCCATGTGTCCCAAGATGCTGATGCCGAAAAAGGATTAATAAAGCATTTAATATTTGTGTCAGACTTAAATACGTTATAAAGTGGGTTACTAAAATAGTTGTGAGATGCACGTGCTCGAGATCGACGGTGATGTTATAATCTTGGTAAAAAGTTGCTCGATGATTATGTTTGGTGCTCCTGACTGCTGTGAGTGAACACAATCGCCGATGTTAGGAATCAACAGTTGCCCGCCATCGTGTGATAGAAAGATGCAGGATGTTTAGTGATTGCGATATCACGGGCAGGAGCCACATGTATTCCTTTGGCACTGCTTCTGTGGTGGGCCCTCGATGTTGATGTGGAGATTTTGTTAGCCCTTTTGAAGATTGTTGTTCGATGATCTGACAAAAATAAAAAATCGACGACTGAAGTTTAAATTCGCATCAAATGCAATTGGAGCCGTTGGGGCGGCATGCAAATGAGCTTTAATGGTGGACGAGATGTCTACTACCTCAATTCAATCAACATAAAGTATCTGCTCTTTTTCTATCTTCATCACAAAAGCATTCAAGTATTTTCCAAGTAGTTCAGAGCTAGAGATAAAGTTTTTTGAGCGATCACCGTGAAGTTTGGTTCTCTGCAAGGCGCGAAATCCCTGAGTTATTTTTTATTCTGCTGGGTTAATTTGACTGTGTCTTTGCGAAGGGTTCTATTGTGTTGGTCAAGGGTTTTTGTTAATTATTGTCGTAGGGTTACTGGTTTGTTTGAATTATTGGAATTGCATAGTTGTGTTGTATTTTTATGTTCTGGGTACCCCCAGTTTCTTCGAGGATTTGACTTTTTAAAAGAAGCCCTAGTTGTTTAAGATGGCACCACCGAAGCAGCACTCTGGCCATGTTGATTATTTGAAGAGGAATTTGTATGATGACTTCCTAGATCAACTCCCATTGTCAACAAATGACAGGAAGAGTGGTAAGCCCCTAGGCGAAGGTCTACTGTGCAAAAAATATAACATTGCGGATGTCAGGATTCCTATGACTGGTCTTGAAATGTTTAGGTTGTGGTATGGACAATGAAACTTACCTCACCCCTTCTCTAATGCCTGGAGATATGACATGGGGAAACTATCAGTGCCAGATGTGTTCCCTGATGTTGACTTGCTCAGAGCAATGGCAACACGGTATGATCCTATGAAAAGGGTCATAAGGGATAATGATGGTGAAATTTTCCTAAGCCTAAATGTAGATGAGATTCGGCAGATTTTTGATTTGACTGAGTATAGCCCTTTCTTAGTCCAAATAGATTTTGAGGAGATGAAGGAGGAGTACAAAAGGTTAAAGCCTCATTTCAGATTGAAGTTGCTTCCTCTTCACCTGGCCAGGGCGGGTAGTTCAACAATTCTTATTAGCCCAAATGACCAAGAGCCTTTCAAGCTGAGCTGTTTTTCCAGTCACTTCCTGGCAACATTTTATTCATTGTGCCAGATTTTAGGGTTCAGCCCTAATACTGTGATGCTAGTTGCATACATGTTTATGGGAGCCCAGATTCAACATCCCAACTTCTTTGTGGTATATGACTTTGCATCATTCCTGTTAGAGAAGATGCATGAGGGTTTGATGAAACTGCATGTGGGGGATACTGACACTCCTTTTTTCTGCTACTCCCTGTTGATGCACATGTTCCTGTACAAGAATGTTGTTTTCTTCTCAGAAAAAATGGAGTTGAGGCAAGAGGTGAATGGAGAAAGGTTACTAGTATAGGTGTGGAGTGCAGATTTGTCTTACAACAGGGGAGGTGCCAGCTTTGTGCAGTTTGATAACTGCTTTGCCCCTAGACTCAGGGCTCGGTTGGTGGTAAATGTGCCAAGAGTCCCTGAAGATTTGCATGACTTCCTTCGACCGAAGGTGAGGAAGCCTAATTTAAAAGTGTGTCACAATTGGGGTGATATCATCTTGTACTCTGTAATAACTGTCTTGAGGGTGTATGGTTTCTAGGGAACCCCTATATCCTCCCCTTTAATGTACCATCAAGGATGGGGTTTATCGAAGTAATATAGCAACTAGGTTGTATTCATGAGGACAACCTAACAAAGAAAGGAAAAGGGACTTTGTTCCCTGACTACACTGTTATTTCTGATTTTGTCTATTCCAAGGGAGGATGGGTCCACTTTGGAAGGTTTTTTGATGACTTCAATTTGAGGAATGGTCCTAGGAGACAGCATGACCCTGAGGGATTCTTTGTATTGTCCAGACAATGAATTAAAGGTGGCAAACTTGCACATGAATTCAAATTTCCTGAGGACCTAATCAAAAATGAGTTTGATTTGAATAGGCAGGAGTTGAATAAAGAAAAATGGATTGCATATGAAAATTTGTTGGCTATAATACATAAAATGGATCCAAAATATGGAGTTCACTCCATTTCACAAGAGAATAGACTTCTGAATGGCTAATTTCAAAAATATCATGGGCACCTTGATGACCAAGAGGGTCAGTTTGGAATTAGATTTTGGTATAGAAAGACCGGATGTGAGGCCTGAAGAAACAAGGCCAGCTTATCAACCACCAGTTGACAGGCCTCTATACAAGAGAAAGAAGAATGCGAGCAGTGATGAGGATGAAGGGGATAAGTAGGGAAAAAAAGTCATGCAAGCATCATCACAGCTGGGTCCAAGGATCAGAGCACCCAAAGGGATAAGGATTGTGGATCTAGATTCACCACCAAGAGGTGATCCTACAGTGTTACCATCAGAGCCAAGCCCTAAGAGGCGGAGAGTTGAGGAAATGCAGGAAAATCTGATGGATGAGATAATTGTGACTGATCAAGACATGCAGGTTGGTATCCCTTCCCCTCCAAGATCAACACAATTGGTGCTTTCTGACATGGATGTAAAGGGGCAATGTGTACAAGATGCCAGGATGGAGGCATACAAGGCATTCTTGGACGATGATGCATTTGTAAAGACTCTTGTATTCTTGCAACTAGTTTGGAGGATGAAACTAGAAGAGTACTAGAACAAATGCAAGAGTAGGAGAGAATCGAGACCTGATAGGTCTGAGCAGGAGAATGATGATGAGGTCAAGGCCGAATTAATGGAAGAATTCAAAGGCATCACTCTTGAGGAGGGAAGAAGACTTGTGACTCAGGCTAGTGTCTTACTTTTTCTTAAATGGGACATAGTTGATGCAGTTGCATTCAATGCTATCTTATAGTCCAAGCACCCTATACAAAATAGTGAAGAAGATGTTAAGTCAGCTCTGTAGGACTCTGCCTTCAATGAGGAGTATGAAACTCTGGCCATATGGGCATTGGCACCCTAGGGCAGAAATCCAAATGTAACTGATATTAGCCCACACCTAAGGGGAGGTCTAATCATCAAAAGAGCTTTTGAAACTTCAAGAACAGAAGCTACAAGCTTGACAGTAAATGTGGCCAAATTGGCCCAAAAGACAGCTGAGAGAGAAGAGGTTGAAAAGAAGAGTCTGATGGAGAAATACAATATGATAATTACAGAATTTAGTAGGATGCAACAAAGGAAAGTTGAGCTGCAATCTGAAGTAGATACGTTGAAATATGGGTAGGTGGGAGAATCCTCCAGTGCTCTTGGTATCAGACCATTACCTTCTATTGCAAGATCGGTCCCCCATACTACTCCAATTGTTTCAACTCCAGGGTCCCCATCCAGGCACCTGCTCTCAGTCCTATACCAGGGCCAGTTGAAGAAGAAGTTGAATATTCTATGGATCCCACCAAGAAGCAAATGTTGAATAGGATCACATAATTGTAGGCTGCCTTAAAGGCAAGTGAGGATGATGCAATTGCTAAACAAAGTGAGGTGGTTGACACAGTTTTGAGGCATCTTAATGAAAAGGTTCATAGTAAATTACCATTTGTACATTCTTTGTATTCTTTATTCTTGGATGAATAAAAAATATCAATAGGGATCGGGAAATAGTTTTTCCTTTGGCTGAGAAATGGATCCCTAGGGCCAATGATCTAGATATTATGTACAAAGCTTCTAGGTTTGATGTGGACAACAGGCCCCAGTCACTGAAGCCTACTCAAAACTTTGTAAAATCATTGAGCGGATTCTAGGCCCTACCTAATGATTTGAGTAGAAGAATTAGGGAGATGATAAAGAGCTTTGATGACTGGAATGATACATTTTTGCCAGACATTATTGATGCACAAGGAAATGTTAAGACATTGCAACAGTGGCAGGATGGGGCAGAAGAAGTTATCAATGCACAAATCAAATCGATTTGTGATGATTCAAACTATGATTTGTTGGTAAATAGTATGGATAAGATAATTAACACCAGCACATTCTTAGAGTTTTTTGAAAGGGAAGCCAATCAGGTTGCAGTGAAGTACACACCTTAAATACTAAGGTGAATGAGGTCGTGAATTTTGACTGGCCAATGGATGAAGAGTATCAGAGATGGGTGGACAAGTACTTAACCGAGGAGGAGTAAAATAGTGTCTATTACCACAGGATGGATGAAGGAATGTCAGACGATGATGCAAACAATTCTGGAGACAACCACAAGAAATGATTTAACAATGGACAGGGCACGTGAACAGAATGAGAAGATGTTCAAAATGGAGATAGCCACAAGGAATGCACTGAAGGATGCTGATACACACAAGCGGCTAGCTTACCGAGATTATCTGTCAAACATCTATTTATGGCTTAATAGAGCATAATTTCTAGTTTTTTATTGTTGTTAAGCAAAAGACATTTCTCAAAGGACGCACCCTTTCACAATTTTGATATATTTATATCCGTTTCATAATGTAAAACGGATATAGGTAGATAGGAGAAAGATACAGTAGATAGTTTGCAATGAAACTTTTCTTTAAAAGACTCAGATGCATGTATGAATTTTGATGAAGTTAATGAAGATGTCTGAACTTGTGGCTTAATCTTGGTATCAGCTATTTGTGGAATTATACAGTTATTTGGTTGTCTCCATTTTGATGTTTTTTTGTTGTCTAAATTGATATATCAAGCATATATATATTTATTTTACTAATACACATTTGTTGTATTTGTGTGATGTGATTATTTGGTTCTTTCAAATAAAGATTAAACCCTTCTAGTCAATCACACTAACTGAAGAGTATTAATTGGATCAATAAGAAGAATCACATAACTAGGATTGTCATTCTATCTCAAGTAGAGTTTGTCAGTCATTTACTTGCACATTTATACAAGTTATAAACTACATCTGTGTGCCAAACACTTTGAATTATTGCCATCATAGATTACACTTTTATAGATCTTCATTAGACTCCATACACCCAACAAGGCAGTGGTCTCACGCTTTCATCTTTTGGTTTATCCATTTTATTTTTTACATCTGTTAACTGAACATATTCTAATATAATTCAAATATAATTAAAATTAAAAACATCATAAATTAATTATGTAACCACATAAGTCAAATATAATTCTATCAAGAAATTAATATCAAATAGATAATACAATCACATAACTCATACATTTCAATGTCATTGATCTTCTTCTTCATCCAACTCTTTGTCTGTATCATCCGATCCAGATTCAACATTGTAAGGATTGGTCATATCATCATCATCGTCATCATTGATATCAGTTTCAATAATGTCATCATCCACATGGATATCATCTTCATGAACATTAACTCCTACATCATCATGATCTAGTTCCTCCTCTTTGACATCTTCATCAGGCACATCATCAACTAACTGTTGATCCTGATCATCATCTACATCATCTTCTATTTCTTCAGTATCTTCTTCTTCCACCACATTATACTTTACCAGCCTTCCTCTTGGATCATGTCTAACAACATATGACCAACCTGCTTTACCTGGAACCTCTGAGTAAAATACCTGCTCACATTGCCTTGGAAGAACATAGGGCTCAGATCTAGCTCGCTCAAAATACCTTGTATTAACCATGGTAAATCCATTATCATGTTCAATAACAGTTCTCTCAGGATCAATTTCATTCAATTATAGCCTGTACCATAGGACAACAAACAAAACTAATTTGAAGGACTTAAAGTCACACTCAAGTATATCATCCAAAATCCCATAGTATTCATTTTCTGAGACTTCTAGATGTATGTCACTTCTAGATGAAACATTAATCACCTGGAAGACTGCAGTTATCCCAGAATCACAAGTTTTCTTCGTGTCATCCAACTTTTTGATTCGAAATTTACGACCATTGCACCACATATCCTTATGGTGTTTCACCTGCAATATGTCAAACATGTAAAACTTACTGCAATATCGTCAGTTGATAAACATATTTATTCTTGGCCAAATGTATGCAAAGAAAAAAAATCTCAACATATACATACATCAATATAATTGAAAATAATTAAATAATATGGGTGATTAATATATTTATACATACCTGTTTATCTCTTAAACCATATGCTAAATCAATTTCCCTTGGTGTAACATTGGAATCTCCATTACGATGAGCTTCTTTAACCAATGAAGCCACACCTTCCCATGTTAATGCGCGACCAAATTGTTGGCATCGTTCAATCCATACCGTCATCCAATCAATATTTTTTGCGACATACAAATGTAGTGCATCCCAATCTCGACCAACTGTATCAAAAAAAATTGAAATTCACAAACGACATATAATTAGTTAATTACCACGGTATACGACCTTAATTTATAATTGATGAATATTGAAGATTAATAATTAAATAAGTACAATATACATAAAAACCAAATGTAAAATGTATTCTAATTAATCTTCATGACCATCTTATAATTACCTGTCACTTTCCTCAATCTACCTTTCCCCATCAGGTACTCCCCTTTGAATTTGTTAATGGAGTTGGGATCCCAAATGCGATCTACATGGATCTTTGTTGCAAAATTAGGAAGATATTTAGTAATGTACACCATGGTCTGGTATACCATGTATCCCTCCACCATAGAACCCTCGGGATGTGCTCTTTGTCTAGCCAAAGCTTTCAAAAATTTCAAGTGCCTCTCAACCATCCACGTTGACCTTGTGTGTATAGGTCCACACAATTCAATCTCCTCAACTTGGTGTATGAGGTAGTGTTCTTATGCATTGAAAATATTGAAGGTAGACACTTTTGTATTTCACACATTAGACGAGGAATTTTTCTCTTCCAATAATTTATATCTTCTTTATGGATTGCTTTAGATGACAGTCATCTACAAGTGATTCAAGGCACAAATATATTAACGAGATTTAACAAAAATATACAACCATCTACAAGTGAAAAGTACATGCAGTATACATATATATATAATATACCAGAATAATCACCTTAATGAAGGTATGCCAATCATGCATTTTCATCCCTAACCCAAATTCACCTTTCTTTGTTATGATATTGTTTATGTTCGCAGCAAATCCTGTGGGAAATCGAATTTTTCATATGACTTGTTTTATAGCATTGCTTTGTTGTTCCGTTAATAACCAAGGAAGGGAACTTATATTAATTTGGTCTCTATCGCTATTTAATTGAATGACATTTTTCATTACATGACTGGCTTCCTGAATGTCACTACAAAATTTGACAATTTTTTCTTTGTCATGCCTTCCATCCAATATTTTCCATAACGTTTCTATCATATTTTTTCTGATATGCATTGTATCAAACAAATGCATAATTTTTAGCTGCTCATAGTAGGGCAACCTACTAAATTGTCTGGGATAACTTTTCAATCCCTGTGGAAGCCGACCATTAATGCCTTGACGACCTTCATGAAGCATATAAGTTAAACACAACACAATATAAAAATATAAATTCAAAACATATCATAAATGATAGATAAACAATTTTATCTGATGTATAACCTTGACGATTAATTCTATTATATTCCAACTTCCATAGGCAAGGTGTCATTCTTCGTGGTTTTGATGTAGTCTCTTCTTTCCCATTGAAAAGATGTTTTTCAGTAGTTCGATACTTATGATTTCTATGGAGGAAGTGCCTATACTCATTAAACACCTGCTTTCCTAAACTTGTTGAATGACGAGATTTCATATTTGGACCACAAATTGGACATGCAAATTTTCCCTTTGTTTGAAGACCTACAAATCATATATAATTGGATTAAATATGTCAATTTTTATAATTATATATAATGAATAGATTATTTTAAAAAAATGCATGATATCTACTTCATAAAATTAAATATTGTTAAAGTCATACAGTCGAACGTTATAACATACCAGACAAATGTGTTAGCCCTAGGGCATCATGAATTGTCCATACAAGCATTGCATGGAATTGAAATTGTCTTTTTCCTATTGGTCTAGATATGTCATACATAGTGACGCCATTCCATAACTTTAGTAACTCGTCGATAAGAGGCTCAATATATACATTCATATCTTTAACTTGGTACTTACCTAGTAGAATGAACATAAACATTACAAAATTATTATAACCATTTTACTGCAATATATATAAATTCATGTACATGATTATTAAATGAAAAAACATATAAGTCATTATGCAACAAATAAGACAAATGAGATGCTACTACGTTAAAGAAAATTGATGTAAACAAATGCCTGGAACAATCATTGCCAACATTATGTGCTCCCTCTTTATTGACATCCATGGAGGAATGTTATTGTTGATAACAAAAACAGGCCACACTAAGTAAATAGATCTCAGCTCTCCAAATGGATTGATACTGTCCGTTGACAATGAAAGCCTGAGATTACGAGGTTCTTCTTTAAAGTGTGGCCATTTTTCCTCCATGTCCCTAAATGCAGAACCATCCACAGGCATTCGAAGAATCTCATCTCCACTTCTATTTCATGCATGGTAATCCATAAATTGTGCTAAGCTTTTGCACCTAAATAATTGTTGCATACGTGGAATAATGGAAATATAATGAAGAACCTTACGAGGCACCTTTTTTGTTAGTTGATCTGTTTGATATCTATTGATATGACATTCCAGGCATTCTGTTGCAAATTCATGTTGTTTATGATATATAATATGATCATTGGGACATGCATCTATTGCTTGATACTCCATTCCAATATCTTTCATAATGCCAGATAAATCTCGGTATGAGCAAGGTAAAATATTTGATGGTGGTAACAAAAATTCACCAATCAATCTAAAAAAAAAAAAAAAATTCTTAATATAAAAATATATTAATGGTACATACTTCATCCTTTATTTACTAGCGATGAACTAACAACAATTAAAATAGATGAAAAAAGATGACATATATGACATACCTTAACATCCATGAGATTGCTATGTTGGATAAACCATTCATAACCTTCAAGTTCACCAGCAACAATACAACAAGAGAGAAGAGTTGTTTGGGAGCCTTCATAAAGGGGCTTGTATGCCTTCTCAAGTACAGGTAAATCATGAACATCATCAAAGTCATCTCGATCAACATGATCAGATGTGCCACTACATGTGTCATGGATCAATGTATTTGTACCATCATCTTCAATTGTGTTTTCTGACGCATGATCATCTTCTTCCATAGGATCATTAACTTCATCTTCGATATTCACAGCTCCATGTTCCTCCGCTTGCAAAACCACATTCTTGGGCCGTGATAATTCATATCGTGTGCCCTAGGATGCCCCACCTTTATAATAATGACAGACACAAATAAACCATGATCATGATCAAGTGATTTTTTATATATATCAAATGTTAAAACAATATAAACATTTACAAATTCAATCAATATAAACACATATAATGAACAACTTACCAATGGATGATAATCATGCCCCCCTTCAACGTGACCATGCTGCATACAATGTTTCTCAGCTTTTGTGATTAAAAGTCTTGACGTCTTTAAGCCCTTGCAATTATTACAAGGACAATAATATTTCCCATCACCCTTTCTTTTCAATATAGCCCACAATCTAGCAACTGTCTCTTCATTTTGTTCTGGACTAATATTATCTAACATGATTTTTCTTTACCAAGCTTGAATATTTAGATTTTCAAAAAATATCAAACTCACACTCCAATAATTTTTAATCATACACAGGTAACAAAATATAATAATTATGATATTTTACACCAAAAAAATTCGGCATGCAACCACCCCTGTAAAAGAGAAGATAGTCTGAAGTTAATGACCCCAAAAAATACTTTCAAATGCTAATTCTAGAAATATTTTGATTTTACTATGATTTCCAACTGTTAGACTGCTAAAATCAAAATATTGAACTTGCACAACAAAATCTACAAATGAAATTCTCAAAATGTAGCTAATAGGCCTCAACAATTAAGGCCTACTCAAGACTTTGTCAAGTCACTGCAAGGTTTCCAGGCCTTGCCTGATGATTTCAGCAAGAGGATTAAAGAGTTGGTAAAGAGTTTTGATGACTGGAGTGACACATCTTTACCAGATATTGTAGATGCCCAAGGGAATGTTAGATCACTACAGCAATGGCAGGACAGGGTAGATGAAATCATCAATGCACAACTCAAATTAATTTTTGATGACTCAGATTATGACATGTTGATGAGTAGTATGGATAAAATCATTAACACTAGCACATTTTTGGAATCTTTTGAAAGGGAGGCGAATCAAATAGCAGTAAAGTATACACCTTACAGTGCCAAGGTAAATGAGGTGGTAAATTTTAATTGGCCAACGAATGAGGAATATCAAGGAGGGGTAGAAAAGTACTTAGCTGAACAAGAATAGGACAGTCTACAACCGGCAGTTAACAGCTCAATGGTTATGGTTATAACAAATTTTGGCTATGTCTTGGTGGCAGTTTTGGTGCAAGTTTTGAAAGTTTGGCAAATGCAACAGTTATTCTCCAGTGGATGAGATGAATATGAAGATTCTCCAGAGACTCAGTTGTTGTAACCAATTTTTTAAATGCCATAAGGTGGTCCAAGTGATGAGTGATAGGTGTATTTTTGGTCTGATACTTGTTGCTCCTTCATTTTCCCTATAAGAAGGATTTCAGGACTAGAAATATGGGTTAACAAGTTAGATATCTTTAGGTCGAGTCTAACTAAAGTTGCAGAACAAATTTGTAAAGAGCCTGATATTATAGTGAAGATACTATTCTTAGGTTTGGTGTCATTCTGTTGTAGGTTTTAGTTTCATGGGTACTTAATTTTCAAGACAATATTAGCATCTGAATGAAAATTACTCATTTCAAGGTCATGTATCTCCATTGTATGAATATATTATTATCTTGAAGGAAATGATCAAGGGTTATTCTATTCATCTCACTGTTATGGTGTGTGTAATTCTCATTTTGGCTTTAATTCAAGGAATTAATTAAAATGCTTGAGTGAGGTTATAGGTGACTATGTTCATATAAGGATTTCATAAGTAGTATTTGGTTAGAATATAGATTGATGGTATTGTAAGGCAGTATTATCTGAGATTTTATATGCTATGTGTCTAGAAGATAAACTTGGTTACAATAAAAAAAACCAACACCTTTGATATTATCTAGCTATGACTCCCAAATCTATTGCAAATTGATCATTAGGGTTAAAATTGAAACATTGCAAATATAATCTTTGTCCAAATCCATCAAGAATTTTCCATCAGTTATAAACAATTCCCTTATAAAGAATTTGTGAAGTCAGGTCTAAAATATGGAAATGAAATTCTAAAAATGCACAAGACTAAAAATGAAATCTAATGAGATGTTGCTTTAAAATATGATTTTCAAACCTGGAAGTACAAATCTGACTTCACAAATGAATTTTGGAAAAAGACAATGACTACCCTCAACCTGGCGATATCTTCTTGAGTTTCTTCTGATTTTCCCCAAGAAAACCGTCGAGTAAAACACTGTCGCAATACGTAGTCGAGCTCATTTCAATTTATGCCCGCCACAATTTAACTTTGCAGGTCCATTGAAATTTCGGTTAAAGATCTTCTTCGAAATGTAGACGAAAAAATAGTTTGTCGAAATTTCGTCGAACGTCAGGGATACAATTTTAAAAAAATAAAAATTTGCACAAGTGCCCGACGATACATCTGATTATATAACTTTCGTCAGAAGGTTTCATCAAAAATTGGGGTCAAATGAGTTAGTGACCCAACCTCCATTAATGACTCCAATATAGCATTTTATTATTATGTTTTTTTCGTAAGTCTATTGGTTTCATTTTGGTAATTTTTTTTATATTTAATTTTTGGCATAGTGGGAAATTGATCATACGAGGAAGGCTCCAGCCCAGAGCGTAGATCACGATCAATCTTCAGGCACTTATATCCGAAAGGTTTACCTCATTGTAATTGTACAAATTAGATACGAAAAAAATGTTGTATTATTATGTTTTTTTCATGAGTTTATTAGGTTAATTTCGATAATGTTTTTAATATTCTTGTTGTAGTCGGCTGATCGGGGAACGACACCAGTAGTATAGGAGAGCATCCATATGGAGGTGCAGTCACTATTATGCGATGATGACATCGCATTTTCCACAAACCCTGTGGATATGATTAGGAAGGCCCAAAAAAAATGCATTGAAGAAATCCTTAAGTTGGTATTCATAGTGCCTCAAACAAATGAGATAAGAGAAAGGGTTAAAATATTGTCTGAGAGAGCACAAAACTTGCAAGTAAGCTGTCATGAGATCTTTAATTATAACATAAGTTCATTCATGGTTTTATATTTTGTACTCTTTTATGTCATGAACTAAAATATGTGTTGTTTTTACAGGATTATTTGCGTCCTCATCATGTTGTTGGCCATGATCAAGGTATTGCAAGTGTTGCCCAGGAAGTAGGGGTCAATACAAGTGTCAATCTTGATCTTCCTACGCATACAACACATCATCTCACCCCATCATCCGTGCCTATATTGTCGACTGAAATGTCGACAACACATACCATGCAAGCATTCGGTAGTGCACCGTCTGGTAGCGAACACATGCCACTACATATGTCAGTACCTATGGATACAAAGGCCGCTAGTACTGGTGATGTTTTAGCAGCATTTCCTGGATCTTCCCGTATTACTAGTACGAAAACATTGTTGGTCACATTTGTGGTGACCGAGGATTTCCTTCCCATAAAGATAGAGAAAGTCCCAGGTACTTTAAAATGTTTTAATTATTATTATATATAATCCAATTGAAATTTACTTATTGATCACTCTTTATAGACTAATGATCCCATGATCATTTTGCAGGAAATGATGTATTTTATAAACATCTAAGTGATCTTACATTGGAGCTCTTTGAGCCCACCATACGTACACGGTGGAATGCCCAAAATCAAGCTTTAAAAGATAAGCTCATTAACCGTTTAGTTGTGTTGTTCGGTGATAAAACATTCAACCGAACCAAGATCCTTAAGAAAGCTGGTACCTATCTAAAGTATGTGAGGGACCAATATAGGTCACATTTACAGAAGAACAGAAAGTACGAGTGTCCCCCCATGATTCTGGAGAGGGAGTGGAAGGACTTAGTGTCGGATGGAAAGGAGAAGGCTGAAAAGAAAAAAGCAAAGACACCACCAGGCCAAGGAAGGTATGTGATACTATCAACAATTTAATTATATACTAATTACTCTTTTTTTTTACATAATCTAACGTATTTAAAAATTTTCATAAGCTACCCGACACATTGAAGGCAACAAAGGCAAGACTAGAAAAACACGGACAACACAAACTTGGATCTGGTGGTTATATGAAAATAGCCGCATGATTTGTAAGTATCAATAAATGAAATATTGCATCCAAATAATAAATTGTAAACAATTTTGGTTTTACCACACCATAGAAGCAAAATTCATGATCGCATGCAAAAATGCAGGGCTATGATTTCAACAGAGTGCCCACAGAAGAGGACCTGAAGATTGCCTTCCACCAAGGCTATGAAGCCCTGACTGAACAACTAAGAGTCTCGACTAAGCAAACACAATCTTTCACTGCATCCAACACACAGGTAAATAAACTCAATAAATTTTATTTAAAATTGAATACTTGTGCAATCTATTCAATATTAATTTCCACCATAATAATGTGCCTATTTGTTTTACATAGATAAGCAATGATAATACTGCACATGACATTAGAATGTGGCCTGGTGAGGGTGGAGCACAACTTGTAGATGAAGGCCATGGTGTGCATCCTAATACTAGATGTATTCATGTGCTATACAAAATGCAGTATGGATTAATACAATTAAACATTTTTAACTGCATTTGGTGTATTAATCAATGTAACCTTTCATGTTTCAACTTTAGAGCATGTAGAGCGTGATCAACATGTTGAGCATGATCAGGCTAGACAAGATCAGGAACATGATGTGGCTCCATCAAGTAAAGAAGACCAGTCTAATGTTCTTTTAAACATATATAATTGTAATTGGTGTATTAATTAATGTAATCTTTCATGTTTCAACTCCAGATCAGGATTTATAGGGTGTTTTGAATGTTGAGCATGAGGCTATAAGACAATATCAGGAACATGATGTGGCCCAATCAAGTAAAGAGTACCACTCTGATGTTCTTTTAATTAATGAAATACGTGTAACAATAATAATAAAACATATCAATTTAACATTTCTTTTCTATTGTAGCAGACGCCCTATTGCAGCCACGTTCACGTTGTGAGTACATGACTAGGCATACATTAAGATCACGAGCAGAGCTCAGAACAACTCAAGGGGGGACAGATGATTTTGAAAACGATACTCTACTTCAGCTTTTTTTAGCTGCATAAAAGAAACAAAAAAAAAAGTGATTGTAATCATATTATGACAGCCATATTTTTGATAATATGTAAAAACTGAAAAAATGAAATATGTTAATGAATGAATGTGAATATGTTAATGAATAAATGTTATATGTTAATGAATGAATGTTATATGTTATTAATGGATGAATGAATAAATGTGAATATGTTAATGAATGAATGTTATATGTTATTAATGCAAAATAAATGAATGAATGTTATATGTTATTAATGGATGAATGAATGATTAATGTTATATGATTGGGTATGGAGAATTGAGAGTGATGTGAGGGGGGGGGGGGAGGGGCCAAATGAGCTTCCACCTTCACGTGGTTGGCCCTGTTAAGTAGAGAATATTAAACTATTCTCAAAACAATGAGAAGCTCAATAAGGTAAGTAATGCACTTTTCAATATAAGAAATGCATCGTTTGAAGCATCAAACCATTATGCAAAGATGAAAGAAAGTGATAAATTTTCACTATGAGAATTGTGTTGTGTGTGGATTTGGTTTCAAAACTCTGTTTTTTATTTTTATTTTAGTGGTCTCTAAAATTTGACTTTTGTGCATAACAGGTTAGTGGAAATTTTGACAGCTTTGAAGGGTTTAGAGGCTCGATTGAGATAGATACACGGATATTTGGATCTTGTTGTTGATGGGAGGCTTCCAATTAACCATGAAATTTTGTACCATCTGCAGGTATGCTAAAATATATCTACTTACATTCATTCAACTTACTGTAATATAATATCTAACAAAAATCTCCTTTTCATTATACTTAGATGGATTTTCATGCCCTGTTCCAAAGCACATGTTTTAAAATAGGCAAAAAGGATGCTGGCAAAGTTTAAGGAATTTGGCTTTACACTTGCCAATTGCATAGTTTACTTCATTCATACAGCATATTGCCAATGCATTTCATAATTGTTGGAATCATATCCTATAATTACATAACTAGTAAAATTAAAATATGTAAGTTTCAAATATGGCATTACATATCTTTCTATGAATTTTTGAAAGAAAATATCAAAATGGAGAAGAATTAAAAAAATAATCTGCATAATTTCAAATATGGCATTACATATCTTTATGCAGAAGACATCAAAGTAACCTTCAAGATTGACAATGGCAATGAGTACAAGATTAGTATAACTTAATGCTAATTAGGTATGATTTTATTTGTTCAAGACCAATTTCGATTCATTTTCTACTCGGACTACTTTTATTTACATTTATGTTTTTCTAATATCCATTTTCCTTTACACTCATGTTTACAATAATGTTTTCCTTAATTTAATCTAGGGGAGAGGACCCCGTACCTAAGCAACTTTCAATGTCATGCTGGTAGGATTTACTGTGAAGCTAATCTAAAGTTTTTCATTGCTGCTCGAGGCCATATTGCAGTGCTTTCTCTAGGAAGCCCACATGATCCCCATCAAGTAAATTCTTTTTGAAGTCTCAAAATTTATTAGAAGAAATCAACAACTAGTTTGTCTAAATTTTGCTCCTTGTTTACACATTAATATCTCTTTTGGTAGCAATGGATCATAGTGGATTCATGGGGTCTTAAAGAGAAGGCTCTCAACCATGGAGATCAAGAGTGGGACCAGGTAAAATCACTCATAATCATGCTCATATTATTTTATTGACTGTCTAAGAGCTAAGTATCCAGGATAACATTCTATATTTTCCTATTGAATTTCCAGAGTGAGAATAATTTTGGGTTTGTAATCCTATTTTTTAGTACACTAGCTAAGTATCCAAGATGCACTGTAGGTACTTTTTCTCACCAAATTTCTCATTTTCCACAAATTTAGATTCTAGTGTGTAGTTTAATATTCACTAGTTTGATTTTTTCTTTTTTAGCAAAATTAGAATCCAGTTCGTAGGTTGTGCTTGTTGTCCATGACAGTCCCCTTGATCTCATGACTCATCATAGGTTTTATATTTTGCTCCAATTGTTGATCAACATCAAATGTGGCCATCATAATATCATCCATAGCCTCCATATTCTACAATTATTCATTGCTCATTTCTCATACATAGTAACCAAATAATGCAGGCCTAGAGCTTGGACTGCAGATGTATGCAAAAAATGATAAATCCCTGCCTCTGTAAGCCTAATTAAACACAACAACTGACATGTTGTTTGATATTTTAAATAGTCATATGACTGTCCTTTTTCTACCTTGTAAACACTTACTCAATGCATACAATAATTTATTGAAATTCAAAGTTGAATGGCCTCTTAACTCTTGACACTAATGTCATTTCATTTTCCCAAACAGGGTTAATCATGTTGTGATCTAAATTTTCATAATGAAGTCTTCCAATTTGTCCTTTAAATCTGAGCATTGACGACAATCCATCTTGTCTTTTACTACCCCTATTAAATGCCCATGGTCTTGGCACATCAAATTTCTCTCTCTAATTGACCTGTCCTTATGTCCTGTCATTATCCCTATGGATGCACTTTGGAGCCTCCTACTACTTTTATATATCGCCCAGAGTCACCCCGATAAGTATTTCGATCCATTTGTATCTTCATCGACAAGAGATCATGTATCGTTAGGATATTTTATAGTTTCCTCGATGTGGTGAGTCTCCCCAATGATTATTCTTTCAATCTCAACTATGTCACCAAGATTCTTGTCTACATTTCAACGATTAGTTTTTCTATAAAAAAATTGCATTGTTTCGTCAAAATTGCGACGAACCGCCAAAAGCGTCCAACGAATCTGCAATGTATCCAACGAACTTCCGCCATAATGACTTACCTATTTCGTCGCGCGTTTTTTAATCCAACGGTTTGGCAAAGGTATGTAGCCCGTGCTTCACATACTATTCATTGCTAAAGTGATGAAACTGTCATCTCAGTTTCGATGAATGTATGTCGCTGCTCTGACGCTTCATCGACGATATGTCGCCCGTGCTCTGCGTACTATTTGTCGCGTGATCAATGAAGGTGGCATCGCGGTTCCGATGAATGTATGTCGTTGCTCTGATGCTTCATTGATGGTATGCCACCCGTGCTCTGCGTACTATTTGTCGCACGATCGACGAAGGTGATGCCACGGTTTCGACGAACGTATGTCGCTACTCCGACACTTCATCGACGGTATGTTGCCCCTGCTCCGCGTACTGTTTGTTGCTAGAGTGATGAAACTATAGTCTCGATTCCAATGAATGTATGTCGCTGCTCTGATGCTTCATCGATGGTATGCCGCTCGTGGTCCAGCCACCATTCGCCGTGCGATCAACGAAGGCGGCTTCGCGGTTCCAGCGATCTTGTGTCGTGCGTTCAACGTTTTACAGTCCGTCGGGATATAGACGAAAAGTGAGTGACGGCGCTGATTTTTGCAATTCGTCGATCGGCCGACAATAGATCATCACTAGTCCGATGAACGTCCATCAGAAATCGGGGTCAACTTCAGTAGTGCCACAACCTAATCAAAGATCTTCGATTGGATCGTGAGCTATCAAATGTAGGGTTTGGCAGTAATTACTTTTGGGCATTGGTGGTGGTTCTCCCTTTTTCAACTATAAATAGGAGGTGGCAACAGAAAGAAGGAATTCCTGAAAGTTCCCCTTTCTTGGAAAAATAAATTCTTTTAGTTTTCCTTAGTTATAGAAGTATATTTAGAAACTAAGTTGGTAGAACACTGCTTTTCTCTAGAATGTTATATTTTTTTTAATCAAACTATTATCAGATTGGCATTTGAACTTTGTTTTAAAGCTCATTTGATATTTAAACATGATCTGTTTGGAAGAAATCTTTGAAACTGTGCATGTTATGGCCTTTTTCAAGTTCCTTCTTTATGTTTTCATTCAAAATAGAACACTGTGTTAAGCTTAATTCATATAGTTTGAGTAGTTGGTTTCCATGTTGTAAGCTTGTATGATTTAGTGATAACCTATAGGAATTGGACTATCTTCGTTGAACTTCTCCAATTTCTTTAAGGGTTATTGTTTCTTCATATTATGTTGTGATAAGAGGAAGGGTTTATGCAATTTTTGAATGTTTTTTTGTCAACTTTTGGAAATTTTATTCTTGATTAGACCTTAATGAGCACTTCCCATAGGGAGATTTGAAATATTGCACTGTGCTTGTATTTAGCCTGTGCTGCTCGTTCTCTTCCCAACAATGAAGGGTTGTGGCATTTTGTGACTAATACATCATTCATAGAAAAATAATTGGGTTTTAAATGCTGTAAAAGATTTGGCACATCACTATTTTCATGTTTTACATTTACATTTTCTTCTACCCTTTTCTCCAAACTTAGAGAAGAGCCAACTTTCTATAAAAATCCCAGAGGTATTCAGTGAGGCGCAAATTGGTCCCCCACTTGCTGAATTTCCCAAAAGGTTGTCAGAGAGGTGCAAGCTTTGATTATCAACATATATTAAACATATTCAAGGGAAAGGAATAGGTAACCAAATTGTTGTTTTTATAAAAATGGGTATCAATTGACCACTCCCAATCCTTCAACTAGAAGAGATGAGATTATAAACCAATTTTGTGATACTACTCAAGTGGAATGGGAATTTTCACTTCACTAATGGTCTCAAAATATTTGGAACTTAATTGAATATGGACTTTGAGTTTTACCAAGAGAGCCACCATCTAGTAGAGGAATTGAAAATATTACACACAATTTAAATCCCTTTCTTAAAAACTCTCAAACCCTTAATCCAAGGGACTTATACTAAAAAAACACAATGAAAATTAGTTATACGATAATACCAAAAAGAATGAAAGTTAATGGGAAACCTAAATCTAAATACATCTACTTTCCAAATGAGGTAGATTTGATGGAGTCCCAAGCTTTTGAAATTCTCTTAGCCACAAAATTCCCCATGATTTGTAATTGTAGAGGATAAATTAGGATTTGAGTCTCTCAAGTTTCCTTGAGAAAGGTAATGATGAAGAATCAATTTCTAGGCTTCAATCCTAGCAAGAGGTCTAATGATTTATTTTTCAGAGAAAGGCCTTGAATCCTAATATCAGGGATACAAGGCCTCCCACATCTTTGGTTCAAAAATAATGATCTTAGGTAACCAAGTATGATATCCTTTAGAGTTTTTAGCCCATATAAAATCTTTAATATTTTCTCCAACCTAGAGTAAGCATCCTTGGAAGGTCCCAAAGGGAGTAATTATAAACAAGGGTTATATATAGCATCCTAAATTAAACTTGGAATTTAGTAGCCAAGGAAAGAGGTTTAGTAATCCAATGTTATGACATAATTTCATAACTCTAAAGGTGAACCCTAGAAGGCAAGGGAGATCTCTAGGAATGTGAATATATCATTATGCTAAATTTATGTATGCTTGAACATCCACCCAAGATGGATGAGGAGAAGAGAATTTATATAGAATTCAATCTTCTTTTATTGAATGAAAGATAGGAAGGTTAAGAAATAAATGTTCAAACATTCAATGGTATCATTTATAAATGGTTAATTCTCTAAAATATTTAGGAAGGATTCATTAAAAAATTGGTCCTTCAAAATCTATCTGTGAGGCAAAATATGGAGAGATGCATATTTGATAAGAGCTCTCGAAGTGCAATTGGCTAGAAGATAATTAAATCCATTAGCAACAAGAACACATAAGGATGGATCTAACAAACATCCATGTTGAATGAATCTTAAAATTATAAATTTCTCAAATTAAGTTTCGTCAATGGGAATGTAAGTCGAAGCATCTTGAAAAATAACTTGAACTATTTTGATAAAGGTATGGCCAAATAAAGGATCTTAGAGCATGACATAATGGAATTCCATTCAATTATGTCATTATCTTTTTCAAATTCCATTTTGAAAAAGATGGATTTATAGGGATGATCTTGATCTCACTCCATTTCCTCCTAGAAACAAATGACATTGTACTATATAAATAAGTTATAGGTGAATCATGCTTATTGAGGCTTGATAATCAAAATAAATAAATATATGATACAATGGGCCATAGATTTGATAAATATATTGTAAAACACTTCCAAGGGAGTAATATGGTTAGTTACATAGGGATATGATATCATAATGTGTGTAGGCAGATGGAGATGCCAACATATGTCACACATCCCTTAAGTTAGTTATATTGGGTTGTGGATAACTTGTGTAATTAATTATAACATGTGACGAGTAGGCCTTCATTGGGATTATTCCTCCATTATATTATTAGAAGAAGGTCTATACAAAGGAGGTGATTATAATTGTAAGGATATGTGTTGAGTATGATAATATATTTGGGATAAATCTTGGAGATATAATGTGGAGTGACTTCTTCCATAAAGATTATTCTATTGTCTTACCCTACCTCAAGGGCTTATTCTATTTTTGCATATATTGGACATTAACGGATTGTGGACCACAAACATCTATTGTGTGGTGTGTATTATTTTTTGTATTAAATTATTATATTATTATTTATGTGGATCTTAACAAGTGGTATGAAAGCTATGATTTGGGAAAAGGTGAAACAAAACCCTGTTTTTTAGAGATTTGCTTATATCTTTCAAACAATTATGAATTTTTCTATATTTTCTTATTAAATTTGGAAGATAATATAAGGAATCTACAACCAAAAAGTTTGATTTATATCATCAATATTAAGAGATTATTTTTGACATTTTCGTAGATTACTTTTCTAGGCCACAAATCAAGGAATTTTTCTAATATTTTTAAATTTCTAGAAAACTTGCCATAATTTAGCGGAGGTCTATTATTTGTATTTTTAATTTTTATGCCAAAAAATAATGAAATGATTAAATCAAGGTTGGGTATATAAAATAAATTTATAAACACTAGTTTTAATTAGGTTTCTTGATTTTGATGGAAGTAAAGATCCATTAAAATGGTGAAAATATATATAAAAGAGCTCATGGTAAAATAAAAAATATGGCTTATTTATTTTTCATTATACTTAGAAGGTGAAGCTTAATAATGGTATGAATCATTCTGCAAGGATATTTCTTGTTTGGATGAAATAGAACATTTTTTCTTAAATAGATGAGCTTAAGAAGGAGAAGGAACAAATGACGATGAAGAGAAGATGAAGGATGAAAATACATGTACTTCTACTCTAGACAAGGAAGATTCAATCCTTTAATTTTATGGTTGTATTCAAAAGGAAAAGGTTATTATTTTTGTAAATCCTAGTAGCAAGTAAAACTTCATTAGCAAAGAATTAGCCAAGAAACTATAGGTACAAGCAAAACACATCAAGGAAAATGCAAGGAAGGATATTCATTTTTTAAAAATATTTGAGGCTATTTGTGGATAAATATGTTTTGCATTCAAAATTTTATGCTTTATATATGAATGGGTTGAATATTGTTTTGAGTTATCATTGGTTAGAATCTTTAAGGAAAATAAACTTTAAATTGTAAAATAAATGCATGAAGCTTTGGTATAGGAGGAAAAAATACTATAGGATATTACACACAGTTAAGTCCAAAGGAAAGCCAAGTAAGAGAAGTTAAATAATCCACAAAATATTGCACCAATGAATCAAAGAACAAACAAGAGGAATGTGATGTAGAGAAAAAAGAGAAGACAACTAATTCTCTTCATATGCCAACAAAACAAGTGGAAAAAAATGGTGAAGAATCAAATAAGATTCCAAGGACATAAAAGGGTTCACTATATAGCAATCCACATCATTGTGAAATACAAGAATCATGGAGGCATTATAATACATGTAAACAACAATCCAATCACTATAGACCTACATGGAATCAAAGAATCAAATATAACCATTAATGGTATCATAGAAGTAATGGCTATTCATGGTAGCAAAGGAGGACTTACTATTATAAGGAATATAATCAAAGGAGCACATCAAAATATGAATCAAGGATGGAATATAGGTAGGGTCAAGCTAAAACTATTGTGAGGATCAACTATGGATGGTTGGATGATTAATCATGGTATAATATTTATAAAGAATCATGGCATTCATACTATTTTTCATCTTCTCATGTTTCATCTATGGAATGTTAGGTATCAAGTGATATCATATTATAATGTATGTAGGTGGATGGAGATGCCAACATATGGCACACATCCCTTAATTTAGTCATATTGGATTATGTAGACAACTTGTGTAATTAATTATTTTAGGTGATGTGTAGGCCTTCATTGTGATTACCCCTCCATTATATTATTAAGAGAATATATATATGTTGGAAACAAGCTACACTGAGAGGGGGGGTGAATCAGTGTTGTGCAAAATTAAACTTTATTAACCTTTATCTTCAAAGCATTAAAAAAAATCAACCATAATGCATAGACATGAAGCAAATAAACACAAAACCTTAACACACGGGTTTTTACGTGGAAACCCCGTTAGGGAAAAAAACACGGTGGATGGCCAATCCACAAGTTAATTTGAGTATACTCAAATGAATTTTACAATAAGGGGAATGCACTTGTTCAGGCACACTACCTACAACTCACTACTCAAAGGGAAGGCTCGCTGCCTTACAAATAAAATGAGATTAAAACCATCTAAGAGTTTGAACTGAGAAAAATAGCATCTGCATATGCCTGATTACAATTTCGATTAGGCACAATATACAATCTTCTACCCTACAGATTAATTCTACACTTCTGCTCTGTTCTTCTCACACTCGCAGTACAAATTTTCTATGTGCAAGTGAAACTGCACATTATCGCTCTTCTGCTCTGCTCTAACTCACAAGTCGCATCACCACACACTTCATACTTCATACAAAATGATACAGACGATATTATATATATATCCGCAACATAAAATTCAATTACACTTTGTGGCTTTAATAGAACACAAAAATAATTACAACTATCGACTCAAATCATGAATAATATGCAATGTGTATCCACTACAGTCAGCCACAACTTGGCTAGGACCCAAACAAAGATTTACAAATAGAAAAATACTTAACCAATTACTTTCCATACATCCGCAACATAATACATTCATGAAGTCGACTCCAATACAAGAAAAAATGATAATAAGCCAAACGAATCTTCTAAATTCCACACGAATTGATACGAGCCACTACACTTCAGTAGTAACAGAGATAATATACCAAGAAACATTTCCAGAGATGCGCAACACAAAATAATAACATGAAATCTTCATACAGATCGATGAACACTATGTTACCGGATACTCTATTCTTCCTTATCAATCTTCAATCTATCTGCCGATATGATCAAATGATAGTGTGCATATTTGATCATCGATTAGAGTTTCCATCAATGACAACATCAAGTGATATTGCAGTGTCTCTTGCCAACAGTCTCCCCCTTTGGCATTGATGGCAACACAGTGAAAAATGACTAAGTGTCGGATCAGTACCAAGATAAACTACACTGCCATCCCCAAAATTTAAAAAAAAAATACAATTCTCCCCCTGAGATGATTAAGCAGTTTTCACTCCACTCTTCTCCCCCTTTGAAATCAATGGAAAAGGTAGGGATCGCATACCAAAAATGGATCAATCAAAACTGTTATACAAAAATGCTTCTTTAACTTACATAATCTGAAAAATGTCTGTAAAATATTTCTTCAGCTAGATCAAATTAGCATCCCAAACTCCTTTGAGACTCTCCATGATTGCTATGTGACCACAGATCAGGTAGGACTATGTCTCTGCAGATTCCAAGTTGGTTGGATCGCCAACTCCCATAGTGTCCTCTCCTTCGACATTATCTCAATTTTTGGACCAATTATGCCTCTAAGTTCACATGCTCTAGCAACAATCTTATCATTCTCATGCTTCAAGATTTTTATATTGTTAAGCACAAACATCACTTCACCTTCCATCTTCCCAATACCACCAGTTAGAGGATCAAATGTTTTAGAAATAGTACTTAACTTTTTTTCCAGATCTTTGACCTTCTTCTCATTAGCTTCATTAAATTTTGAGAGACACAAACATGATTTGTAGATCTTACCACCTTCTGACAAAGCATTCTGTACATTCTTCACACATGTGGCTAAAACATTTATATCTTTAGCAATCAATACTTTCAGTCCACTAAACCTTTTGATATCAAATTATTTTTGTAATTTCACCATAGTAGATTTTTCTAGTGACTCAAAGTGTGTACTAACAGAGTTGATAAGTTTTTTCAATTCACTGGAGGAGGAACAAGTTAGATCTTTCACATAAGAAGGCATTGTCTTCTCCAATACTCTAGATGCAAGATTTAGTAGTTCACTATCTTCAATGTGTGACTTCAGTAGCTCTTCTTTGGCTTGTGCTTGAGAAAACGAATCTACTTTCATCTTCTAGATCAGACTTAAAGTAGATGGGTCAATGGGACCTTCAATCAATTCCAGATCCAATTCTTCTTTTTGTTCAACCAAAAATTTCTTCACTACCTCAGCAGTGTCTCTTGCTTCAATTGGGATTGATTTTGCATCATCTTTATTTTCTTCAATCGATACTTTCATAGTTGTAGGGTCTGGTTTACCTTCAGTGATTTCTATTTCCTCAATTGATACATCTTCAGGTATCTCAACTTCCATAGGAATTTCTGTGTTGACCTCTGTAGGAGGAATCTATGAATCCTTAGTTGTACCAAAATTTCCTTCTTCTACTTCCTTCTCCAAACTAGATGGGGCATCATCAACATGTGTTTCCTTAGCAACAACATCAATTTTGTCATTTAGCAAAATCTTTCTGAAGATTTACTCAGTTTCTTTTATGACTTCATCTGTTTGACCAATCATGAGCTTGTTTACCCTTGATTTGCTCTTGAATTCTCTATTAACTCTTTTCAGGAATGCATTCATATCTTCCATGGACATTACTGGACACAGTTATGCTAGGATCCTTTCTCTCATTTGTTCTTCTTGTGTTCTGGCATTAAGTCTCCTCATTTCCAGAATGTCATATAGACTTTTGGGGAGATTAGGCATAATTTCTATCAAAACTTTATTGAAAATATTCATATGTTTTATTTTCTCTTCTTCAAGAATTATTTTATCAGAATCATCAAAAGACTTATACCATTTTCAAAGTGGTTTCAGATTACCATCCTTGACTAATTCCTTTTCAACTTCTTCAACTGACATATTTGAATTGCCAGTCTTTGTCTTCTTCTTCACTTGAACATCTTCACCAGAGGGTTTTCCCTTTGTGATAGTTGTTGCCTTGGTGCTTTGATGTTTGATTTCTTTGACACCTTCATCCTTGTCTTTAGTTTTTACAGGGATGGACTCTTTTGTAGGAGTAGAATGGGATGCATAGCTTCTAGTTGCTATAGCTTGGGCAGATGGTGCTACCAGACCAACTGATTGGGTTTTGGTTGCCTCCTTAGCTGCTTGCTTTGTTGCTTTAGCTTCTTCCCTTTTCTTTCTAGCTTCTTTTAGTTTCTCTATAGGTACGTCCATACTCTCTGCAAGAACTTCTACCTCTTTTCTGACTCTTTTAGTTACCATAGGATTTATGAGCTCGTTGTGAACCTGTATGTCCTTCTCAGCATAGGTACCAAACCTTTCTTCTGTCGGATCTAGAGGTTTACTAGCAAGTGTTGTGCATACATTTCCAAAATATTCTCTTCAACTTCATACCCCATAGGAATGATCCAGATTGTTTTGGGATCAACATCCATCATGAAGAAAATTGAATCCTTGTACTTCTATACAATTGAGGTGGGAATCTTATCTCTCGCTTGCATCATAACCTGAAAATTTTTAAAGTATCCCCAAATAGTTGAATTCCTTGTTTTGGTGTCTGCAAAATTGTACAACAAATCTCTGATCTGTGCGTCTACTGGCTTGTCCTTTTTCCAATGAACCATTCCAACTCCCGGAACTTCACCCATGAAATAAAAAAATAAGCACAAAAGCAGGTTACCATATTTGAAAGAGTTTTTCTTATCTTTCTTAATCTTTTCTAGATTTTCCTTTAGCTGACTTCTCAGTTGTTCACGTAGATCATAATATGCATTTTCCTTCACCATTTGGTAGGCGACATAAATTGATGTGCCAGACATAGATTTGTCTCGACTAGAATGATAAATCTTGTAGCCAATAACCGTAGATGTAAATTTGACATCTATATCAAAAATGTTATCAATAGTCATTGCCCTTTTGTCATATGTGGAGCCTATAGCATTAGTGACTGCTTGATTTTTCATAGACTTCAAAATTGGTAGACCACTGAAAGATTTTAGACTGGTTACTGCACTGATAGCTTCCTTTGTGATTTTGAATGGAATACTTAGCCACATAAATTCATCATGGACTCGACTCAAAACATAACGAACCCACTCCGACTCTTCAAACACAGGAAATTTGACCATTTGAGTGAACTTATTTGCTTCAAGAATTTTATGTTCTGGCTTTACACAATAATCTTCACCAATGATATGATTATTGTACAGATTCAGTAGTTGAGAACTTCCTAATTCTTCAATATTAGCATGAATATAAAATGTCTTATGTGTGTAATACTTTGTACGAAACAGATGGAAATGCTCCTAATGTATTAGTCTCAAGAGACTTGTAAGGATTCCATTTGAATTTAGGACAAGGTCTATCTTTGACTTCAACTACCAGAGGAGTATTCATTTTGACCAAATCACAAGTTCGTGAAGTTTTTTGAAAAATACCTTTTTTGCCGAATCGAAATTTGATTACCAAACCACTTCCATGCTTGAATTTTTCCTCCATTTTCCAAAGTTTGCCTATGAACTCTCCAAACTTCTTTTCTTCCAAATACAAAGTGAAAAGTGAAGAATAGAAATGGATTTTTATCACTTGCATACCTAACCCTTTTTTCACAATAAATGCTTTAACCCTAATACATACTGTTACCCTATTTTTGTGCACTATGATGGGTAAATATTCTACAGACCACCAATACGACATACCACTTTCTCCAATGAGTTCAACAACATCTGCTGAGCATCTATGCATCTACTATACACATCCACTTCTGGTGTTACTTACTAGTTAGGGGGTTGTATGATTTTCTTGATAGTTCCCCCTAGGCCAAGGGCCTAAAACTAATTCTGGGAGGAACTACTAGAAGAAGGTTATGGTGTTGGCACACTTTCTTCAACAGAGGGTTCTTTCTTCACCCATTTCTTCTGCATCTGTTGTCTGACCACATTTGTAGTGACCTTGCCTTTTCCTTTGATATCCTTCTACATATTTCTCCTTTGATTTACTAGAGCTTTTCTATTCCAACAGAATGTAGCAATGTGTCCAATTTTGTTGCAGTTATAGCACACAACATTTCTTTTTCCAGACCAGTTGTTCCACTGATTTCCTCTTGATCTGCACTACTTAGCAGTATGGCCAAGTCTATTGCATGCATAGCATATGATATTTCTATGGAATTGATTTATCATATTTCTGCATTCATTTGACTTATGACCAACCTTATGACAATTAAAACATTGACCTGAGAGAGATGAACCACTTTGGTTCATTCTATTTCTACATTGAGCAGCCATGTGTCCAAATTTATTACAACTGAAACAGTATCCATTAAATTTCTGAGCAATAGGTTGCCTTACCGGATAACTTCCAAATTTTTTTCATTTGATTTCCTTGTCTGAATCTCTTTTGCTCGGATCTGGAACTTTCTCCTTCTTCATATCCAAGACCTCGCTTGTCACCATGAGTCCTCTGAATGCTAATTATTTCATCAAGCATGGAATATCTAGCTTTGAACTTATCCTTATACTCATTTGCAGCAGTAAGTTCATTTATGAGATCATCCATCTGCTTTTCAAGTGCCTCTTCATTTTTTTTAGATTGTTCCAATTCATCATCCAATTGGCTGCATACTTCAGATTTTTATTTCAGGGATTGCGCTAGATTCTCTTCATTCTTCTTTTTGTCTTCAATCTCCTTGGTCATCTTCATCATGATAGATTCCATCTCATGCTTTAGGATTGTATTATCTCTAGTAAGCTTTTCACATTCTTCTGTCTTTTCTTTCAGGGCTTGACTGAGTTGTTCTTCTTCAATGCTCTTACTGTCACTCTGCTTAATCTAATCACAGAGTTCCTTTCTCTTCTCTCTAGACTTATTGATTTTTTCTTTTAGAGACTCAATGAATTTCTCAGCATCTGAGAGGTTTGCTTGTAATTGAACTTCAGCCTTTGACTGATCAAGATCATCCAAGGCCACCAAAAGCTATTGTTGAAGACTGCTTGAATCCATTGAAACACCTTCCAAGATCTCCTCAAGTGGTTAGACTTATTTTAGAGGAACTAGATTTGATACCAATTGTTGGAAACAAGCTACACTGAGAGGGGGGGTGAATCATTGTTGTGCAAAATTAAACTTTATTAACCTTTATCTTCAAAGAATTAACAAAATTCAACCATAATGCATAGACATGAAGCAAATGAACACAACACCATAACACAAGGATTTTTATTTGGAAACCCTGTTAGGGGAAAAACCACAGTGGATGGCCAATCCACAAGTTAATCTAAGTATACTCAAATGAAGTTTACAATAAGGGGAATGCACTTGCATTCAGACACACTGCCTAGAGCTCATTGCTCAAAGGGAAGTCTCACTACATTACAAAGCAAATGAGATTAAAATCATCTAAGAGTTTGAACTGAGAAAAATAGCATTTACATATGCTTGATTATAGTTTCGGTTAGGCACAATATACAATCTTTTGCCCTATAGATTGATTCTACACTTCTGCTTTGTTTTGCTCACACTCGCAATACAAATTTTCTATGTGCAAGTGAAACTGCGTATTATCACTCTTATGATCTACTCTAACTCGCAATTCGCATCACCACACACTTCATACTTCATACAAAATGATACAGAAGATCTTATATATATATATATATTCGTAACATAGAATTCAATTACACTTTGTTGGCTTTAAAAAAACACAAAAATAAGCACAATTATTGGCTCAAATCATGAATAATATGCAATGTGTATCCACAAAAGTCGGCTACAACTTGGTTAGGACCCAAATAAATATGTACAAACACAAAAATACTTAACCAATTACTTTCCATACATTTGCGATATAATACATTCATGAAGTCGGCTCCAATACAAGGAAAACTGAGAATAAGCCAAATGAATCTTCTAACTTCCATGCGAGTTGATACGAGCCACTGCGCTTTAGTAGTAACAGAGATAATATACCAAGAAACATTTCCAGAGATGCACAACACAAAATAATAACATGAAATCTTCATACATATTGATGAACACTGTGTTACCGGATACTTTGTTCTTCCTTATCAATCTTCAATCTGTCTGTCGGTATGATCAAATGATAATGTGCGTATCTGATCATCGATTAGAGTTGCCATCAATGACAACACCAAGTGATACTGCAGTGTCTCTTGCCAACAATATATATATATATAAAGGAGGATTATCATTGTAAAGATATGTGTTGAGTATGATATTGTATTTGGGATAGATCTTAGAGATATAAAATGGAGTGACTTCTTCCATAAGGAGTATTGTACATTGTTACCCTACCTCAAGATTTATATTTTTTAGATATATATTTAGGGAATCTTGTCCCATAAAAATTTTGTTTGTGATGTGTGATTTTTATTCTACATTATATTATTTAATCATTATTTACTTATATTTTTACAAAGAGGTTACACATTAATTATAAGATCATAATTTTGATCTCAAGGAATGAATTTAATGTCTTTATAGTTCAAGATAGCTCCCAAAGAATTAGTATGCATAGCCCTTAGGCACATTATATGAAGATTAGGACCAATAATGTCTCAAAGAATTTGACAAAATTCACAAGGAAATCTATCAATCATATTAATTTTCCATAGTTATTTATAAAGGATTTTATGATGTAAAATAATATAATAGTGTATAATAGTGCAAATGGTTAAATTTGCATATTTGAGTCATTTTTCATTAAATTTTGTGTATGTTTTAAGACAATATTTTGATTAAGGTAAGAAAGGATTTTGAAAGGGTCTCAACCCTTGTACAAAAGACCAAAGAATAAATAATGTGGGAAACTAGGGTCCTGATCCTTAACAAAGCCGCCAAAAGGCAAGGCAAATCAAGCCCAAGATGGCCAAGTAAAACAAAGAAACAACACAACCAAAAGTGAGGAACAACAACCAAGTTGAAAAGAAAAAAATTAAACAAATAAAAGATCATGGACCCTTAGGGTTCCACTTAGACAATCCCGAGCCTAGAATAGGTTGGCCTCTCATCCAGTGCTCGAACGTGAGGTTGAGGAAGTGATTTAGGAATAACTTTGGTCCCACTTCTTACAATATTCCAAGAGAAATTAGCATCCAAATTATCGGCACAGGGGGAAGAATGGGTAGACTCCCCCACAAAGATCCCATCAACAAAAGAGGAGAGAACCAAAGAACGATGAGGTGAAGGGAGGCTATCCAATACATGACTATTTTGGAGCTATTCTGAAGCCAAGGAAAAATCAGGTTGTGAGGTCAAGGTAGGAGGTTCCTCATTAGGGTCTAAGGGACATGTGAGAATAACACCAAAATAAAAAGACTCATCCACTCTCTAAGAGGATTCATTTGATGAAGAATCAAGAGCACAAATATTTAGGTGATCTTTGTTAGCATCCTTCCACCACATAGTAGAGTCATTGTGATGCGAGAGAGGACAAGTCATAGCCAGGTGACCAATAGAGAAGCATCTATGACATCCGAAGGGGAGGACCTAATAATAAAGAGGTTGATTCCAAGGCCTATCTCCAACCATCAAAACCACATTCCTATGAAGAGGATTAGATATGTAAATATCCACCAAAATGCATTCAAAAGTAGAGTGCCCCATGTAGAAACTGAAATCATCAACTTTCAAGAAGTGACCAATAGAGTTGTCAATGGCCTCATAGAATGGAACCTCCCAAAATTATGGAGGGAGGTTCAATATTCTCACATTGGATGCACATTTAGTATTTTGGTAAGAGGATTAAATGAGATTAAACAAGGCTTAATGAATGGAGAGATTTCCCCCCAAGACTACAACTTACCCAAAACCAATTTTTTATCCTCAAAAGAGGTAAAGGAAGTAATGAAAAACACTTAGCATGGGGGAAGAGTTCAATATTACCAGTCACAAAAGGTAAAGGAAGTAATACAAAAACCTTAGCATAGGGGAAGAGCTCAATCTTACCAAACACAAGAGGCCTCCGAGAATGTAACACCCATTTGTGAATGTTAGGAAGAGGCCAAAAATTGAAGAATATGCACACAAGACCCCTACATTGGTAGAATTCCTCATTTTCAACCACATCTAGACCACAAATCACCATTGAGGAGGATTTGGAACAAGGAAGAGGACAATATTTCACCCTCCAAGGATGAACAACAACACCGATCACATGAGAAAAGATTTGACCACCACTGATAGTAGCAAGCCTCGAATGGGCAACACAACCCTCATCCACAACTCTACAAGAAAAAGAGAGAGCCAATGGAGACTCCATCAACCCCAATAGAAGCCACAAGAGCATAAGGCAAGCCAATTTTTACATTGACGACCCCATCAGAAGCCCTATGAATAGACATGGTAGCCTAAACAAAACCTGAATTGGCAACAAGCGTTGAAGGGGGAACACCTCCCAACAACATGTCATGGGAGGCCATGAGCACAAATGGGAACTAGAAATTCTCTTACATCTGAGGTTGGAAGTTGTGCAATGGACAGGAGAATGGACAAGAGTTACATCTACACAAAATAATTTGAAACATGAAGAACGTTTTGAGACAATGTCTTAATGAATTTAAATATCAACAAATGGAGAAATCTTGTGTGAAGTTGAGCTAATTCTCCTAGATTTCACCTATCTCCATTCTCACACATTCCCATACATTTATCCCCACCTTATCCATTTCTTCACATATATCCATATAAATCACATTTATTGTATTGTCATTCTATGCACAAAATTTACTATTATGTCATCCTAGGTTGTTTCTAGGTCAACCCACAATACTGTGTCCCACTTTTTGGCCAAAGTAGGACATTAAAATCAATATTTTCCACCGAATTTAACTTTATGAAACCTATAACAACTAAACCATTGATAATTTGGAGATGATGTGAACTAGTGATTTGTGAGGATTTGTGTGTAGACTCTAAATATATATATTTTAAAAAAATAGTAAAAATAATGATTTTTTTTATGTAACTTTTAACAACTTGTTTTTTATAGCAATCATCATTTTTAAATAGGGATGCTTACATGTTGCAACACAATTTTTTTTGTGGAAAGCATAAAATTATATTTTTTAGTATATAGATTTGTGACATTAATATCTAGTTTATGGATATCTTTTCATAATTTTTTTTTGAATATTTTTTAATTAATTTTTTATGTCAAAGTAATTACAATTTGGACATAGGTGTGTGTTGTAACACATAACTTGTTTCTTTTGTATCATTTTTTTTGCTAAAACAATAACATCAATACCAAGGACACAAATATTTTTTATAATTTTTTTCTCTAATTTTTTTTTTCACATGTGAATTTTTTTAGGATTAAGGTGTCTAAACCTTTGAGTCCTCACAATAATTAATTAATTTTCAGGTGCATATCAATTTATCCTAATGTATTAAACTTCCTAAGTTATCATTCACTTAATGGGTCCTATTATTGAGATGACATCCTACATGGCAAGTAATGGCATATGACAAGATCCCTATTTTTTAGGAAATTGGCACCCACTCTAGGAGATCCTAATTTTTAGGAGGATGATGTCACATGTTTCCATATTGGCGAAAAAATGTTTTGGAAACTTCCTATGTTAACTTGAGAAACTCGGTTAGCAATTTCTATACCAGAGCTAAAGATTAATAAAGCAACTTTTAACTTTATCTGCTTTGAGTGCCCAAGATATGGATAAGATTTTTTTCCTCGACGTGGGCACCCAAGATGAGGATACAATTATTTTGGTTTAGCATGTTGATTTTAAATCTCATTCTTTTTGAGCTTTTGCAGTTATTGGAGTTGGAAAAGATAGAGGATGCCTTTTTGGGTGCCTACCTTACTCATCTATATATACTTTTTGTAGCGTAGAAAATTGTATACACTTACAATTTCACATAATGTTTTGGCCCCCTAATTTATTGGAATTAATTAAGCTTCTAATTTTGTAAATTATGCATTCCAAAGCCTAACTTTTATTGTTTTCCAAAGAAGGACAAGTATTAAAGAAAATGCATTCAATCATTAAATTATTCCCAACTTTGAGTGTCCTGGAAATGTGGGCTAGCATCCAATCGCCCATGGATGACTAGGTCCCCATGCTTAGCCAAGACCCAGATTTAAATATTTTTTTTGTGGTATTTTAATATCCAAAATTCAAATATGAAGTGTTGGCTTTTGGAATTTAATTTTCGGGAAATTAGATAAACACCTATAATTACCTTGTCTTTTTATCATTTGAAATCTAACACACACCTTCTAGCATTCAAGAGAAAAAAAAATATTGTTAAGAGAATTCAAGAGCAACATTATTAGAGTCTATTACAACAATTCAAAATCAAACATCATGTCAAGTTTTATGTGTGTTCGTGTTCATGCTCATGTTTTGTGAAGCCTAACATTGTTGTAGATCTCCAAAGCATTCAAGCATTCTATCAAGCAAGATCCAAATAATTGAAGTGATGTGTATGTCTTCGGTCCTTTAAGGAAGTCATTGAAGGGTGCTGAGTTGCAACATTGTGTCCATTCATCATTTCATTCCTTTCCATTATCGGTTTATCATTGACATTGCCATTATGGAGGTGGAAACTGTGTGTGGGAAATATGCGTAAGTGAAATAAGTAACAACACACCTTAATGCAATGTTATTAGAGAATTCAAACAATAGATTTAATCTATTTAAAACATAATAAAATCTCTAAAACTGTTCCATTTCTCTCTAACTCCAAGGATTTATTAAATCAAAATGGATCTCAGATTGTGTGCACTATGATTGTCAAAATGACAACCTAGAGAATGAGAATGATGATTTAAATGAAGTGCTATGATAATATGATTGATAATGAAAGCTATAATAATGATAATAAAATCTATGATGTTGTGATACTGATATGATATGTTGTGATAAACTAAAATGAAACTAACATGATATACTGTGGCATGATTATGATCTAATATGATTGATAAAATGCTTCTATTTGATAATTGCTAAATGTTGTTTGCTAAATGCTCTAGTATGATTCTTGCAGAGTAAAATTGCATGCAAGTGGGATCCTTTTCCTGTAGCAAGAGGTTTCTTTTATAGATTTCCAAAGATAATTCTTGATGCGGCAGCAATCAATGGTTCATATTTGATCTGGACAAACCAATGGTAGAAGATGAAGAATTTGGTGAGGAAGAAGGGGAAATGCATTACCTGAGCAAAACATTGTGGCAAATGATTAGGAAAAAATTGTGGATCTGTGAAGCCAACTATTTCCAACTGTAAAATTTTGTTTCAAAATTGGCTGGGAAGGTAAAGTAAAATTGAATGCAAATTAAAGCTTTCAACTTTATTGAGAGAAAAGTTTTAGACATGTGTTCAATTGGAAAAAGCACAATTTAATACAACTTAAAGCTTTCAACTTTGTTGAGGGAAAAGTTGTAGACATGTGCTCAATCGAATATTGGATTTATTCAATTTTGGGGGGAAAAGATATATTATTAAGTAAAACATGTTTGAAATTTGTTTATTTAATAAAAGGGGGATGATATTTAAACAAACTATGTGATTTTAGTTTATTTAAGTAATATAGAGAAATTGGATAATTAAATTAAAATAAACTATTGAATTTATTTATTTAATAGAAGAAAATGGAATGTGAATTACATAAATAACTATTTCTATTTATTTATTAATAGATGAATTTAAAGGTTAATTAATCAAATAATTGTATTTAATTAATTAGATTTATCCAGACTATTTTTAGGTGTATATATTTTTCCCCTCTTTGAAGTGGTGTGTTTACATATTGCTTCAAAAGATTCAATTTTGTTGGTAGTACTGAAAAAAAAATCTGACATGCCCCAGACACTGATTTTTAAATGATAACGGATGTATGCCCCCTCAGGAGATAAATTGATGAATTTTTGAAAAAAAAAATCATTTTTTTATGATTTTATGAGGAGGTGATGATAGATTTGATGGTGAAGCGATTTATCTCCCGAAAAATGATTTTGAAGCTACCCCATTGATGAAATAATGAATTAAGCCCTCTTGGTAAATAAAATAAATCAATGCCATAAAATTCCACTTAATTAACCTTAAAAAGGTTAAAAAGTTGATTTAGAAGTTCATTTCTGCATTTTGAATTTGGAAATTGATAGTGATTGAGCAAGATGGTGATTCCCTACCACACTCATCGATTTGAGTGTGTGCGATGACATAACCGCCCAACAACGTATGGACCTTTGATACATACCTTGATAACCTCCTCGTAATTCATGCAATTTTGTTTTCCCTCCAATTTTATGTTTTGAATTCAGTTTGTTTTATTCAAGCGCATTGAAGGCCCGATGTAGCACATAGAATTACTGTTGTAGCGCATTTTCCTGATTTTTGCATTGACTAAGGGATTTAGCGCATAGGTAAAAATTTCTAGTGCATAGATTTAGATGGCGCTTTGAATGTCTATTCTGGTGCATTGATAGATTGAAATGGCACATCGACTCCTTTGGCACATTGGATGTATGTTCTGGCGCATTGATAGATTGAAATGGTACATAGTCTATTTTGGCGCATTGAATATTTGTTCTGGCGCATTGATAGATTGAAATGGCACATAGACTATTTTGGTGAATTTATAGATTGTTTTAGTGCATATAATCAGAATGATGAAATTTTCAGTTAACTCCTTTATTTTGATATTTTTTTCGATCTTGCCCACCTATGATTTTATTTTGATTGATGATCCCGATAGATTTATATGATTTTGATATCATAATAATTGAGATTCATAGATTGATTGATTATAATTGACCTCATGATAGGCGAGGGAAAATTATGATTTCATTGATTAACCTCATGATAGGCGAGGTTGATTGAGAACTTGACTGATTAACCTCATGATAGGTGAGGTTGATTGATTGATTGATTGATTGATTGATTAACCTCATGATAGGCAAGGTTGATTGATCGATTGGTCGGTTAACCTCATGATAGGTGAGGTTGATTGATCAATTGATTGGTTAACCTCATGATAGGCGAGGTTGATTGATAGCTTGTTGCTCACTAGAGTTGATTAGATTTGATAGGCCGATTGATTTCGATTGATTTAAAAAGTTAACTAATTTATGAATCTTTTTATTATAGGAGCCTTTGGTGAATCTTTAGATTCGTGAGCGATTTTCGAGGACATTTGATTTGATACCTCAGATGACACAACCTAAGATAGGTGTCATTTCAAATTGTGGACTATCTTCCTTGTTATACATGCCCCAGATTAGGATTAATCGAGGATTCTTGACTGCCCTAGATGAGAGGTGGCATAGTGAGAATAACACCTTTCACCTTCCTACCAACGAGATGACAGTGACTCCGGAGGATGTATACCACATATTGAGGATACCTGTGGTTGGAGAGTTGGTTTTTTATGATCATACTGAGTAGGCAGGTTTTGATGCTCTGCATAGAGTTTTTGAGGATGATAGGATTTGTGGATATGAGATTCCCTGGAGAGAGATGGTGGATGCATATGCTACACTTCCATCCATACTTGTAGGTTTTATCGAAGGTTTCCTATGTCTTGACCATAGGTCGAAGGGACTTTCAGTCAGATGGGGTCGAATCTTGGAGTAGATGATCCAATAGGGTACTAGATATGCTTGGTGCATGTGTATGTTAGCCCATTTATACCATGATTTGCACCAAGTTGTGTACCTTAGAGGGCATAATTTTTCGGCCGGAGTGACATTGTTATAGGTTTGGGCATGGGAGAATATTTCCATTACATGCCCCGTTGTAGATAGACAATGGCTAGTCAAGAGACCTTATGTTCATGGTTATACAGGTTCAGTTGTCTAGCATAGGCTAGGAAAATTAGAGTATTAGAGGTGGATGTTGGATGATCTGGAGGTAGTTGTATGGTGAACTTACATTGGTTGTGAGGCTTGGGTGGAGGATGATACTAAGATGTCGTATCTGTGCTAGTCGATGTATCTGATCAAGAGGATCTGATTTATCATTGGGAGGTTTTTGTTGAGGAGGGTGATGCGGCAGTATGGTCGTTTATAGGGTATGCCATAGGGTGTTGATCATTATGCATGGTGATAGATGGATGCTACAGAGTGGGAGCCCACCCTTTCTTATGATGTTGTAGTCGAGGAGTTTCAGGGGTTACAACCAATTTTTTGGGATTACCATCCAAAGATAGTTGAAGCAGGGATGTCTGAGGAGTATGCTCATTATTTGTTTTTACATCCATTCCCACGTATATCCAGCCCAGATGAGGCAGTGCCATTACTGGATGAGCATGAGAGAGCAGTCATTCATGGTCACAGGTGGAGGAGGAGAGATGGAGGAGATGAGGATGAGGATATGGCAGAGGGGGAGATGGCAGAGGATGAGATGGAGAGTAGTGGTAATGATGATGATGATGATGAAAATGATGATGGAGACAGGGGTGGTGATGGCAAGGGTGGGGGTAGAAGTAGTGGCAGAGGTGGTGGTAGAGTAGCCTTTGTTTTTAGTGATGTCATGATGCCTCGGTGGAGGAGATCTTTGGTGGTTGCGGCTCATTAATGTGTACAGATTGGGCTACCCTCATAGCAATAGCATATATAGATTGATGCTTTGCAGGTACAGGTGCAAACTCTTCAGGGGCAGCTAGCATAGGTGTAGGCATTATTAGCCTAGGCACAAGCACAGGTGGCCACATTGAAAGCTGAGAGAGATGCAGCCAGATAGGCTAGTGAGCAGGTAGTGGCTCTATTTGACAGGTTGTAGAGAGTGGTAGAGGGGACCAACATGGGTGTGATGATGGTAGAGGTTACCAGAGTTGCTCGAGATGCTGAGTATTATCGTGGTCGATATCATGAGTTTGTTTCGATAGAGCAGAGAGTCAATTATGTTGCATCTAGATCAGGCCACAACCATTCTCATGCCACCAGTTTTGGCATGGTACAACCTCCTCATAGAGATCCAGGACCAAACCCAGGTATAGGTGCACCCGGTGCAGGTACTTCAGGTGCAGGAGGTCTTGCAAGACCAATGAGTCTTGAGGGGGGCACCTCATAGCTCCATGATTGTACTTGATGTATTTTGGTGATGTACACTCTGATTTTGACCTTTTGCCATGTTGTTATTGTATTTCTTGACATGTATTCAGACTTCATTATATACCTGATATTATGATTTTTGAGCTTTATATGATATACGACAAATTCATGATCTATTATGCGTTCTATATGATTTCATGGTGGTTATCTATGATTTATGTATTTATATTATATATGCCATGTGATGCTATGAACATGCACTGATTATCAATAATGTATGGATGTAATATTAAAATAATGTTAATTTGAAATGTCATGAGATGAATGTGATAATGCTAATGATATGTGATGCAACTTGTTTTGATATTTTCTAATGCAAATATGTGATCAAATGTATAAATGAATGAATGATGTGATAATGAAAATTGATGTGTTATACAATTTTTTTTTGTATTATCTGATGCAAATTTAAATAGAGTATGATGTGATAGTGATATTGATAATGCACCTATATGCATGATTTGTTTTTGGTGTTTTCTAATGCAAAATAGATGATGCAATGCATAGATGAATGGTGATATGATAATTCAACTAGATGTGCTACATGACAATGCAACTTCATGAGAATCTTATATTTTTTTTTATGTCAAGTATACTCAGTCCTGTTAAATGATATAGATAGCATTGCTTTTGAAAATCTTTGCAACCTTGAAAAAATATTTTCTGCAGATGCAAAGCTAATATGAATGCAATCTAATTTAAGGATGCAAATCTATTTATGCAAAATTTATCATCTTAACAATCTATATAGCATGCTTTTTATCATCATTGAGCCTGTAAAATGTTGAAAGTGAGTACAAGAATCTATGGTATAAGATAGACCATGATGACCTGAGAACTTCTTTCATTATTTTTGATATTGCAAGTTAACACAAGCATCGAGCTATATTTAAACCGAGATGGCCTGAGCATTTCTTGCGTAAAAACAGACAAGAGTCAATATATTTCCTATGTGAATTCTAAAATGTCATCAGTGATACTTGGTAGAGCACATCCCACGACAATTCACATAAGAATAATGATCAATTCAGAGGCAACAAACAAAGAATAATTGTACTCCTTCCTTGCTTCTCTAGTGCAATACATCATCGAGTTGCTCCAAAGATATGATAAAAAAAATCAAAGAACAACATTTGAACACTCAAGCTAAAGTAGTAAAATCACTTCAAAATAATATCATCCATTTAGATTTGATGTGGTTGATCGATTCAAGCTGATTGATTGGATTGTTCGATCTTTTGATGATTGTTGATTGTTCCATGTTGAATTCCATATGATCAACGTGTTTGATGCGTTGTCATTATACTATTTGTCCATTTTTTTAAGCCCATAGTTTATTGCCCCCAATGTGTTTAGGACTTTTCCCCCAAGCTAGGGTGAGACACGACTGCATTGCCAGGATATGAACATGATATTCCCAAAGATAAGCAGAATGATGGTGAAAATGACTAGTCAAGGTGTGCTCAAATATATGGAACAAGTGATCTATCACAAATAGTGTCTGTTGTCAAGTTTTCACTACTTGTTTTTATTGTACTTTTCAGATTTTTATGATTTTTTTTTGTTGTTATCCAGACGTCTGTTTGCTAGGTTTTCAGCAAGGTAGTGATTTATTTTGATTTTTTCCTTTTTTTTGTATTTTTACCTCTTTTGATTTTTTTGTATTTTTCAAAACTTTCACCGTGCACTAGATAATTCAAATATAGAACTTTCTGAGGTGGACACTGTTGATAGGTTCATTGAACAGATCCCCTTCAGGTGTAGATAATTTGTAAGCTCCTGATCCATAGACTGATATGATGACGAAGAGACCTAGCCAATTTGGTTCAAATTTACCTTTCTTCTCACGATCCTATTGATTACGAGGTTTTTCCTTTAATACCAAGTCACCTACCTGAAATGACCTTGGTTTGACCTTGTGATTGTAGCTTCTAGACATCCTCTATCGGTATTATTTTAAGTGATCCACAGCTTGCTGATGATGCTCATCTAACAGTTCTAGCTCCTGAAGTCTAGACACTCGATAATCCTCATCTGATATGATCCATTTTAGCGACACCCAAAGTGATGGTATTTCAACCTCAATAGGTAGAATAGCCTTTCATGCATATACCAAGGCATATGGTGTAGCTCTTGTAGGTGTTCTAATACTAGTTCAATATGCCCATAAAGTAGGATTCAGTTGAACACACCAATCTCATCCAACATTGTTGATCGTTTTCTTCAAAAAATTAGAATAGTTTTGTGTGAGGCCTCCACCTAGCCATTTCCCTTAGAATAGTATGGTGTTGAAAAGTGATGTTGGATATGAAATTTCTCACACTGTTCTTGGACATCTTGGTTCTTAAATGGTCTACCACTATCAATGATGATGGACTGAGGAACACCACACCGACAGATAAGGCAATTTAAGATAAAAGATGAAAAAAAAAATTTGGTGACTGTGGTTAGGGGTACTGCTTCAATCCACTTTGTGAAGTAATTTGTGGTGGTAATGATAAGCTTATGTCCATTTGATGAAGAAGGGTGGATTTTACCTACTAGATCCAGTCCCCACTGACAGAAAGGCCATGTTGTTGTGAAAGGTTGTAGGTCTTGTGTCGGTGCATGTATAAGATTGTCATGGATTTGACATTTATGGAATTTATTTACATATTGATAAGACTCCTTCTCCATTTTCAACCAACAATACCCTAAACGAAGGAGTTTCTTTGCTAGAGTTAGACCACTCAAGTGTGTTCTACAAATACCTTCATGAATCTCATGCAAGGATGACTCATATTCGTTACATTATAGACATCATAGGAGAGTACCATCAAGACCTCAATGGTAAAGTATGTTGGCAATTAAGGTATGTCATGCGGCTTGGTGAATGAAATTTTGTTCTAGGTTTCAGGAAAATATCGGGAGGGAGGGTATTGTATTTTAAGTAGGTATAAATCTTCCCATAGATGGAAGTTTCGGGGTCAACGATATTGCATATTACTTGGGACTCGAGATTGTCATGAGCAGGATTAGACACTTGTTCCACCATAAATTCATAATGTCTTCGACTTTTTGGTATTTTTAAGAGAGAAGCAATTGTAGCCATTGCATTGGCAACTTTGTTACCTGCCCTTGGTATTTTTTCAAATTTGATCTAGACAAAGGACTATTTTAGATCATCCATAATTTTCTTATATGGCAAAAACTTGTCATCCCTTGTTTGATAATCGTCATTGACCTAATTGATGACCAATTGTGAATCTCCATATACTTGCAGTTCTGTGATATTCCACTCTACTGCTACTTTGATGCCAATGATTAATGCCTCATATTCAGCTACATTATTGGTACAAGGAAAACTGAGTCTGAAAGACTTTGGGATGGTGTGTCCTTGAGGTGTGACAAAAAAGATCCTAGCACCTGATCCATGTTGTGTGTATGAACCATCAAAATATAGCACCCATTGTTGTGGTGTGATGGTGAGAACATCTGCATCAGGAAATTCAATGCTCATTGGTTGCTCATCATGTAGAGGTGCTTTTGCTAATTGATCAACTATTACTTGTCCCTTGATGGATTTATAATCTACATATTGTATATCAAACTCACTCAAGATCATAACCCATCTTGTTAAAGAAGCTTTGTTGAGCAATTATTTCAGTGGATCGATCTTTGCTACGAGTTTAACTATGTGAGTTAACATATAATGGCATAGATTTTGAGTAGCAAATACTACCGCCAAACAAGCTTTCTCAATAAAGGTATAGCTGATCTCATAACCATTCAAAGTCCTACTAATATAGTAAATAGCTTGTTCCTTTCCTGTAGGATCTTCTTGTGCCAATAGAATGCCCAATGAAATCTTTGTTGTTGCTTTATAAAGTAATAATGGATTTCCTTCTATAGGTGGTATCAGTATTGGTGGAGACATCAAATATTTCTTTAGTTGATTGAACGTAGAGTCGCATTTGTCATCCCATTTGAAAGAGACATTCTTATGTAACAAGTGATTGAACAGATGACTCTTGTCTGCCATTTGAGAAATGAACCTTCAGATTGATTGAAGCCTTCCCTGTAGAGACCGTAGCTAACTGATGTTTCTAGGTGGTGACATCTTCATAATAGCTTTGACTTTGGTGGGATCTACTTCAATACCTTTCTCTGAAACAATGTACCCTAGAAGTTTCACCGATGTTACACCAAATGCACATTTCTTAGGATTTAATATGACGTTAAACCTTTCTAGACAAGTGAATATTTTGTCTAGGATTTCAAGATGTCCTTCTGTAGTATATGATTTTTCCAATAGATCATCCACATAGTCCTCCATAAAAGTATGCATCATGTCGTGGAAGATGGTGGTCATTTCTCTCTGATATGTAGCCCCTGTATTTTTCAACCCAAAAGGCATTACATTCCAGCAAAATGTTCCCCATGGATAGGTGAATGTTGTCTTCTCTTGATCCTCTGGTGCTATCTTGATTTGATTATAACCTGAGAATCCATCCACAAGTGATAACATGGCGTGCCCAGCTGTCAAGTCTATAATTATGTCAATGTTTGGTAAAGGAAATGTTAGTGTAATTAATTAATTAATTAATTATTACACTAGCATAAGTTAACTTAGGGTTAATTAATCATATTAGTCCTAGGTTACTTTTTATCATTTAATAATGGTGTTGAGATAAGATTCCCTTCTAGAAGATGAGTTGTCTTTTCTAGAAGTTATCTCCATCTTGTTATCATTCCCTAGGTTATGGTTTCATGTTGTCACATGTAGTGTGATTTGAACACTTGGCAACATCTTATGCATTTTAGGTTTTGCTCTTGCCTATTTAATCAGGCATATGTACTCTTTGTAATCAATTCAATATATTCTGAATATCAATCAGATAATCTCTATTTGCATGCCCTTAGTTGCAACACTTTCTGTGTGGTTGAATTTCTTCTTGGCAGGTCCTCTTTGAAGTGTGCGCAGCTTCATTGGATGATTCAACATCCATTATTCCAACATGGTATTAGAGCCATTCCATTGAAGGTTCAACCCAGTATCAAGAAAGTTGGGCTATAGAGATTCTTGCAGGCTTGAAGGTTTTCTTTGCAGGCTAGTTGGTTCTACCCGGGGACCAAGCTGTTTTCTGGTGCAAATCAGGCTCTATCCGACCTCTCCATTGCGCTCAGAAGGCCTCAAAACCTATAGATCACCTACCCATTCGTCCGATTTGGACATATTTCATCCAGGAGCCATTTGAGGTATCTAGGGTTTTTTGCATTTTTGTACGATCCGTACAGTTTTTGCAGAAATAAAATATCTCCTGTATGTCCTCCATCATGGCAAAATTTTTTTAGGTCATTGGGCATTTTTTATTTTTCCATTCGGGCAAACATTTCTATAGTTTTGGCAAAAATTTGTATCTACGGGCGACTGGTAATTAAAATACAGGTCGGCATAATTATTTTGTTTCCGCAAACTATAGTTTTCTATCGACATTTTTTTAATTGCTATTTTAGCATTATTAAAAATATATATATATATTAGGGGTCGGTTTATTATTTCAAAAGTCTACAGAAGTTATTTTTTGGGCCGCATTCATTGGAGTCGGCGGTACGTTTGTCGGCCAGTCCACCGGCCGCCGTACACTGTCACATCTCCGTCGGGCCCATCCGCTGTCACTGTCGACGTCCAACGAGCATCCTCCAGCCGGCCCTTCACTGCCGGGCGTTAACCACAACCGGAGACTCCACCTGCTAGCGTCGCCACTCCAATCACCGCCATACCTCCGCTCCACTGCCACCTATCCGACGGTGCCTTTTTTTGCCAGCCCAGCGCTCTACGATCACATCAACGACCTGGAGCCAGTGCCCGAGGGCCAAACTTTTGCGCCTATTTAGCTTGCAAAGTGCCTCATCTAGGCATTTTTTTCATTTTATCATATCTTTTCACCAGGGAATAAAAAATCTGCAAACGAGATACCGTCGGAAAGGGAATTCAGTGCTCTTTCTAGTGGTGACATCCATTCTAGGAAATTTTGCTTCCAGAAAATTCTACAGTCAACTGAAGTCAAAACCCTAATTTGGACATAAAGACTCATATCTTCGCAACCGTTGATCGAAATTCAATGATTCCAACGGCATCAGGAAGGTGATTCAGAGATCTTTTCATCAGTCCAGTCACCTTGATCAGTTTTATCTCTAGGTACTCTTGCATTTTTTTTGTTCAACTTCGTGCATTTGTTCAATAACTTGGATATCCTAAAGCTTGGGAAAAGGTATTTTGTTTTGGGTTGCATCACTTCAACTGCATATCAGATTTGGAAGTTTCTATTTGCTGTTGAAGGTCATTGTCTTTGTATTTTTGGAGAAATTTGTTTGTACATTATGGGGCTTGCATATTATCCTTCTCTAACTATGTTGCACAAGGGAAACTATAAACAATGGCGAGATGGGATCATCCACCATCTCCAAACACTTGAATTGTTCCCACATTTGTATGGTACGGTTCCCCATCCAGGTCAAGGTATTCAGAAATTTGCTTGGAGTTGCAGCAGATATAATGTTATAGCAATGATTGCAATGCATGTCGATTGTGATATTTTGGAATCTATTGATCATTGTGATAGTCCTCACATCCTTTGGACTAAGATTTGGGAGATATATGGAGATTTAGATACTCCACCCTTCTTTGATGGTCATGATTCAGAATGTCAGGTTTCAGATCAAGTACCCCATGATGATATTGCTATGCAGGAGGTCGTTTGTTTGGATTGCCTTCCATCTTCTGAAGAGGTTGGCAAGGTTGCTTCAGATGATTCTTCTTCTCCATCAGAGATAGTTGGTATCCCTTCACATTCAGTGATTCCTTGTTCAGAGTCATTGATTGAGGCTTCCATCATCATCATTCATCAGGACACATTCTGTTTTCCAGACTTGACATCACAGGATGGCTTTGTTTCAGGTATCACTGACTTGGCTATTTCTACAGGTTTGGATGACATTCTTGAGGGGATATCACTCCTCTATTCAGAGATTTCATTTATGAGACTTCCTCCATCTTCATCGGAGTTTCTTCTGCATCTACCATTGGATTGGTTTCAGTCTTCTCTCAGTGGTTTTGAGGAAACTTCATTATGGGGGGGCAATCAAGTCTCCATCTATTCCTTTCCTTCCTTCAATTCCTATCCAGAATGGGAAGCATCTCTGCACTTGCACTTGGTTTTGTTTCTTCTGAAAGGGAGACAATTTGTTTGTCTACATTGGATCATATTTTGTCTACATACACTTACCTTTTTTGCAGGTGATCACATCTTTTGGGGGGGCTATCTAGTCTCTCTATTTCCCTCTTATGGGGGGGCCATTGATTGTATTGTATCCATGTGATGATTGTTGTCCTTGGGGGGATGATGTTGAGTCCTCCAATCATCACCTTTCTGCATTTCATCTCCATTTTTGGAGAGGGGTTTTCTTCCCACTGGGTTTTTCCTCTTTTCTCTATTTGTGGGAGATTAGCTCAATTTTCATCCTATGTACATGGGTACCTAAAATGGCCATCAGCCGGGACCCATCATCATCATGCATAATCATTTCATTTTCATTTCCTCCCTAAGTTGCACTTATGGGGGGGTGTTAGTGTAATTAATTAATTAATTAATTATTACACTAGCATAAGTTAACTTAGGGTTAATTAATCATATTAGTCCTAGGTTACTTTTTATCATTTAATAATGGTGTTGAGATAAAATTCTCTTCTAGAAGATGAGTTGTCTTTTCTAGAAGTTATCTCCATCTTGTTATCATTCCCTAGGTTAGGGTTTCATGTTGTCACATGTAGTGTGATTTGAACACTTGGCAACATCTTATGCATTTTAGGTTTTGCTCTTGCCTATTTAATCAGGCATATGTACTCTTTGTAATCAATTCAATATATTCTGAATATCAATCAGATAATCTCTATTTGCATGCCCTTAGTTGCAACACTTTCTGTGTGGTTGAATTTCTTCTTGGCAGGTCCTCTTTGAAGTGTGCGCAGCTTCATTGGATGATTCAACATCCATTATTCCAACAGGAAAGTCATCCTTCATACATGTCTTGTTGAGATCCTTGAAGTCGGTGCATATCCTGATACTGCCATCTGGTTTAGAAATAGGTACAATATTTGATACCCACTCAACATAATCAATTGGAAGAATGAAACCAACATCTAATGATTTCTTGAGTTCTATCTTCACCAACAAGGCGATATGGGGATGCATTTTTCTTAGCTTTTGCTTGATAGGTTTCACCCTGGTAGGTAGAGATAGATGATGCATCAAGAGTTCTGGATCTAAGCCTGACATATCAGAGTAAGACCAAGCAAAGTTTATTTTTCATTCTTCAAAGAACTTAGTGAATGTTGGCTTTTCCTGTTCAATCATTGATGTTGCTAGATGCAATGTCTTTACTTTTTCTTTTGTGCCGACATTGATAGAATGAGTTGGCTCAACCAACACTAATCATGATCTCTCATGATAATGTTTAGGAAGAGTGTCAAATCTCCCGTCTTGCAGTGCCTCAACGAGGTTTGCACTGTCAGATGCACTCTTTATTTTTACTTTTTCTAGATCTAACACTGCCATGAAATGGTTTTCACCATTAGTTCCTTTGTTGATATTTTCATTTTTGCAGCTGGAAGATTTGACACCCCTAACTTGAAGCTTTGTTATGAGTTTTATAGATAGAAATTGTGTCAAGGTTGTTGGAACAAAGAAAGTTAACGATGGCATCGTCATTCACAAAGGTAGGAACATTAACAAACTCAATTTGGTCCTAGTTAATAAGCTCAGGGTGTAGTAAGGGTAATAGATCATCAGATTGATGAAGTTCAACAACAGTGAAAGTCTGAATAGCAGTATTGTCAAATTTTTTATTAGGGGTGTCAAGGTTTATGATGGTACTCTCCTCCAAGTTTGTCTTGCTCGGATTCTATTCATCGTAACTTGAGTCATCGATATTATATGATCCAAACACAAGGGGTCTAGTCCTTGAGCTTTGTCCCTCCTCATGCGTAGGTGCATACCTTTGTATTATATCCATTTGTTTGTCCTCAAAGGATACCTCAGATAGTGAATCCCACTCATACTCATTAGAGTCCGTCTCATAGGAATCACTTGCTTGCAGTTGTAGAATTCTTTCAAAAAACTTTTGGGTTGCTTCTTCTTTTGATTCTCCTTTATATTCCAATCTAGTTTAGTCTTTGGCTTGAAGTGTGTGAGGTTGGATAGGTTCTACAATGCCTTATTTCCTATTATCGATAGGTCCTTGTCCTTCATACCCTAACTTCTCTAGGATTGTCTTTCCTTTTCCATATTGATCTATTTGAATGTTGGGGGTTCTTGATGTAGATGCTTCCTCATCTTTGTAGAGCCAATTTAGGATAGCCTTGTCTTCTAATTCATCAATTAAAGTTCCAGCCTTTACAAATCTACCATCAAGAACTATAGTAGGTTGTGATGATTGTTGCATTGATGTTGATGGTTGTCGTGAAAGACATGAATATTTTTGAATGGAATTTTCTCCCATGCCTTTGTCTGTTAACTGGATCTTTCCATTGAGTTGCTTTGATAAAGAGTTTTCATGGTTTTTTGTAGAAGAATCAGCAATACCTTTGTCCTTTGATTTCTCCTTCTTTTCAACCCATTTTGGCACAATAGTTGATTATTTCTCATTGTTTGATGAATTTGGAGGGTTAGCTTCACTATTATGAGGAATAAAGGCATCTTGATCTGCCTTAAGCATGTTACACTATTGGGGATTATTTGAATTAGCTGAGTTGGTTATTTCTTGTCCATTGACTGTAAACTTCAAGAATTGATGGTAGGTGGATGGTACTTCTTGCATCTCATGAATCCATGGACTTCCCAAAAGTATGTTATATGTCAGATATTTTTCTAACACTTGGGTACATGATGTCTTTCGCAATCGATCCTACTTGGATAGGTAGAACAATCAATCCCTTGGAAGATCTCTCTTCATCATCATATACTTTTATTGTGATTTTCCTTCTTGGTTCAATAGCATTATTAGAATATCCTAGTGCATGGATCAGTTTTAAAGTACAGATATTCAAACCAGCTCCACCATCTATAAGAACACGCTTGACTCAGTGTTTTTGAATGAGAACTTCAATAAGGAGGGCAGCATTGTGTGGATGGTTCAGTGATACATCATCATGCTCAGAAAAGGATAGGCAGTGAGGAGTGGTCAAGTGTCCCACCATAGCCTGGAATTGGTCAACTTCTACATTATTGGGTACTATTGCGGAAACAAGAGCTTGTTCTAAGATCTCTTTGTGTGTTGGTGATAGTTTCAAGAGTTCCAATATCGAGATTTATGTTGGTATTTTCTTCAATTGATTGATTATGTTGTACTAATTTGTAGGGGCAATAGTTGTTTTGATTATAGAAAGAGTCTTAGATGATTTATTTACAGCTCCTTTTAGAATTACCTTAGCTTTTCCTCTTGTTGTCATGTTGATCGGTTGATATTATTGATTCTCTCTAATTTTCGCTTGCAGCCATATTTGTGGTTTGATGATCAGCTGTAATGGTGCTATTGTTGTCATAAATTTATGTCTTATGAGTTTGATAATCATCTACAATCATGTCTTTAACACAATTATTAGCAGTAGTCGTGTTATTTAATTGATTTTCAGCAGCAACAAGATTACGTTTATCATTGATTTGAGTTTTGTTTGTTTGATCTCCAACTACCTCGACATTGAGAATAGTAGTTTCGTAAACATAATTTACACCTTTGCCTTTACCGTTTGAAGAGGATGGTTCACCTTTGTCATAATTGGGTAAAGGATTTTTGAAAGCTCCATGATTGTTGTTTGTCTGGGGTCCTTCAACAAATATTTTCTTGCTTTCAATCAAATCTTGGATTAAATGTTTCAATTGCCAACAATCATTCATTTTGTGACCTTTATTGTTATGATAGTCACAATAATGTGCGTAATTCCACCAAAATGGTTTGACTTGTGGATACCAATTTTGTGCTTCTTGTGATGTTACAAGTTTAGCTTCAATAAGTTCATTGAATGGTGATTTCATTGATTGTCCTAAAGGCATGAATTTCCTCCGATTTGATGACTTTTGGAATGGTGATGATTTAGATCCAGCATTATTCGAATTACTGTTTTGATTTTCATTTAGATTTTTGCTTTTCTTGTTGTCTGGAGTTGTCTTAGTTGCAGTTGTCGTTAAATTGAATAATGGTTTTGTGTTTTGCATTTTAGTCACAACATCATTATTTTCAACATTTCTATACTTTTCCAAAACTTCGGTTTTTCATTGTTGTGATTAGAGAGATTTTCATTGCTTGATTGTTCGTTGTATGTTTTTAGAACTCCTCTTTTGACCAAAGCTTCCTCTATCTTGAGACCATTTTCTATCATTTTCTCGAATGTAGGTGGACATTGTAGTTCAAGTCTATAACTCATGTCATCATTTAAGTTATCCATGAATAGTTTCATCTTTTCCTTTTCAGGTATGGAACATGGATATCTTGCAAACAACCTTCTCCATCTTTGCAAAAATGGGAGAAATTTTTCACCTTTTGTTTATTATTGCAAAGATCCTTCATTGTGATATCATGTTGTATATTGTAGGAGTATTGAGTTATAAACTTGTTAACCATATCTTCAAAAGATCTAATTCTTGGAGTTAATTTAGAGAACCACTCCATACATTGTCCTCCTAAGCTTCTTGGAAATAGCCTCATTAAGTATGTATCTTCATGGGAAAATTCTAAGCTCATAGCTCAAAATTCTCTTACATGCTCAAGTGGATTTGTTTTTCCATTGTATTTATCATAATTGGGGAACTCGCGGTGTTTTGGAAATGGGATCATGTTCACGTTTTGAGCAAAAGGATATGGACAAATATCCTAAAGAAAGTATCTCTTACTTGTCCCTATTTGCATATCTTGGAATTGTTGTTGTAAGGTTTGTAATTGATGTTTCATTGCATCTATGCCATCTATATTTGGTGATTCATTCTTAACTCTTTTAGACGTTCATGTCAGTTTATTGATATCAAAGTCTTTTGGAATTTTAACACCTAGATCAACTAACATCAAAAAGTACTTTTCCCCATCTTTTTCCAAAATTTTCTCCATAAGCTTATGGAATTTGGGGTCTTGTTGCACATTTTTTAGTTCTTCTTCAGATATTTCATCATTGTCATTTTTGTGGGATCTGTTGAATAGATTCTCCTCAATCTAAGACATGTATGTTTATTTTTCTTGAATTTTTTATCTTTGTGACCTTGTAAAAACTGACATAAAGGCGTTATAATTATTCACTAAACTTTGATCTCGGTTTGATATAGTGTCAAGGATGTTAACTTGAGTCAAATAGAATGATATATTCTATTGATCAGACTAAGTTGACAAGTATGATTATACAACTTTGTTTCTTGAAGTAGGATGACAGATCTTGATAATGAAACTAGGATTTTAATCAGATTTTTTTGATTTAGACACTTTTGGATGATAGATATGAGTTTAATTTTGAAGAACTTCACTTGTAAGAGTCAGCTTTCAAAGGTTTAAAACTCTGTTTCAATTTAAGAAATGCTTCTATTCTGGTAAAGATTCAAATTTTTGTGTAAAAAGTTTGAAAAATAGTAAAAATATCTCTAGGGTTTTTAATTTGGTGGATGCGCTATTACAGTCCTTGGATGTGCTAAAATAATTAGCATGTGCATCAACAAACTGGGTGAATTCACTTTTAAACTAGTTGTATGCGTTGTATTGTTACTCCTATGCATTTGAATTTTCTTTCAATGCGCTAGAATTTTCATCCTATGCACCAGACTATTCCTCTAATGTGCTAAAAGGTGGGTCAATGCACTATAAAATAGGTCATATGTGCTACAACAAAGATTGAATGCACTATTGTAGGATTATTCATGATTTTTCACAATCTGTTTTCAATTCTGGTTTTTAACAGTGATTTTTTTTACTCCAGGTATAACTTCTAATATGATGACCTTTTTTCTGATTTTTTTTTCTTGTTGAGGACTATGGATAGTGATTGCTTTGATTTGGATGACTTCTTTTGAAAATGATTACACATGCAGTAGTAAGTTTGCAAACATTTGTTTCAAATCTATGTATTAAACAGATAGTGTGTGTTCTAGAATCAAGCCCGATTCTTTCAATTTTCACTAGTATGACACAATAAAAATAGTTCAAGCACTTTTCTATCTCAAAAAAATCACTAAAAATATCATAGCCCACACTTGGAACTATGTTAGCTCACACAGCCGTGTCACCCCCTAGAGGGTGCTCGTGTTTTGTCTTTTTTGAGTCTTAACTAAAAGTCAAATCCTCCACTTTTGATCAAGGTCTCTGATAGTTATATGGTGAGTATCTTGGGGGCAGATTCTTCCCTCCCCTTGTACTGTGATATAGAAAGCATTCAGAAACTGACACAATTGGGTTCTAGCTTAAAGTTCGTAGATAGGGTTTCCGTTCGGAGAGAAAAATAGATAAACTCCCTCAAGAGACCTCCCAACCTTTAGAACAAAGGATTTGGGGATGGTTATCTTGCACACTTCCATCAAATATTGGAATTTCCCTGAATTTGCTTTTGATTATAGTGGGTTGGAAAACTTGGCTTTAGTTGTTCCCACTTAGGTCGTTCCCGTAGGGTGAGTATTCTTTCCCACTACGACAGGCCCTCTAAAGATTTTAATAAAGCATAAAAAGTGAGTCTAGCATTTTGATCAACCATTGAAGGGGAGAGCATAAGCCTATCACTTCAACCATAGAAAAGAGGGGGTTCAGTTATCCTTTTACTTAAGCTAGATGCCTAACTTAATAAAGGAAAGCAACAATAAATTTTAAAAACCCTACAAACACCATTAGTGATTTTGTAGTATTTGTCTTTGACCGGCGTAAATGTTTCCAACAAATGACTTTGACCAATGTACCTTGTACCTGTAACATAGAAAACAAAGATTAATATAAAAAATGATTCAATTTTCTGGAATAACAGTCATATGCACTAAAACATTAAGCCTATGCGCCAAAACTCCAATGTGCTAAAAGACTAAATGAAAGTGTTAAAATAATTATCCAATGCACTATAACAGTGATTGAAAGCACCAAAACAACATTCAGATGCCCTGGAACAGTGTTTTTATGCACTAAACGATCTGTCATATGTGTTGTAAGAACTTTCAATCACGCTAAAATAGAATCACGTGGAACCTATAGTCACTTTCTAGAAAATGTTAAGTATGGGGATTTTTCCCCACGGTGGGCGCCAATTTATGTGTGTGGGAAATATGCGTAAGTGAAATAAGTAACAACACACCTTAATGCAACGTTATTAGAGGATTCAAACAATAGATTCAATCTATTTAAAACATAATTAAATCTCTAAAATTGTTCCATTGCTCTCTAACTCCAAGGATTTATTAAATCAAAGTGGCTCTCAAATTGTGTGCACTGTGATTGTTAAAATGACAACCTAGATAATGAGAATGATGATTTAAATGAAATTCTATGATAATAAGATTGATAATGAAAGCTATAATAATGATAATAAAATCTATGATGTTGTGATACTGATATGATATGTTGTGATAAACTAAAATGAAACTAACATGATATACTGTGACATGATTATGATCTAATATGATTTCTCAAATGCTTCTATTTGATAATTTATAAATTCTATATGCTAAATTCTCTAGTATGATTCTTGCAGAGTAAAATTGCATGCAAGTGGGATCCTTTTCTTGTAGCAAGAGGTTGCTTTTATATATTTCCAAAGACAATTCCTGATGTGGCAGCAAGCAATAGTTTAGATTTGATCTGGACAAATCAATGGTAGAAGATGAAGAATTCGGCGAGGAAGAAGGGGAAATGCATTCCTTGAGCAAAACATTGTGGCAAATGATTAGGAAGAAATTATGGATCTGTGAAGCCAACTATTTCCAACTGTAAAAGTTTGTTTCAAAATTGGTTGGAAAGGTAAAGTGAAATTGAATGCAAATTAAAGCTTTCAACTTTATTGAGAGAAAATTTGTAGACATGTGTTCAATTGGAAAAGGCACAATTTAATACAACTTGAAGCTTTCAACTTTGTTGAGGGAAAAGTTGTAGACATGTGCTCAATGGAATATTGTATTTATTCAATTTTTGGGGGAAAAGATATATTATTAAATAAATCATTTTTGAATTTTTTTTATTTAATAAAAGGGAGATGATATTTAAACAAACTATGTGATTTTAGTTTATTTAAATAAGATAGAGAAATTGGATAATTAAATTAAAAAAAAAAATATTGAATTTGTTTATTTAATAGAAGAAAAAGGAATGTGAATTACATAAATAAATATTTCTATTTATTTATTAATAGATGAATTTAAAGGTTAATTAATCAAATAATTGCATTTAATTAATTAGATTTATCCAGACCATTTTTAGGTGTATGCAGAAAAACTTGCACAGAGTTTGACTGAGGTAAGCCCCTATATGGAGCAACATTTTCCCTCTTTGTGAATGTGTAAGTTATAGGTTTGAAGAGGATTGAAGAGAGCTTGAAGATCCATTTTGTATTGTTTCATTTTTTGCCATCGAAGTTGTCAAGACACAAAAACTCAATTACATAATTTACTGATGATATTCCAGCAATGGGACAAGTGGAAAAAAACAATCTCAGATCCAACACCAAAGGACCCCAAAAATTGAGAAAGACACCCTAACAAAGACCCAGTCACCCTGGGGCGACCTATTCCTACTATAACACTCAAATCCTACTTTTGGTGATATGTACACATCAATTTGCACTTTCTAGATCCATTTGTGAAATTTTGTTTCCATCTGTTTACCTTCAAGAAATTGCATTTCTCGTATTAGGTCATTTAGTCTAATTAGGTTAATCATTTCAAATCATTCCTATCCTCAAAAAGATGCAAATCCAGGTCTAATTAACTCACCTTTGAGGTTGAGATTCAATCTATGTACCTTATTGATTTGTGTCTTAATAAAATCCTAGAAATAATGGAATGAACCCTAGGTCATGAGTATAAAACTTAGGGTGTACCAAATTTTTACATTTCATTTTGGTGAACATGGCATTTGACATCATAGCTTTATGATTTGGTAGTCTTTCAAACCCTAGATCTAGGTTTTGCATCATTGTGTTTTGCATTCTCATCTAGGTTTTGTATCATTGTGTTTCACATTTAGGGTTGCATATCATATTATAAAAATCTAAAAATATTGCATTCATATTGAACCATAGGTTGCATTATAGTGTGTTTCAATCATCTAGATCAGATTTTCATTTGAAAATTACATATAAAAAAGTGTCCTTTTGTTCCAAAATTGTCATACATTTACATTTCCTCTGAATTTTTTTTTTTTGGAAAAATAGTTATTGTAAAGCATGTTTGCAGATAGAAACAGTAACTTTAAACATCAATCCAAATATTCAGATTTTGAATTCTCAGAACCTTGAACAAACACTTAGTCACCCCTAGGCAACTCTATCCTTGTACATGTGTCTCACCAAACTTTTTAAAACTCTTTCGTCTCTATTTGTTCAATTGCATTGTACTTGCATATCTATGTTTTGGAATCAGTAAGTACATTTTATAAAGCATTTTTCATCTAATTCATTTAGTGAAATAAAGTGCATTTCTTAAGATCAAAATCGGCATTCAAAATTATCATTTTCAAGTCTCTACATATTAGAATGAGTCAATAATTATATTTCAGACCTGAAAATTGCATTAAAGTTTGTTTAAAAATCTTCAAAATCATTGCATACTTGTATTTTAAATCAAATTGGGATACATTAGGAAAATTCTAGAAATTTATTTATTGTTACAATTGTCTGCAAGTAGAATCATAATCTTTAAACTGAGTAGTCTTCAATCAAACTTTAAACTTTTAGAACCCTTGACCAGGACTCAGACGCCCTTGGACGACCTTGTCTTTCTTATCTTGGCCAAACAAGTTTTTTATGAGACCTCTATTACTATGATTCATGTTTTCTCCTGCTTGTTTCTTTCTATTTTTGATTTCCTTTGTACCTATTTAACAATTTTATGTTCATCTTGGGTGCACTTTTGGTGTTGTGAAACTTGCATGAGTTTCACAACTTGGTGTCCTATTGCCAATATTTCAGTGAGACATAGTTCGATACCCATGGCATCCCACGCTGCTAGTACATTCATTGTGGATCTTGAGTTCTCTAACCCTTTCACACCAAGTATTGTCAATAATCGACCCATTTTGGATTATAACCCTAATGCGATCATTCCCATGAGCTTACCATCAACCAATGTCACTGATGTTGACACCAAGATAGTTCATGTCCCTGAAGAGAAATCGAAGTAATTAGACAAAGCCTTAGAAAAACTCTAAGACTTTGGGAGCACAGATTATATTACTAGAACAACGGTCCCTTTCATAGATAACATGAGGAAAATTCTTGATAATGATCAAGGATTAGAGGTAGTGTGTAGTCTAGCCCACATCATAGACAATCATGTACCTACAATGGCTAGTTGAGCTCAAGCTTTGGGGTATACTCAAAGCCAAGGAGGAAGTCAATTTTCTCTCCCTATAACTATAGCCTCTATTCTAATATATACAAATCCAACTGTTACACAATTATGGAACCAAGAAACATTATAGCTCCAACTTTGGGTATTTCCATTGGGAATCCTTGTAGTTTTTTCAACTCAAAAATCATGTCTCCAAACCCATTACCCTTCACAAAATTGCAATATAGTATTCCACCTATTACATATACAATTCCACCATATTCACCTCATTCCCAAAACACGATAAGAAATGCTTTTGTCATAAACCAACTCTTGCAAAATGTGGCATCCCTTCAACAAAAAATATCAATATTAAACCAAACTCAAAATGGACAACCATCACAATATGTCAAATTAAACCCATTGTCATTGGAGATATTGAAAGCACAAATGCCACAAAACATAGAGATACCCTTCTTTGAGAAATACAATGGTAAAGGAGACCCTAGCAACCATATATCTACATACACAACCTTATGTAGTGACTTCATTTTTGAAGACAAACTCTTAGCTAAAAAAATCATAGGTCATTGAAGGACATGGCATTGGAGTGGTTTTTTTCATTATCAAAGAATTAAATTCACTCATTTAATGATCTTGTTGATGCCTTCATTAACCATTTCCAGGTATAAATTTATCCCAAAATCAATATAATTGATTTAATGTGATTCAAAAAAAGACAATGTGAAAAAGTTATAGATTTCATTGGCCACTATCATTTGGTACTATCACAAGTTAATTTAAGTCTTCCTGATGTGGAAATCCAAAGGATGTTCATTGACAACTTACAAGAAAATATAAGAGAAAAAGTTCTATTGCAAAAATTTATATCCTTTATAAGTTTGTGCATGGTGCTTCATGATTATTAGAATTAAATTAATAAGTATGAAGCATATTCATATAAACATACTGAGAAGTGCAAGCCCAAACATCAAACCAGTTACCAAAAATTTAAGAAATCAAACGAGAACTTTTTAAAGATAAATCCATCCCAAACGAACCATGTTGAGCCTCAAGTTGTTACCATAAGCTCTACCCCATACCAATTTTGACCTAGGGATAGATAATTTACACCATTAATTGATTCCCTTCATTCGATCATAGTGAAAATTTTGAGTAAGAACCTAATTCATTTACCTCCTGTCAAGCCTATGGACACAACCAAACCCTTACCTCAAAATTATAACCCAAATGCATTTTGCCAATATCACCGACAGAGTGGACATGACATAGAACGATGCATGCATCTTAAACATCAAATTTGGGACCTCATCGATCCTAATCATATTTAGATGGGAGGTTTTAATGACAAAGGAAATAAGTCAGTTACCCCACCCAACCACAATTTGCAAATATTCACCAACCCAATGTCAAATCATTCCACCAACTTTGTGAAAGCTAGTGAAGTCAAGAATGATGTGATGAATTTTGAAAAGATTGAGGACATGAATGATGATAATGATGATGATAAGAGAGATGATGAGGATAACCTATTGTTGAAATGCACAAGAAAACTGAGAGGGGGGTGAATCAGTTGTATCAAATTTCTTTACTTCTAACCTTAGTTTATTCAACTTTAACTCAGTCTATTATTAAGCGTAAACATGAAATGAAAATAACATAAATCAAACACCAGAGACACCAAATTTACGTGGAAAACCCAACGAGGTAAAACCATAGTGAGGATTAGCTCACAATATAGTAATAATGCAATACTGGATACACAGGCTCACTGCGCTGATACAAAGGCTCACTGCCTATAGTAGGACTCATTGTCCAAAAGGAGGCTCACTACCTACAGAAAAAGAAAAGATAAATAAAGATCCACCACAAAGTTTCCACACATTCACAACTTGATCAGAAGACTGTAGACACCATCAGCTCACTGCTTTTAGGAATCTAACACATCAAAGTATTGTTACCTTGATTCGCTCTTACACTCTTCTTTTTGCACACTTGCTTGTTGTACAATTCACATCTTGAATTGCTTTTATACCATCTTCAACCTAGAAGCTCCAACGTCGGCTAAACATCCTTCAATTTACAAATTCAAATTAAGTCGACAACTCAACATTCCCGTAGTGGATACGAATGAGAGAGGACCAATTACACATTTAATTAGAACCCAAACAACATCTTGGATCATTCACACGCTTCCTCAATTTGATGCAAAATATTTATGTAATGTGTAGACACCAGGTCGACCAAACCTAATGAAAAAACCAATGATCTTTGAAGTACGTGCATCTCCAATAAGATGATCACACGTGGATCACTCAACCCACTTCACGAGACATTTTACCATCTCTAAGAAACCTTCAGGTACATCTGTAGCATCTACAACAAACTTAATGCATAAAATATTCTTCAACAGTCCAATCGGACCAACCAGTAACAAACAGGAGCTCTAGAGCAAGTCTTCAAGAGTGCCCAATCACAAGCACATTTGTCAGAATACAAAAAACATCAGTATGAATCATCTCCCAAATCTGCAAGATCTAAAACAAAATACCAGAAGACTACGGAGCCAAGAAAATTCTCCCAATCCACAAACAAATAGTTCTGTCAAAATAGTTCACATATCGGTGAACATATTTTCCACTCTCCATCGATCCAAAAGATAAAAATTAGGATATATTATTCATTGAAGCTCATTAACAATACCATAGATCCATGCATGCATAGGATCAACACGAAAGAAATGCATAGCACAATACTGGAGCACACTCAATATTGCCTTCATTATTTCTTAAATTCTCTCAAAAACACCTGGGAAAAACACAATTACAGCTTCATAAATATAGTTTCATGTACTCCAAACACTTCTACAATATCTCAAATATGCAAGTACCATCTGCAATCAACCTAAACTGTGTTGACATCAATGACAAAATTAATGACAACACCATCAAACACATCCATACTTGCAACAATCTCCCCCTTTGTCATTGATGGCAACACATGATGTAAAAAACCATCAAAGACAACACACACAATAACTTGCTTCTTCTACTCTCCTCTTCAACTTTTTCACATGAATTTCTCTCCCCCTTTGACAACAATGGAAAAGGAAATTTTTTCTTCAAAATGCTTTCCATATAAAGCTCTGATCACTCCAGGAGTGCATCCACATCTCATACTACAACAATGCACCTCTCTACTCCCCCTAAGGAGTAGACCACAATCACCAGTCCAGATCAAAAAGAATATGTGAATTCACTAGACTGATGCACCTCCATGTGCACCTAGTTCAAGGAGGGAGGAGCAGTAACCCCTAACTTCCCCCTAAGATACTCAAAAGTATCCTTCAGAAGGGCTTTAGTGAATATGTCGGTAATTTTTTCCTTGGTAGGTACATATTCAAGTCTAACTTCATTATGCAACACCTTCTCCCTTAAGAACTGATACCTGATAGATATGTGCTTTGTCCTAGAATGCATCACTAGATTCTTTGAGATGTTTATAGCATTTGTATTGTCACAAAAGATAGAGATAGGCTCATCGCACATCACACCTATGTCTTTCAAGGTTCGCTTCATCCAAAGTACCTATGTACAATAGGATGTTGTTGCAATATACTCAACTTCTACAGTGGGTAAAGAAACTATTCATGTTTCTTACTCAACTATGAAACTAATCTTTCTCCAAGGAAGAATGCACCACCACTCGTACTCTTCTAGTCATCTACACAACCAACCCAATCTGCATCAGTGTAGGCATTCAATTTGAAATCATTATCCTTCGGATACCATAGCCCATTATCTGGAGTTCACTTAATATATCTAAATATCCTCTTCACATTTGTAACATGTGCTTCATTAGGTTCTTCTTGAAATCTTGCATGATATTCGGTCTAGTAGCAATAAGATACAATAGTCCTCCAATCATAGATCTGTACATGCTTTGATCAAATTTAGAAGATTCATCATCCTTACTCATCTTACATCCGGTTACCATAGAGGTACAGACCAGTTTGGAGTCATCCATTCCAAACTTCTTCAACAATTCCTTAACATAATTAGATTGTGAAATGAATATTCCCTTATCAATTTTATTTACTTGAAGTCCAAGGAAGGAATTCAACTCACCAATCATAGACATTTCAAACTCTTTTTGCATCTCCTCTACAAATTTCTTACACATACCTTCATTTCCACCAAAGATAATGTCATCAATATATACCACAACTATCAACATTTTGTTTTTCTCAACTTTGAAGTAAAGATTGATGTTTGTAGACCATTTGTTGAGTCCTTGTTGTGTTAAGTATCTATCCACCCTTGCATACCAGGCTCTAGGAGCCTATTTAAGTCCATATAGTGCATTTCTCAACTTGTAGACCATGTCTGGTTTGTCTGTCAACTAAAATCCTTCTGGTTGCTCCATATATACTTCTTCTTCCAATTCTCCATTCATAAATGCAGACTTGAAATCCATCTGGTACACTTTGAATTCTTCATGAGCTGAGATTGCCAAGAACATCCAAATGGAATCCATTCTTGCAATTGGTGCAAATTTCTCTTCAAAATCTATTCCTTCAAGTTGTGAATAAACTTTTCACACAAGTCTTGGTTTATTCCTTACTACTTCACCATATTCATTCAACTTATTCTTGAATACCCATTTCAAACCATTTACATTCCTGTTTACAGGACTAGGAACTAGTTCCCATGTCTCATTCTTCTTCATTTGATGTATTTCATCTTTCATTGCTCTAACCCAACTCTCATCATTGCATGCTTCACTCACAGTCTTAGGTTTTATCTTAGAAAGTAAACACAAGTTTACTTCAACCACTTTTCTTCTTGTCTTTACACCTTCACTTATGTCTCCAATTATATATTCCTCCAGATGATTTCTCTGTACATATTTAGAAGTCTTAGGTGCAGGTTCCAAAATCTCCTCTTCATCACTTTGTTCTTTCTCTTCCTTTTCTTCTTCTTGTACTTTCCCACAGATAAGATCATGTCGTTCAACTTCACTTATTTCTACTGGTCTATACATAGCTTCATCAACTTTTACATTAGCACTTTTAGCTATTTTCCTCAGTCTTTTATTAAAGCATCTATATGCCTCATTGTTATTTGAATATCCAAGAAAGATTCCTTCATCACATCTAGTATCAACTTTCCAAGATTATCATCATCTCTTTTAATGTAACATCTGCTTCCAAACACTTTAAATTATTTAATAGTAGGAGTCCTACCAATCCATAACTCATAAGGAGTCTTAGTGTTGTTACCTCTTATCTAAAATCTGTTAAGAATGTAAACAACAGTGTTGATTGCTTCTCTTCAATACACATCGGGAACATTTTCTTCTTTCATCATAGTTCTAGCAGCCTCTTCAACAGTCTACTTCTTTCTTTCCACAACTCCATTATGTTGAGGGGTTCTAGGGGAAGAATAATGTCTCTTTATTCCATGTTCTTCACAAAATTCATTAAACTCATCAGAAGTGAATTCTCCACCTCTATCAGACCTTAAAAAAAATTGATTCTTAGGTTTACCTCATTCTCTACTCTTTCCTTAAATACCTTGAATCTGTCAAGAGCCTGAGCTTTCTCTCTAAGAAAAGTAACCCATGTCATCCTAGAGTAATCATCAATCAAGATCATAAAATACTTGTCACCATTAAGGATTCTTGTTCTTGTAGGACCGCAAAGGTCTGTATGAATCAATTCCAGCATTCTGGTAGATGATTGTTTCTTTCATTTAAAACTGCTTCTTATCTATTTTCCCAACTGACAACTTTTGTAAATTGAATTTGAAGGCTTTGTGATTCTAGGTAGATCTCTGAAAACTTCCTTAGAACTGAACCTGATCAGATTGTCAAAATTTACATGTCCCATCCTCTGGTGCCATAGTCAGCTTTCATTAATCTGTGAAACAAAACACTGACCATCACCACTCTTAAGATGATAGATGTTTCCATGAGTTCTTCTTCCTGTTGCTACCACAGTTCTGGATCATTTTCTGATCTCACAGGTGTTATCCTGAAACATAGTCTTAAATCCTTTGCTACACATTTTTCCAACACTTAAGAGCTAATGCCTTAAACCCTTATCATAATAGACATTGTCATTACTATGTTTTCCATCAAAACTAATTATTCATTTACCAACAATCTTAGCACCAAAACCATCTCCAAACATAACTATCCCTCCATCATACTTTTCAAGTTTAGTGAAATTACTCTTATCTCCAGTCATATGATTTGAACACCCACTGTCAATTACCCAAAATTCTTCATCCTATCTAGCATGAAAAGTAGTCACCAGAGTACCTTCCATCTCATCCTTCTTACTCTCCAAACTAAATTACTTTGCACATCTTCCATGGTTAGCAAATACAGCTTTACTTTCCAAGGCTAGAAATAAGCATTCATCTTTATCCTCCTCAAAATTAGACTCATTATCAGAAATTTTTGCATCTTCTTTAACATAATACAATTTCTTGAACTTCCTATCCTTTTTGTCTTTGTGATTATTATTATTATTCTCGTTCTTCTTGTGTGTAGCTCTATTAGGACATCTTGAGGCATAATGACCAATATTTCCACAACTGAAATAGTTAAAGGGAAACATACATTTGTATTTACCAATACCTTTCTTCAATTTCCTTGTGAAGTTTTCTTCCAACTCTTCTGAATCATCATCATCTGAGTCATCTCCTATCTTCATTGCTTTAAAGGTTGTTTCAGTTTTCTCCTTATATCTTGCAAATTTTCTCATCTCAAATGCAGTCAAGATACTAAATAGGTGCTCCTTAGTAAATGTCTTTGGATCATATGAATCTTCAATAGCAGAGACCTTGTCACTATAATTCTTAGGTAGCATCATCAAGATCTTCTCAATTATATCTTCATCTGACATGATACAACCTTGATTCTTGATCTCAATTGCTACAAGTTCAACTCTTTGATAATAGCTTGCAATATCTTCACCCTCTTCCATTCTCAAGTTCTCAAATTTTCGCTTAGTTTTTAGCTTCCTTGACAATTTTACTCTATCATTTCCTTCATAAATGTTTCAATTTTTCCCATACTTCATAAGCAGTGCCTAAAGAAATAACTTTTTTCCTTTCAATTTTAGATAGAGCATTGAAGATAGCATACCTTGCCTTTTAATTCTCCTCATAAGCAGCAATCTCATATGTAGAGGAAGGACCAGTGGATGGTGCAACATACTTTCTCTCTACAACTTTCTAGGTTTGGAAAACAAGAGAAACCAGATAACCTCTCATCTGTTCTTTCTAGTCACTATAATGAGCTCCATCAAAAATAGGGATTTTCAACTTGTGGGCCATCTGATCTACCTCAAGCGATCAATCTTTTCACCGAGGAACCAGAGCTCTGATACCAATTTTTGAAATGCACAAGACAACTGAGAGGGGGGGTGAATCAATTGTATCAAATTTCTTTACTTCTAACCTTAATCTATTCCACTTTAACTCAATATGTTATTAAGTGTAAACATGAAATGAAAATAACAGAAAGAAAACACTAGAGACACTAGATTTGCATGGAAAACCCAATGAGAGAAAAACCATGGTGAGGATTAGTTCACAATATAGTAATAATGTAATGTCGGATACAAAGGCTCACTACCAGACGGCTCACTATCCAAATACAAAGGCTCATTGCCTATAGTAGGACTCACTTCCTACAGAAAAAAAAAAAAAAAAAGATAAGTAAAGATCCACCACAAAAGTTCCACACATTCGCAACTTGATCAAAAGATTGTAGAGACCATCAGCTCACTACTTTCAGGAATCTAACATATCAAAGTATTGTTGCCTTGATTCACTCTTACACACTTTTCTTTTCACACTTGTTCACACACTTCACTTGTACAATTTGCAACATCTTGACTTGCTTTTATACCATCTTCAACCCTAGAAGCATTCTCCAAGGTTGGCTAAACATCCTTTAATTTACAAATTCAAATTGGGTCAGCTACTCAACATTCCCACGGTGGATAAGAATGAGAGAGGACCAATTACACATTTAATTAGGACCCAAACAACATCTTGGATCAATCACACGCTTCCTCAATTCAATGAAAAATCTTTATTTAATGTGTAGACACTAGGTCGGCCAAACCTAACGAAAACACCAATGATCTTTGAAGTACGTGCATCTCCAGCAAGATGATCACACGTGGATCACTCAAAACACTTCACCAAACATTTTACCATCTCTAAGAAATCTTCAGGTACATCCGCAGCAATTGCAACAAACTTCATGCACAAAATATTCTTCAATAGTCCATGGACCAACCAACAACACACGGTGGCTCTAGAGCAAGTCTTCTGGAATGCCCAATCACAAGCATGTTTTTCAGAACATAGAAAACATCAGTATGAATCATCTCCTAGACCCACAAGATCTGAAACAAAACACCAAAAGACTAAAGAGCCAAAACATTTCTCCCAGTCCACAAACAAATAGTTATGTCAAACCAGTTCACATACCAGTGAGCATATCTTCTACTCTCCATCGATCCAGAAGCTAAAACTTAGGATATATTATTCATTGAAGCTCATTAACAATACCACAGATCCGCACATGCATAGGATCAACACAAAAGAAATGCAAAGCACAATACCAAAGCACACTCAGAACACACACTCAATATTGTCTTCATTATTTCTTAAGTTTTCTCAAAAAAAGTTGGAAAAAACACAATTACAACTTCATAAATATAGCTCCATGTACTCTAAAGACTTCTACAGTATCTCAACTTTACAAGTACCATTTGCAATCAACCTGAACTATGTTGACATCAATGAAAACATTAATGACAACACCACCAAACACATTTATACTTGCAACACCTACATGAAATGATCACTCTTATAGACGTTCAACCTCGTAAGGTCCAAACCACTTTGTTACTTAACATTACTTTCACACATATTGATGCTTCTTTACATGCATCCAATGGTCCTCTCTATATTGTTAGACATATTAATGATACGCCCACAACTAGGATACTTGTTGATCCTGTGTGTTTAGAGATTTTGATCACCAAGGAATTCTTGTTTGTGCATGAAATTTATCAAGATTAGATTATGAACAATCAAAATCGTGGATTAAAACACATAATGGTTTTTTTTTCCCTATGATAGGTTGATCACTCTTCCATTAAAATTTGGACCAAAGAAATTAGATGTCTCATTCTACATCATCTCGTCATCAGACCAAATTCATGTAAAGCTAGGCTTCCCATGGTTACACTCTATTAATGTCGTCTTGTTGGTTGTTCACAAGTGCATAAAAATTCCCTTTGAAAATGAGATATTTACAGTGCACCATAGTGAATTCAATCCTTTGTCTTCTCATGGTAATTTTTCATTTGATTTCTTTTTTCCTAGACCTATGGAACCTATAAAGCATCATGAAGATTGCCTTTTCAAGTCCTATCACAATTTCAAAGAAAAGTGCATAGCAGAGTTATCTCTTAGCAATATTTCTATCTGATAAGTCCATGATTGTTCCTTCTCCCCAACCCGTCATTGATGAACCTATGATTGAGCTAAAAACCCTTCCAAGTAACCAAGATAAGTACACTACAATTCCTCCATGTAAGACCCTTGCTTGCGTATGAATAATGCTAAACCTAATTTGTTATATGTTTCCATAAATAGATTGTAAGCTATACTACAAACAATAAATAATGTGATTAGATGACCATATTCTTGTATTTCTCCTTGATATTTATTTTATTGTCACTATTGTGAAGGTGTTATGGAATCGTAAATGGGAATATGAATTAAAATTGTGAATAGAATTGTTGTACAATTAAATCTTAGTCTAGCTATCAATTTAATATTATATGAGATTGTTCTTACGATGGCATTGGTAATGTGCAGGAAAGTAGAGTGCTAGTATGAGAAGGAAAAAAAAATAATTGAATAGATCAAACGCCATCTTCTTGTGGTTATGAATATGACCCCTTTCGGGCTTAGAAAGATATAAAGTTAATATGATTGTAGAGTAGGATGGTGAGGGTTGATGTAAAAAGTGATAAATTATATTTTGGTTTGAAAGGGTGTTTATTTGTGAGTCATGTGAGATGTAAGTTGGGGTTGAGGGTTAGAAACCATTATCCAAATTGAAATTCGGATAGGACCTTAAATGGGCTTTTAAAATGGGTTGTTGATCAATTTCCTTGGTTGGGATGCAAAATTAGACCCCATAGAGTCTATACCATAGTGGTAGGGGTCAATTGGGCATGCAATAGTGCCCCTAGGACATGATTTGACCCTTGAAAAGTCCTCATTATGGTGAGTGACGAGTTTGGAGGAGAAGACGGGGATGGTATGATAGAGGGGTTATCCAAGTGCATGTTTCATCTTTAAGAAGGAAAAGACTCGCATTGATGGAGGTAGGTGCACTCCACACCTCCCCATCCAAAATTTTGCAAGTTGAAACTCCTATATATTTGGGAGAGGAAGGATGAGTGGGGTGTCACCCACTTCTCCTTTTTGAGAACTTTAGTTAATATGGTAGGAAGAATGAGAAGAGGTGGGGAGGAGTCATGTTGAGGAGAGAGAGATCAAAATGGCTTGTTGGAGGGAAAAGAAGGATAAAAGAGTTAAAGTCTAGCACCTAAAGAAAGAGATAAGTTTTGTTATTTCCATCTTTCCTTGTTTAGTTGTTGTAAGAGAGTGATATGTTTGTGTGGATTTTTGTTGAATATGGTGAGTGAAGAGTCTATATGTATGTAATATGAATGATGTGCTATTTTCATTCCTTTTGTAAGAGCTTGAGAAGACCTCATTCATCATCTCGGGGTTGAAATATTTCTTGCTCGGGGGTATGGCTAGAGCCCACGAGGCTCCATGATGCCATTACAGTAGGGTGGAGAGAAAGCCCGATTCAACTGTGTGTTCTTCATTGTGTTCTTTAAATTTGGTTATAATATATAAAAAAAAATGGAGTATGTTGTAACATGAAAGAGAATTCATTGGCATAGAAAATTACTTACCTTTTTAATATTAATTACAACTTTGTAAGTTAAAGTATGGGTTTTGTATTTTCCACCATATTATAAGGTATATTGCAACAGAGAGTGCACAGATGCATGGTAGATGTTCTTATTATGTATAGCTACTGAATATTTAATTCTCAAGAATCTCATTGAAGGATTCACATAGGGTTGCTCTATCATATAAAAACATCATATTTTATTTTACGTAATAGTAAACAGAGAAAGAATGTATATTCCTTTTGAAGGGTTTATGCATCTTATGTTTTAGCGTGGGTAAAAGTAATGAAAAGGAGTTGGGTGTGTGTTTTCTTCCTTCCTTTGTTTATGCTTGCAAACTATACTATAACTCGACTTACTACCGTAGCAGTATGTAGGGATATATAAAGTAGTTATTACATGCTTTAAAATCTCTTGTTGAGGATTTCATTATAAATAGTTGGTACAAGTCCTTCAGTGCGGACATTTAAATAAGAGGGTGTATATAAAATGCATAAAGGAAATAAATGGATACTCCTTATTAAATAAATGGACCAGGAAGCCGAAGCTCTAGTCTATAGGGAATGGCAACGGTGTATCCCGAGTTCACTCCATGCCACATTCAACAGGAAACATCATGGTTGTCATGGCTGGCATAGTATTTTTAGGCAATCAGTCTGTCCTGATGTCAATCCATAACGTAAACAAACACTAACTCAAGTGAAATCAGGCTAAGAAATTTACTCAAGCAGTACCTCTAATAGATCCTCCTTTTGCATAATGCTAATCGTAGTTTAATCGGGTAACTACTTCTAAACAAATTGTTAATATAAGGAAAAAAAATAGATAAGGGACATGACAAGAATAAACCAAAATACTGCACCATCTCGAAAACTACCGCATAACAAAAAGGTAACTCCCATATGTCCATGGCTATTGGTGCTAGCTTTTGTAACGAGTTATCTGGCCACCATCTATTAAACAATCAATCCAAAGAAGAAAAAAAGAGAGATGTGATACTGATATAACATTTAGCATGTCCTCCTATATGGCTTTAAGGAAGCTCGGTCCTTTCATATCAGTACTTGTGAGTGTACAACCATGCAGATGTTTAAACATAAAGTTCTAGTCAAGATAGCCATTTCCGATTAAGCTACCAGAAGGACCCCTCAATCTGTAGTGAACGTGAATTTTTTTGTAGGAAAATTAGTGTGCCATCAATTATTTTCCTCATACCCGTCGTGCCACACATAAATACTCCTATCCATGTTTTTCCCTAAATTTTCTAATACATTGGAATACATCATAGATGGATCAAGAAAATCTAAATGCTTGAGTGCATTAAGATTTACTGGCATCGTAACACTTATTATTCGCAGTTGTAGATATAGTGTTACTTAAACTAAAATGACCATTTGGTGAAAGTGATGGAATATTGCAAGTTATCTCTTGTGTGTTAGTCTTCATCAGCTTCGTCTTGCCAGTGGTCAATGCATAATCCAATGTCTACTAAATGTTACCAGACCTGTCAACTGCGCTCCACCTGCACCTATCTGATATCTTATCTGGCTCGTTGGATTTCATCAGGAAATATGGAATTGTGTCCTGTCGTCATTAATACTTCTCTTAAGGGGCGTCGTACAGTCTTGCAATATTGGTGCATGCATCGATGTTTAATGCCAAGATGCTTAATACCAGTTCAATAATTTGTGTGGAATTGAGAAATGAATGACAACTGCAACTTCTTTAAATTATGTTTTTAATATATATATATAATATAAAATACTGAATCTTCTACTTGAAAGATGAATGAATCGTTGATAAATTCTAGTGGTTGCATAAACGTCAAGGAAAAATATGTAAGTTTGGCATCACATATAACTCTAACACCCAGTTTCATGTAGTATGGATTCTCTGGCTACATCCTTTAGCTAATCTGATGGTGAAGATATTAATTAAAAACTCATTGATGATGTTGGACCTAACCATAGCCACTGTATCTTCTTTCTACGCTTGTACATAAGAGGTGAATGTAAATTGATGAAATGGTGTCTTGGGGCAACGTAGGAAAAAGAGCTTCCAGAGATAGTACAACTCTGCTTACAATGATGAGTTGCAGTCAATGGAATGGTGGTGGAGTTTTATTGCTTTGAGCAAGGCAACCTATATTAACGTATCAACGCCTATCTTGCGTCCCTATCAATGTAAGGCGATTAAATGAATCTTAGCCAATTTCGGCTGTTTTTCACCGATTTCTTCTTACATTCTCTTGCATTGTTGATATCCGCTCTTCCAAGCTCATCGTCATTGGTATTACCTTTCACTTCTCCAATTTGGTGAGCTGCAGCCAGAAAATAGGGCGTCGGCAATGATTTAGAGAATGTTTATTAAAATGGAAGTTAGGCTAGGATTGTAATAATAGACACATTTAGGTTTTTACATTACAGCATCCTTTAGCATACGTAGTTAAGTATATACTAGCATATATATATATGATTTATATTTTATATAAAAAAATAAAATAGAATAAAATTCAGTAATGAAGCCATCGCTATTTCTTTCCTTTCCCATGCTTGAGCGGTGAATGTAAATCGATGCAGAGTGTTTTACGGTAACACAGAAAAAAAGAGCTCTCAAGGGAAGTACATCATCGTTTATGTCGTTCATCCTCGGTCAATATAAAAACAAAAGCTGGTGTAGAACTTATTGCATTAAGGCACGCAAGTTACCCAGAGTTTCACCTTTGAATGAATGAATGAATACTTATAATAATGTCCATGAGGTCAAACAGTTTATGGGATCCACAGATCGGTACCAAAACGGAACATCCTGGTGCAACAACCCGAAACAGAAACCACAATCCAACAATTACTTTATCTCCCTTTCTTTCTAAATTTTGGATTTTCTGCTATGTATTTTTATCAAGTAATCAACACTTTTCAATATTCTCTCTTCTTCAAATAAGCTGTATAAAGTGTCCACATTTAGAATCTCGATATAATTGACCTGAATATCCATATAGGTTGGACATTCCATGATGAAATGTCACTCTATCTCTACAAGCGCTAAAGAACAAAACCTACATATCCTATTAGACCATTCTTCTTTAGGTGTCGTCCATCTACCGGTTTCACATCTCAGCTAGTGCGAAGTAGTTCTTAGCTAAACTATTAGAATTTTTGCTTTCCATTTTATTTCCGCATCTACATAGGCTTTTTGAGTATGATCATATGAGGGATTAAAGTGCTTGATGTAATACTCCCTTTTCCTTGATAACTCCCTAGCCCACATGCTTTCTTTAAATTTTTGTTGCACGTACATTTTGATTGTCTTAATGTTATTTGGGCAGTTATCTATGTTGATACCCCACTTACTCAACCACTTGTTATTTTTCTTCATCCATGTGCTCTTCCTTCTATTTAATTTCTTTATTGTTGTCATTTTGGGCCAACGAGACCTCTCCATGTTCTCTAGCCTCTTTAGATAACTTAGTAAATGAATCATAGTCGATGTCTCCACAGGTAAGGCTCCAACCTCAACTAGGACAATCTCATAGGGAGTAGACGATTTTATTTTGAGACTACTTGTGATTAAATTTTTTTGTAGTCTTTCAATTTGCCTCCACTTCATTGCTGAAGTATTGCCACCCCAAACTTCACACCCATAGAGAACCATCAACACCACTAGCAACCTGAAGAGAGTTTTCTTAGTTTTCCAATCCCATAATTCAACACTCCTACATCTGTTTTGCAAAGAGTATAAAGCTTTCCATTCGCCTTGAATCCTTTTTGCTCTACATGTCTCCCAACTAAGCCTATAGTGAAAATCAAGGTCAAGGTAGTTATAATCGCTAACCACTTGCAAGGGACTGCCTTCGAAGACAAATTCTATAACTTCCTTCTTTCTTTTTAAGGTAAATATCATAACCTTAGTTTTTCTGGTGTTCACCTGCATCCCAACCTCTTGACAAAATGACTCAAGAGCTTTCAGGTGATCCTTCAAATCCTGCTCTGTTTTTGCCATTAGAATAAGATCATCAGCATAAAGCAACAATTTTATTACATAATTGGTCAATTCAACTCCTCCCCCACCAAAATTGTCTAACCATTCCTCTAATTTGTCAATATACAACCCAAATAATGTAGGTGAGAGAGGGAAGCCTTCTTTAATGCCAATGTCACTTCCAAAACATTATGACATTCCCTATTTAGTTCTGATTTTAGCTTGGACCTGCTCGTATAACCTATGAACAATAGCCCTGTGCTTTTTAGGAATTCCCAACTCTTCCATTCTAGACCATAACTTTCTTCTAAGAACTGTTTCAAACACTTTCTTGAAGTCTACGAAGAAATAAAAGACCTCACCACCCTACTTATCCCAAATTTTCTCAATCAGGTACCTGAGTGTAATGCAATGATTAATGGTAGAGTAATTTGGTCTAAAGCCCACTTGACCTTTTTCCCTCTTTCTCTCTTTTTCTTCCCAGCTACTGATCTGATGCTCAACCATGCTCCCAAAGAGTTTACCGAAGAGCAGGTTAATCATTATAGTGTGGTAATTTGAGGGGTTGTTGATATATCCACTTTTGTGCAAGGGGATGACGACACTAGTTGTCCAATTTGTTGGAAATCCATATTGAATAACCCTATTAAATATTCTTTTGATGTGTGGTGTGAGGGCATCCACACCCCATTTTAAATACTCTGATTGTAAGCCATATATGTCACGTGATTTTTCCCCTGCAAGCCTTTTAACTCCTTTGATGTCTCTTGTGGAGCAAAGTTTAGCCATTGAATTAATCATAGGAGGAACATCTTTGTCTTGAACCCTCTCATATAATAGTTTTGCATATTCCAACCATTGTGAATTTATGATATTGTTTTCTTTGACTGTGTTTTTTTGTTGCAATTATTTCTAGAACCCTCTCGTATTGTGCCTACCCATGGAAATCAACTATTTTCGTCTTGTTTGCATGTAAACCTCTTTTTTCAGTCTCACAAGTTTTTCATACTCCTTTTTATTTCCCTCAAATTTAGCTATTATTTTCACTGCCTTGCATTCTTCGTCATACCACAGATTCACTGGAAAGCAATTTTTGTTGTCTTTCTTAGGTCTACACCTTTTGCACCAACTAAGAGCTTTGAGGATTATTGAAGTCAGATTATTGCTGCATATTGTTTTTCTGTTTATATTGGTCATCTCAGTGCCATCCACCTCTTACATCTGTTTTTCAAGATTTGTTCAAAAAAATTCTTGGTTTTCTTATGTCAAGAGGATTCTTACATGAAAAGGCTCCTTTTGATTTGATTGCAACCTAGTCTGATAATTAGTGTCTTGTTGCATGCTGATTTTTCCATATACAGGGTTGAGATCGGATTTCATTTCCATGGGACACTCCCTCACCTCCACCTCAACCAACCTTGTCATAAGATTCTTTGAACAAAAAAGATAGTCCACCACGATTTTCCCATTGTAAGTGTGACAGGTAATGTTCCCTGAACTAGGCCAACCATTTATCCCATTGCATATAACCAAACCATACATGCTACATATCCCTAACAATTCTGCTCCATACTGAGTGATGCCTCCTTTTATGTCTTGAGAATTTATTTCCCACTTGTGGTTCTCTTCTTCTTCTAACCATAGGGGGTTGTCTCTTATTCCCTCTTCCTTTCTAAGATATAGAGCCTGATTATTTGCAGTCCTTGCATTAAAGTCTCCTATTAGAATAATTTCTCCTATATTATTATATGCTAAAATGTCATTTTTTAGAGCTGCATATGGATCCTCCTTATCTAGTTTCTTCTTCTTATAAAATTTTGAACCATGCGGAGCAAAGTAGCAGGCAACAAGATAAATTGTGAAATCTTGGATCTTTATTTTCAGCCATATGTATTGGTTATTTGGGTCTTCTTTTTCCACTTCTATGGTTCTTTCCCATGATTCTTTTATCAAAACCGCCACTCTCCCATGCCCTTTACCACTTTCTGTTAATTTATTCCAAACTGAAACCTTTAAGTAACCTTCAAAAATTGGGATCTTACAGCCATCATGCTCATGTGTTTCAATGAGGACAATTATGTCCTTCCCCTCTATTATGGGCCCTAAACAAGGACCTCTCCTCCAAGGGTAGCCTCTGCAATTCTAGCTTACTATTAAGAGGTGTTCCTGGGGGGGGCCACCTTCCTATTTACCATGTGCCATTTTATTACTGATTTGGGATTTTCCTCTATACAACCATGTTGCATTGCCTACACTTCTAGCTACTACAACTTTATCCCACTCTTTTCTTCTTTCTTCTAATTGTGTTGGAGTTAGATCATCATCTATGTAGAAATGTGTACCTTTAAGGAACCTTTTTTTTCTTAGAATTTTGTACTTGTCTTCCACATTTTTTAATGTTACCCTTATATTCCTATTTTTTCCATCCTACAACACTCTACCAATTCTGCTAGCTTTGTGGATATGCCCTGTCCACTCCAACTTATCTGCTAGAAAGTATTTTATTAACGTATAAGTATGTTCTCCTTTCCCATGATCCTTTAGCCCTTTTATTATTAAGTTTGCTGCCTTATCATGATGGTTTTTTTCCTCCCATATATGTTGTTTAACCTACTTCTCTATGAGTTATTTTTTATTCGTTGTTGGCCCTTGTGCCACTTGGGCTCATGATTTTACCTTGTCTAATTGTTCCTTTAACTTAGCTTCTTTAGTTTCCATGTTTTCTATTGTTGCATGGAATTCTTGTAAATGTGAACTATCATCCATCTCTGCCACTTTAGGAATGTTGCCATTGCTGATATTCTTTATCTCTTGTTTTAAGGCTGAGATTTCTTGTTGTCCTATTTTTATGCTGACTTGCAACTTGCCTATTTGCATGTTAAGTAGTTTTTTTTCTTCCGAAAGCTTCTCGGTGATAGCCATGGCATCTTGCCATTTGTCACCTTTTAACCTCTCAGACAACTCTAACTCTTCCAGCCTCTTTTTTAGCCCCATTAGCTCACTAACATATAGATCTGAGGACCAGATTAGCGGAGTTGAACTAGGGCTGTATAAATCATTTTTGCCTTCTAACTCTGTCTCTAAAACTGCCTCCTCTTTATGTTGCTTCACCTCTTCAACAAACTTGAAATGATGGTTCTTTATGTAACCCTTACAAACTGATTTTCATGGTTTTCTTGTCCTGATAAAGGTGTTCTGACTTGACCTTGCGTTGATTCTGAGTTAACTGTTGTATGACTAAATCTCATGAGCTTTGGTAGAATTGTAACAAACTTATTGCAACCCAACCACTTTATCCTTCTCGTTATTTTATCTTGCCTTCGTTGTAATATCCTTTTATATTGTTTGGAATTTACAAATTGTTAACTTTCCCCTTGGGTTTGTTTCTTTGACTTGCGTGTTACTTTTCTCATGACTATGTTAGGGTGCCTTTGCATCTATCGTTGTTATGAAAACATGAGAGTTTTATGAGGTGCAAGGTGGGACATACGACACTAACATGCCAACTTATGGTGTCATTTCAAATTCTGTCATGCTCTTTATACCTCTGTCCCCACCAGTCTCTGCCAAAGGAATATTATCCATTCTTTCTTTGTTTTTTGAAAGCCCTATTGCTGACCCTACAACCTGTTCGCAAGGGTTATCCACCATAGCATGGACCTAGTTTTACAACAAACACAATTTTTTCGTGTTTGGCAGATGCAATATAAAACCTAGTCTTAACTTTAACTTGCCAGAATTTTAAGAGTTTTTTTTTTTTTTGAATTAAGTATTTGCCTATTGATGGCATACCATTATTTTCCACCATAGAGACTCTATAAAATGTTGGCCATGATGGTGCCTTAATGGTCGATATATTAATCATATGACAGTGCATTAAATTGCATCATCTGCCCTGATCCTTGTGTTCAGATTAGAGTCGCTGGGCTTGAGTTAAAAGTATCGACTATCTTTATCCTCTATGCAAAATAAGATTTCGTTGGTTTCAATTTTGTCTTTGTGGAGACCTTTTTCTGCACTTTCTCAAGAACAACATTAGCATGTCTATTCTACATTAAAAAAAGAAAACCAAAGCCTCCCTATGACACAATGAATCATGTCTAACATGCTAAACAAAACTCTAAAAGACCAAAGAAGTAAACTTCAAAGCACATTCAAACAATATTCATACCCATCCCATAGTGGGAGTGGTGTTCTTCATGATGTGGAAAGGATGCCCTTTCCCACCCCCTGATAAGCAAGAATGTCAAGATGCAAGTGATTGTGCATCAAGTTGTGTAGTAGTGTTGTTGTTGTTGAAATGCTTTGCATTTATAGATTCAAGATTGAAAGATTGAAGGATTTGGATGAATGTAGGATCATTCATGAGCCAATGACAAGATGCCACTTGTCAAGATGTGAGAGGATGAGGGTTGTGCACATTTTGGTCAATGTGCCAGTTTGAAATTTGAAATATTGATGAAATGAAATGTTTAGGGGGGGTGAAAGAAGGGAATTAATGCCAAGTTGACTTGTGTAAGAGACATGTAAGAGCTCATAAATGCCAAGTTGGAGGACAAGTCTTTTGGAGGGATTTTCAAATTTTGGAAGAATACTCTCCTTTTATGCCATGTTGAGGGAAATATGAAGATTTCATAAATCAAATAAATGATTTATTTGTACAAGTGGGAAAAGCTAGAGGATGTGACATGAGTTTAGATTAAATTAATCAGGATTGGATTAATTTAATGAGGTATTAGATGATTGACCTATTTGATTTAGATTTATTGATTAAAATAAATCAAAAGGAGATGGAAAATGATTTAGACATAGTTAAATAAATATTTTGATTTATTTAACTAAAGGGGATGATGCTAGTATTAAAGATGAATTTATTTAATTTAAATGGAGGACTTTAGAGATTAATCAAATAAACTTGATTTATTTGATGAATGGATGAATATGACCTAATTAAATGCATGATGCCAATTTTGCATGTCTACATTTTTCCCCTCTTTGAAGCAATGTACTTGTTGTATTGGTTCAAAGAATGATTCCGCCGACACTGAAATTAAAAAAAATTATGATTCTTCGGATGCCCCAGTGAAAAGAGGTACATTGGTACATTTCTCCCTCGAGACATCGAGCGAGAAGTTCAATTTGAGGGTCGATCTCACGATAAAGAGGTTCAAAATGGATGTATGGATGGTTAAACTACAAATCTATATGATAATGATGATGCAAATGTGATGTTTGTAAGATGCTTAGAATAAAAAATCTATATTATTTTAAACATCTTAAATGATTATGCAATGCATGTGAGATGGATGAAATGCATGATGTCGATGAAGTGATACTTATGTTAGCGTGGAAGAGGATAGAAGAATGAGAGGGATCAACCCTTGAATCCAAGAAGATGCAAAAGTCCCACAAGTCCCTTAGTCGTCGATACTTTATTAGATATGATGATGAATGATGATGATGTATTGCTTATCCAGGGATGGGAGAGATAAAGACAATAACTTTCCTTATGTTTGATAACACACCAAGGCATGATGCATCAAGGTATAAAGAACCAGGATGGCGTTGTGCATAGTGTGATGGACTTTGACTCATCAAATAGATAGGAGGATCTTGTTCACACTTGACATACGGAAACCTTGCTAGGATGCACCTAACAAAGCAAGTATTCACCAAGTTATATTACAAGAACATCCAACAACCATAGCAGACAAAATGATAATGATCATTGCCCCATTCCTTTCTCTCTAAACTTGTTTTGTTTAGGCATCATCGAGAGGTCCTTGGAATGAGCGCAAAATAAGATAAGTCAAAAAGACCAGATAAAGTAAACAAACAAGCTAATGTTCTTTGTACAACTAGCCAAGACTAAACTACGGTGATTCCTAATGTTGATGTCCATCGCAGGAAGGTCGCATTCCTAGGACATATTGTGATCAGGTGATAATGATATTTTTGATTGATAAGCTATTGAAACTCCGAGTTGATCAACTTGTTGACTTACTGACCTAGACATGAGACTTTGACGATTATGTGTTCACTTTTGAAACTGCTAGACTTGCTTCTGATTGACTCACCAAAGGATGAAGGCAATGATTGATTTATTATGAATGGCGATTATTGCAGGTGAAAGCGAGATGAGATGGGTGCACCATTTTGGATTTTTTCAAATATTTGGATGTTTTTGATGTTTTGAAATGTTTTGAGGTTGTTTTGATTTAAATATTTTTGGATTTTTGATATTTTATGAATTTTTTTGGATTTTTTGTCTCGGGGGCCGATCAAGGATGGCCTTGTCTACGTTTAAGCTCAGAGACGACGTAGTTCAAATGAAAACAAATTGGATTACTGATGAGATAGATGGGAAAACGGATTGCCAGATTGTTGTGATGGATGCCTAAAGGGCTGACCTAAAATGTCTCAGTTGACAACGGACTTGACTCAATGATGAGAAACATGGGCAAACGGATTGCCAAATTGCTACGATGGATGCCTAAAGGACTGATCTAAAATTTCTCGATTGACAACAGACTTGACTCGATGATGAGAAAGATGGGAAAACGGATTGCCAGATTGTTGTGACGGACACCTAAAGGACCGACCTAAAATGTCTTGAGGGATAATCAAAGATCAACCTTGCCTACGTTCAAGCTCAGAGATGACGTAGTTCGATCGAATGACTCTATTTTTTATTTTTTAGATTTTTGACATGTTTTGGATTTTGATATGATTTGGATGTTTTTGGATTTTCGCATGATTTTGACGATTTGGATATGGATATGTGATGATATCACTGCTCTGTTTTGGGATTTTGTTGAAAATCAAGCTAGGATTTGATTGATCAAATTGATGGATTGATGATGATAACATTGTTGAGGATACACAAAAATGCAAGGATAGTGTTAAGCAACACAAGGATTAGGAAGGATATCCTGAGATGATGATGGATTGATTGGATTTTGATTGATCAGGATTCTGAACCTTGGTTTGGAACAAAATTGTTTTGATGATTTGATGTGACACTGACGTGCAAGTTAGATGCGACTAATATTGATTGTTTAGATTGATGTTCGATGAAAGATAAAGCTTGATAAGGAACATCTTCTCCTCAAAATATGTCATGGGCTAGTGATTTGGATTGGCTCACAAATGCTTGACCAATTTGATTTCACGTTTACCAATGTTTGGATCGCCACATAAGTTGGAGGATATATATCAAGATTTATTCCCAAAGCAAGATGCAAATATTTGCCCCTAGTGTCTAGCAAGACCATGGGTGGATTCCTGGATAGATGGATAGATGGATGGTTATGGATCATCTTGCGATAAGATAAGGTGTTTCACAAAGGATTCTCATTTGGATAGTGCTTCCTAGCTCAAATAATGTTGGCTTGGATAGGATTAATGAAAATGACCCATGTCAAGATGTTTACCATAAGCGAGCGTAAAGTGTGCACCAAAATTTGTCAAGATCAAGATAAGGTAGATAGATGGCAGTGGGTTGGATACATGGTTCGTGGATGAACAGATGATATGGATGGAATGTTGCCTTCATTTTGGATTCGATAAGATGCTTCCAACTGGACTGGCGCACGCAGATGCTTGATTCTACACATGATGCTTGTTTCCTAGGTTTTCATCATGGTACCTATCCAAAGCGCCACCAAAGTTGTTTTCACCAGAGGACAATTTTTTTCTTTATTGTTTTCAATCCTTTTTCTATTTTTTCTGGATTTTTTGATTTTTTGATTTTTTTTATTTATTGTTGAAAGATTTTAAGCTTATGCTGAACCACCTGGTGGTGTTATCATTGATGCTTATGTCATAATGTGCCATCGATATTTTTCTTGAAGAAGCTTCCTTGCCAAGATACGTGCACTTGAAAGAAACTTTTGAGATTCTTGATCTGCTTTCTTGATACTGGAGTTAACTTAGTCTTTGTGCACACATCGCGATAGAGTTCCTTATGAATCCTTATGATGAAGGGTCATTGCCAACACATGGTCAATGTGAGAAATGGATATCATGCGTGGAGGCATGGATGGAGTGTGTTTAGGAATAAAATATGGATTGGTTGATGGTTTGGAACATTTGACTCTCCAAACTTGGGAAGATGAGCAATTATGGATGGATACAAAAGTGTGCATAGAATTAGGACCATTAGCTTGATATACTTTGTATGTTTCTTGAGAAGCTTTCTTTTTCCTTTGTGGACATCTTTGATGGATACTTTCCCCTTTTTTATCTTGCCCCATAGTTTCTTTGACTAATGGAGTTTGATAGGGATCATCTTTCTTTTTATTTTTTGGTATCCATATGTTTTTGATTTGTCCTTCGTGCTTCACTACTTCTTTTTCTTTGATAGAATTCTTTGTGCTTTGATTCAACTCTTTCTTTTGATGTTGGTCCCAATTCGTGGATGGGGTGATGGGTGGATGAAGATTCATGACGTGGTTGGTTGTAGTATTAGCATTGGTTTCATCATAAGGATTCTTCGTGCTCCCTATGTTGACATTTTCTTGAGATGAAGTTGCCCCCATTTTAGAGAAGTATCACTGATATATTGAGATCTCCTGATTGTCGAATAACCAATGCCTTGATGCTTAGGATTTCCAATAATCTGCACTGGTTCTAGGATACCTTGTTCATGCAGACCTAATCCTTTGCCTTGATAATTCATCTGCTCAAAAATCTTATTTTCAATAGGATATAATTTACCTTGGAAACAAGATGCTAATCCTTCTCTGCTATGTGGTGTATCTTCAAAAGTGACATCTTCTTTATTGATGAGATAGCTTTCCCTAAGAAAGGTAAATGATCCAAGTTTATAAGTGATAGGATCTTCCATATGTGGGATGAATGCTTGATTGATATCTTTGTCTTGATCTTGTGAGATATCATATTGTAATGCTTTTTCAAGAAGTGATGATTCATTGTCCACATAAAATTCTTCCTCTTGACTCATTTCATAGGATATTTCTAATTCACGACTTCTATAAGATCCTTCTTCATGATCTATTTCTGCTATATCTCCACAGGATGTTTCTGATTTACAACTTTTGTAGAAGCCTTCTTCATGTTCTTTTTCTGATATCTCTGCACATGATGTCTCTGATTCACAACTTCTGTAGAAACCTTCTTCAATGTGCTCTATTTCTGATGTCTCCATGGGATGTTTCTGATTCACAACTTTCGTAGAAGCCTTCTTCATGATCCATTTATGATATGTCTCTAGATTTTTCTAAATCTTGATCAAGTGTACAAATCTTAAGAGTAGGAGACCCTTTGTTCCTTGGTAATGATATCAAGAGTATGAGACTCTTATTTTGAATGAATATCATCTACATGTCCATCCACAGAAAGCATCTCATGGGTAGATGGAGGAATGTGTGCTATATCATCATTTGTGATATCTTGTATAGATAGGAGAGTGTCCATTAGATCATTGTAGTATCTTGGAGATATGAATTCTTGATCTTGATTAAGGTTAGAATTTCTTTCGACATGCTATGGATCAAGTTCTCGACATGAGTCAATTTCAAAGGATGGATTGTCTATAAGGGATTCTTGGACATTGTTATTAGGAATGGGAAGTGGGTCAATATCATGTTGATCTTTAAGGATTCCTTCACTATCCACAATCATGAGGTCGAGGGATGTCAGTATGTCTTGGGAAGGACCATTGCTAGACCTTGATGGAAGATGTTGATCATGCTTTGGAATACATTTTTGAGATATGCCCTCCAATTCATTAGGTGATGTAGAGACATTGTCAACATGATCATTGGTGGATGGATCATGGATTATGTCAATAGGATCAAATAATGTCAACACGTCTTGAAATAGATCACTAAAAAGTGGCTCTTGATGAATGTTGATTCGATCACTGGATGAGGTGGAAACATCTTCAATGTGTTCATTGACAGAGAGATATTGAACATTATTTTCAACAATTGTGGTAGAGAGATTGTCAATGTCCTCAACCATAGGGTCAAGTGATGTTGACATTTCTTGAATTGGGTCATTGTTGGGCATCGTTGGTGAGTTTTGATGATGATTGAAAAGTGATTCTTGATATATGTTGATTTGATCTTTGGATGAGGTAGAAATATCTTCAATGTGCTCATTAATGGATAAATCTTGATCATTTTTTTCAACTATTGTGGTGGGGATATTGTTAATGCTATCACCAATGGTTGAATTTTGATTATTGTCCCCAATAGTTATTATTTTTTGATCAATAAGGTCTTGGATGAGATTTTTAAGCTGAATACAATTTGATGTTGTGTGTCGCTTTGCCTTGTGAAAATCATAAAGGTGTTTCTCGTCATACCCTTGTGGTTTCACCATGGGCTCTTTATAATTCACATAAACAAATATTTTAATGATATTTGCTTGTACCAACCATTGCAAGACCGATTCGATTGGTTCCCCAAGTGGTGTGTATTTTTCGTTTGTTACCTTGTGAGATTGGTACTTTAAATTCACCTTGTGGCAATTAATTTTGGAGATGCGGTGATTGATCTTTGAGACATGGAGTTTGGCTTTGTTGTTGATGTTGTTGATCTTGATATCCAACTTCTTGACATTGGAGATATTGTTCTTGATGTGATTGTGAAGAAAACTCAATGCTTTGATGACATGGTTCAACCAACGGAAGAGTGTATTGATTTTGGGGTGGAGATGTCTCTTGGTGATATGAATCGGTGAGTTTTTTTAGTGTAGCAATTTTTTTCACAAGATTTGACCTTGACATTATTGATATGGTTCACTTGGTTGTAGAGCAAGCAGATTTGGAATGCATCCTTGTGGTGTTTGCCTGGGATCATGGACAAGTTGATTTTGTATAATGTTTTGATTTGGTGTGATGTTTAGATTTGGCATGATAGACTGAAATTGAATATTTTTGTGGTTGGGAATCACATTGCCTTAACTTAGGTAATTTTGATTTTGCATGGTACTACCTTGACTTGGATCAATACATGGAGTTGCCAATATACTGTTGGGATTTTGAATAACATTGGTTTGATTTTCAATTGCATCTATCCCAAAGTTCACCAAGTATGGATTTGATACGTTTATGTTTGGTAAACTTGTATTTGGCATGTATGGAATTGGTTGGATAATGTTGTTTGGAATAAGACTCATGCATCGACTATTTGGTTGATAGATTTGTAGGTTTGGACTTTGATTTAAATCTATCATAGGGAAAGATGTTCCACAACTTAGATTGGGCATACTCACATTTGTTGTACTATTGAGGTTTGGAGGAGATAGTGATGCCATGTATGGGTTGCATAAATGTGAGTTTCGATAATCAATTGGCACTGTAAGGCTTTGAAAGTTCAATTGATTTGGATTACTCATGATGTATGGAGAAAGTTTATATTCCATGTTCTTCTTGTATTTTGACCTTGTTGACCTCTGAGGGGTTTAGGACCAATGATGAGATGAAGGATGAAAGGGGTGAATGATATGGGTGTTTAAAATTTTAGGAACTTTGGATCAATGCTATACTTCAGGACTTGATTTTATTTTATTTTAATTGGTTGATAGTTTGACTCAGTGTGTTAAGTCAAACAAGGTGATAATGGATTGGATAATTTGACTAAGTGTGTTAAGTCAAACAAAGTGATTTTGGATAATGAAATTGTAAATTCTAGGGATTTGTGTTATCCAAGAGTAAACTCGTACACAAGAGGATAATTTGACTAAGTGTGTTAAGTCAAACAAGGTGATTATGAATAATGAACTTGTAAATTCTAGGAGGTTGTGTTATCCTAGAGTAAACTCGTACACAAGAGGATAATTTTACTAAGTGTGTAAAGTCAAACAAGGTGATTATGAATAATGAACTTGTAAATTCTAGGAAGTTGTGTTATCCTAGAGTAAACTCGTACACAAGAGGATAATTTGACTAAGTGTGTTAAGTCAAACAAGGTGATTTTGATTTTGCCTAGAAGTCTAGCATGAATGATGCTTTCAAAGTTTCCAAGAGTTTGTTGGTGAGATGGGATTTGATTGATGTTTGAGATGGGTGAAGTGTTTGACTTGATCTAGATGAACCTAAGAGAACTTGTTTACTAGACCAATATATTGAAGAACATGCTTTTCCCTAAGAGTATTTCAAACCAAAAGATCAATGTTCGCATGGAAAACCATAAGACAGAAGATTGCAAGCACATGTGTGGGGTTCAATTGGGGTTAATCTTGATTAATGACTTGCTTTTTACCACAATCACTTCTTGCTTAGTTTTTCAAACTGAATGTCCAAAGTCCTAATTTTCTTTCATCCCACAAAGTGCATTATTTGGAAATCAAGGAAATCAAAGCAAAGGTTACCTATTGTTGACTTTAGTAAGAAAATTGAGATGAAATTAAAATGTTTAGAAGCCTCTAAGGATATGAATCCCAAGGACAAGCAATAGCATGTGAATTTGTTCAAGGTTATTTGCTTCCTAAAGGGTTTTGAAATTTTGATGATAGTGTTGAATGTTTGTTTTTCCATTCTTTTCGAGCAAGCAAAGTGTTTTTGATTCCAAGAGCATGTACAATCCTATGGATATGAAAGACTATATTTGTTGAGTCCCCACTTGGACAAGTCTAGCTACGCTTATTTTTAGTGAATGGTTAGATGCTCGACCCCATTGGCTCCCCTCCACGACACTCACTTCTCAGGGAATCCATGCATCAATACCCATGAAACTCCCATGGCATACTTTCCATTTCTACTACAAATCGTAAAAGTGTGGGGTGCCTTCAAAATGATCGTTCTTGAGCCAACAAATAGATGGCAATTTTTGGCCTTTCTACAACAAGAGTTTTAATTCGGACTTTCTGTTCGTAGGAGTTGACCCATGTGGCGAGAGACCATTGTTGCCCTTCTCGTCGGAGCCAATTGCGTGACACTGGCCTTTGTTCCAGTACACACTTTTATATCCTGGCTGGAAATAATCTTGGCTTTAGAGTTTTACCGGTTGGGTCGTTCCTTTGGGTGAGTACTTTTTCCCACAAGGCAGGCCCTCTAAGATTAAAAAAAGTGAGCAAAAATATTCATAGTTCGATCAACCTTCATTTAGAAACAAGAACACATGCAATAGGGTTACTCACACTCGCAAGATGTTTTGTTCAATTTTAATCCCAAAATGAAATGTGGAGGCAATCTTTTATGCAACTTAATGTCACCAAAAAGACTTTTGATTCTCAGGATCACCGTGAAGCGTGAGAGAAGTGCATATGCCTTTTTAAATGAGATTACTTTGCAAAAAATATTACAAGACACAAAAGCACATGTTCATTTTAATCTTCAAAGTAGAAAATGAGTTCTTTTTAAAGCCCTGAAATCGAAATGTGAAGTTGCTTGTTCAATTTCAGACCAAATCAAAGAGTCTAGTGAGTTTCTAAGGTTCAATTTTATCCCAGCTAAAAAAATCAATCACTGGTTAATTTTAAATCCAAATTGTTTTAGTTGGTTTAAAACAGAAAATAAAAGCAGGAAATGGATGTTTCAAGCTATTGCAACGAGCATTTAAAAATTCTTTTGTCAAGTCCAAGTTCCATGTCTACTTTCTTTAACTCAAATCTATCTGGATTTATCCACCTTGATGCAAAGTAGATCAGTTTATAGTTAATTATGAAGAATTGATCAAAGATAATCAACAAACTCCACCTTAGCAATCTGCACCAACAACTTTAAGTTAGCACAACAAAATCAATCAGAGATTAACAACTTTATTCAAATAGAAAGTGATTTTTCCCTTTTTTGATGAAAATGACGGTGGCCAAATTGTAACATTAAAATCTCATCATATCAAGCTTAGATCCCCCTGGTTACGATAATGATTAGATTCCCTACAGTGAATAGTTGTGCAAATCGAGCTCAAAGCGTTCCATCTTCAATGCATTCAATGCTACCAAACACAGCTAGAGATCTTTTGTTGACTGTATGCGAGTTGTAGCCTGAATATATAGTTTCGACAAGAGTGTTACAGAATGTTTATTAAATTGAAAATTACGGCCAAGATCCTAATAAAGAGCATACTACGCAACTTTAATGTTCAACTGTAATAATCTTGAGTAGATTATATCATCTATTTTCCTTCAGCAGCTGGAGACATCACATACATTGCTTTACTACTTTCTCTAAAGATTGAGTACCCTAAAAGTGTGCATTTAATTCACAAAAATCATGAATCTTTTGACATCAATGCTCAATGCCTGTGCCAAAATGGACACATAGAAAGAGCATGCAAACTGTTTGCAGAATTCCTGAAAGAATCGTCTTCTCATGAAGGGTAATGATTGCAGGATATGCGTAGAATGGATTCAATGAAAAATATTTAGAAACTTTCAAGCTTAATGCAACTAGTAGGCACAAACTTAGCTAATATAAAGAAGCTTTCAAGCCAATGCAATTGGCTGGCGTAGAAAACTGATTTCCACAATCTTTCCCAAAATGCTATGATTGCAAGGTACGTACAAAAAAAAAAGAAGTTGGGAAACTTTCAAGTAAACGCAGTTGGTAGGTGAAAATGTTAAATCCAACAGTCTTTTCCAGCTTCGAGTCTCTTCATTCATGAAATGCATTGATTGTTGGACCTTCGTAAAAGAGAACTTATTGAAAAGGCATAAAAAACTTTCAATCAAATGTTGTTTAACAGGCGTAAAGCCAAATTCTTCAACCTTCAACCATCATTCTACAACCCATCCTAGCATCGATTCTTAGTGCCCAGGTTTATAAAGAATATATTAAGACTCGTAAAGAGGCATCAATTATCATAAACAAATGGTTCTTTTGTTAAGAGGCATCAATTATTATTTAAGCAATTACTTAAAGAATGATTAATATTTATTCTAGGTCAACGCTTATGTCTAAGAAAAAATTTATATCATGGACACCTAACCCAAGATCTCACCAACCACATCAACAAGTAAAGCTGATCTACGGAAGCATTGAATTGTATTAGATTTGAAACCGATATGGAGAGATAAAGACGAAATCTTGTGAATGATAAAATTGTTGGAAAATGTGCCTCAATTTACTAGCTTGGACCTCTATTAAAGGCTTGACGATTTTATGTCTCTATCGCTTTACCGCGGAGTTCTCTTTTGGTCATTTTGATCATTGGTCACAGAGACTCTATCTGATCGGTGAAACTTTGAGGGTTGTCACAGTGATGGGCCAACGAGCGTGGATTTGGTGAGATGTTTGTTGGCTTTGGCTTTATCAACAGATCGGTTGCCCATTGGCGGGAGGCAATGCTATGCCTCGCCGATGTGTTGATGCTTTGCATCAACGGTTGTTATCAACTTCATCCGACGGTGTTGGCTACTTTCCACGACATCTGAAGGAAACTACCATTGCTAACCTTTCCATCGAGCAAAATTTCCTGTGCACATGATGCATGGCGGTTTTTCAAAGAGTTGAGTGCAGCGAAGAGAAGGTGGGCCCCGAGCTACTTTATGCGAAGGTTTTTCCAGCCGTGGACAGTTGTCTGTGCCTCAAGAGTTCCTTGGGGAATCTAGCAGATGCCGCTAGAGATTCCCCGAAGGAGCTCCAGTGGCTTCCACGTAGGCCAAGTAGAGAGCGCGAATGATGGACACGTGGCAACCTCGGAAGCTCGTTCCGGGTGGGCTCATTGGAATCTTGGTGATTCCCTCCTAGATGCCTCGGAACCTCCCGAGCAGTGAACACGTGGCTTATGGGAACTGATAGGGCTCATGGTCGATGTCTTTGCGATAGCAGATTATTGTTGGCCCGGAATTTGATGAAATGGTTAGCAATGGCAAAGGGATTTTGGAGCCTGCTAATAGTTGACCATTCATTGCTCGGTCAAGCAGTGGAATGAATAGTAGTGTGACATGTGGCATTTTTTCATTGGTTGCTTTTGCACCGTTGTTGCAAAACAACATTTATTTCTAGAAGCTAGATTGGTGAAAAGCGACTATTATGCAATCATATGAGATTGGATTCTGGCGGTTGGCAAAGCCCGAATTTAGTAGTTTCTTTGCAACGAATTTATTGTGGTGGTGGCTCGATGTAGGATTGTAGGTGGATCCCATCCGAGATCAATTTGGCGTGTTGGTGAAGAACTGAAATTAATGCACCCTAATTGGTCATTGGATAGTGACTCGTAATAGTCGGTCTAGACTAGAAGTCAAACAATCATAAAAAAGTAGAATATGAAAATAAGGGTTGATAAGTTTGTATTCATTGTATGCCGAAATAGCATTGTAACAGTGAGTGCATGAAAACTCAAGTGTTGTTGTGAGCCAACTATCAGAGAGTGAGGACTGTAACTTTTTATGTAATCTTTTGCTTACTATAATACAAAGTGTCTTTCTCTTGACCTATGGTGGGTTTTTTCCCGCAAGGGTTTTCTCACGTAAATCTGGTCTTATCTCTGAAATCATTTTATTTTTGTTTCTCTTGTTACCCCATATGTGTTCATCTTAAGTGTTTTAATGTTTTAAAATTGGTCTTTGCACATCTCCTCTGTGGTTTTAGCATTAGGAAAGCGTTTTCGCACTGTTGTTTTTCCTTACAAGTGGTATCAAAGCCTAGCCAGTTGTGTTATCCTTGTTAGTAGGGTTGGTTTTTTGTGCTAATACTATTCTAGTGGGAGTCTTGCAAATTTAGGACCAAGTTCTATCTAATATGGCGAGTACATCAAGAAGAGTTGATATTGAGAAATTTAATTGTGGTAACTTTGAGTTGTGGAAACTCAAAGTGGAAGACCTGTTAGTGGATAGAGACTTTTGGGTAGCAGTGTCTGGAACTATGCCACAAGGTATGAAGCAAGAAGAATGGGACCTCACAGATAGAAAAGCGAGAGGTCTGATAATACTTTTTCTGGCCGATTCTATACTCTTGAACATCCATGAGGAGAAGTATGCAGCTTCGTTATGGAAGAAACTTGGTGATATTTATTAGGGAAAGTCTCTAGTAAATAAGTTATTCCCGAGGAAGAAGTTGTACTCCTTGAAGATGGAAGAAGGTGCATCTGTTGTAGACCATCTGAACTCGTTTAATATGAGTGTTTCCCAGTTGGCATCTATGGGTGTAAAGATAGAGGAGGAGGATCGTTGCATGCTCCTGTTATGTTTGTTACTTAACACTTGGTATCATCTGGTGATGGCTATTAGAAGTACAACTGCTACTTTCAAGATGGAAGATGTGGTTGTTTTGCTATTGTCTGAAGAGATGTGGAGGAAATCTTCTGAGATGGCCAAAGAGGCCCTTGTTGTTCGAGGTAGATCGAAGGAGAAAGGCAAGAAGCAAGACAAGTCCAAATCTAAATCTGTAAGGAGATCAAAATCTCCTGGTAAAAATTCCAAGGTGAAATGTTGGAATTGTGGGCAGCCTGGTCATATCCGAAAGGATTGTAAGGAGAAGAAGAAGAAGAAGAGTAACTCTTCAAACTATGACTCTTCTCAGAATGATGTATATGCCTTCATTGCAGCCTTGGCAACTCAGGTATCAGATGATGTCTGGCTGGTTGACTCAGACACATCTTTTCACATGACGTCTCATAGAGAGTGGTTCACTAAGTACGAAAAGTATGATGGTGGAAAGGTGTACCTAGCGAGTGATTCAACATTGGAGATCGTTGGCCATGGAAGAGTCAAGATACAGTTCCTTGATGGTAGAATCAAAGAGACTGGTGGCGTACTGCACATACCAGGTCTGGCTCGCAACTTACTTTTTGTTAGTAAGTTGAATGATGTTGGTGTAGAAGTTTCTTTCTCGAGTAAAGGATGTAAGATGGCTAGAGGCGTTATGGTGATGGTTAAGGGTGTTCGTACTAGCACTCTGTACAAGTTGTATGCACGTCCTGTTCAATGTAACAGTTTCTCTGTAAAGTCAAGCAAGGTTTCTCCTTTAGAGAAGGATGAAGATGCTTCTCTAGCTGCAAATGCGATGGAAGTGAAACTCCCAGCAGAGAAGACCATGTTGTGGCATCATAGACTCGGTCACATAGGTGAGAAAGGTTTAAAAACCTTAAAAAATAAAAATCTTGTTGAAGGGCTTGTAGATTGTAATCTTGAGTTCCACTTCTACGAACACTGCATTTATGGAAAGCAACAACGTGTTTCCTTTTCCTCAAATTTTCATAAATCTTCTGGTGTACTAGACTATGTTCATTCTGATGTGTTTGGTCTAGTTAATGTTCCTTCATTATCGAAGTCTAGATATTATGTTTCTTTTATTGATGACTACTCGAGAAGGGCATTCATATACTTTCTTAAAAGTAAATCAGAAGTGTTCACTCATTTTAAAGAGTTTAAAAACTTGGCAGAGAATTAGACTAGAAGGAAAATAAAATTTTTGAGGATAAATAATGGCAGTGAGGTTTGTTCTGCAGATTTCAATAGATACTGTAAAGATCATGGGATTAAAAGGCATAAAAATACACCTTATACTCCACAATAGAATGGAGTTGCTAAAAGATTGAATAGAACGTTGATGGAAAAGGAAAGGAGTATGTTGAGCAATGTTGGTCTGGAGCAGAAGTTTTGGGCTGAGGTCGTGGCTACAACATGTTACTTGGTAAATCGTTCTCCTCGCTCTGCTCTTGTTGATAAAACACCTTTGGAAGTGTGGTCTGGTAAGAAGCCCTCTCTGAGACATGTTTGTGTCTTTGGCTGTGAGGCATATGCATATGTGCCAAATGAGAAAAGATCTAAGTTGGAGAACAAAGCTGTTAAATGTATCTTCATCGGCTATGGTGTTGGTGTGAAGGGATACAAGCTTTGGAATCTTGATACTGAGAAGGTTTTGTATAGAAGAAGTGTAATATTTCGTGAGTTGAAACCTTCTACAGCTGACCCACAGCTAGAGACAGATCAAAGAGAAAAGAAGAATGATGGAATTGAGATTCCCCAAACTCCAGAAAAGGGAGAACTACATGGTGTACCTGAAACTGAGGAGAGCTCTAGTAGCTCTGAGAGTTCCGAAGATGAAGAACCACAACCTCAGCTAGTGAGAAGGTCTACACATCAAAAACAACCTGATAGGTATGGTTTCTCCATTTTGGATTCAAACTATGCCTATGCTTTAATTACTAGCACTGAGGAGCCTAGGACTGTTAAAGAGGCAATTAATATGCACAATGCAAATTCCTGGTTGGAAGCCATGAATGAAGAAATGGAATCATTGGAAAAGAATGAAACCTGGGATTTGGTACCTTTGCCTGAAGGAAGAAAGTTTGTTGGTTGTAAATGGGTATTTAAGAAGAAGACTGGTCTTGAGGGTAGTGTTGAGAAGTATAAAGAAAGGTTCATTGCAAAGGGGTATTCCCAGGTAGAGGGAATTGACTATGGAGAAATTTTTTCCCCCGTAGCTAAGCTAACATCTATCAGATTTTTGTTGACACTTGCAGTTACGTATGACTTAGAGATTGAGCAGATGGATGTGAAACAAACATTTCTCCATGGAGAGCTAGAAGAAGAAATTTGCATGTCCCAGCCTGAGCATTTTGTTGAAAAAGGTAAAGAAAACCTAGTATGCAAGTTAAAGAAATCTCCGTATGGTTTGAGCAGTCGCCTCTAATATTGTACCAGAAGTTCGACACTTTTGTGTTGTCTATGGGATTTGTGAGATCAAAATCTAATCATTGTGTGTATTATAAATTTGAAAATGATCGTGTGCTTATTATTACCCTGTACGTGGATGATATGATGTTCATAGGAAATAGTAAGTTTGTGATTTCTGATCTTAAATCTCAGTTGTCTGCAAAGTTCAAAATGAAAGATCTAGGTGCAACAAGGTATATTCTGAGGATGGACATAACCAAGGATAGAATGAGTAGAAATCTCTAGGTAAGTCAGAGTAAGTATGTAAATACAGTTTTGGAGAGATTTGGTATGAATGATTGCAAACAACTAGTTGTTCCAGTTATGCAGGGAACGAAGCTATCTATTGAAGACTGTCCAAATTTTCTATTGAGATGGAGGACATGACCAGGGTGCCTTATGCGAGTGTTGTCGGAAGTTTAATGTATGTGATGGTCTATACAAGGCCAGACATTTCCCAAGCAGTGGGAGTACTCAGCCGATTTATGGAAAATCTAGGAAGGACGCATTGGGATGTTGTAAAGAGAGTGTTTAGATATCTGAGAGGTACCTCAGAATATGCTTTGTGTTACCATGGAAACTTGGTTGCATCACATAAAACTCTCAGCATTCATGGATATGTGGACTCTGATTGGGTAGGGGACATTGGCAGTAGAAGATCCACCAATGGATATATTTTTATGTTAAATGGTGGTGCAATTAGTTGGATGAGCAAGCGACAGGTTGTTGTCGCTCTGTCCACTATGGAGGCAGAATACATGGAAGCAACTCACGCCTACAAAGAATTTTTTTGGCTAAGTCGTTTGTGTTCTGATATTGGTTTTGATGTAGGATAGATCACTATTTTATGTGACAAGTGCCATTTGTTTGACGAAAAATCCAACTTTCCATGCCAGGACGAAACATATCGATGTGTAGTATGACTTCGTGAGAGATATGGTGGAGGATGGAAAGGTTTCTTTAGAGAAGGTGGATACTCTGAAGAATGTTGGTGATACATTGACAAAGCTAGTGAGCACAGACAAGTTCAGATGGTGTGCAAGTTCGATGGGCCTTGGGCCCTATGATCATAAATAAATTTTAAGTCTGGAGGAAGCCAGTAAGTCTTCATCAAGTAGGAGATTGTTGGAAAATGTGCCTCAATTTACTGGCTTGAACCTCTGTTAAACGCTTGACAAGTTTATGTCTCTATCTCTTTACCACAGAGTTCTCTTTTGGTCATTTTGATCATTGGTCAAGGAGACTCTGTCTGATCGGAAAAACTCTAAGGTTTGTCACACCGATGGGCCAATGAGCGTGGAGTTGCTGAAATGTTTGTTGGCTTTGGCTTTATCGGTGGATTGGTCACCCATCAATGGGAGGCAATGCTATGCCTCGTCGATGTGTTGATGCTTTGCATCAATGGCTGCTATCGGCTTCATCCGACGGTGTTGGCTTCTTTTCGTAGCATCCAAAGGCAAGTACCGTTGTTAACCTTTTCGCCGAGCGGAATTGCTTCTGCACATGACGCATGGCAGTTTGTCAAAGAGTGAGCACAACAAAGAGAAAGTGGGCTCTGATTTGCTTTATGTGAAGGTTTTTCCAGCCATGGACACTTGTCTGCGCCTCGGGAGTTCCCTAGGGAATCTAGTGAATGCCACTAGAGATTCCCCGAGGGAGCTCCAACGGCTTCCACATAGGCCAAGCGGAGAGCGTGAGCGATGGACACGTGGCAGCCTCAGAAGCTCATTTCAAGTGGCTCATTGGAAACTTAGCGATTCCCTCCTAGATGCCTCAAAACCTCTCGAGTGGCGAACACATGACTTATGGGACTCGATAGAGTTGGCGGTTGGTGTCTTGGCGATAGCGAATTATTGTCAGCCTGGAATGTGATGAAATGGTTAGCGATGGTGAAGGTATTTTGGAGCCTGATGATAGTTGATCGGTCATTGCTCGGTCAAGCGGTGGAACAAATAGCAGTGCGACACATGGCATTTTTTCATTGGTTGTTTTTGCACCGTTGTTGCAAAACAACATTTATTATCGGAAGCTGGATTGGTGAAAAGTGATATATTATGCAATCATATGAGATCTGATTTTGGTGATTGGCAGAGCCCGAATTTAGTAATTTCTCTAAAATGAATTTATTGCGGGGGTGGCTCGAAGCAAGATTGCAGGTGGATCCCATCCGAGATCGATTTGGCGTGTTAGTGAAGAACTTAAATTAATGCACCCTAATTGGTCATTGGATAGTGACTTGTAATAGTCGATCTAGACTAGAAGTCGAGCAATCATAAAAAAAAGTAGAATATAAAAATAAGGGTTGATGAGTTTGTATTCACTATATGCCGAAATAGCATTGTAATAGTGAGTGCATGAAAACTCAAGTGCTGCTATGAGCTAGCTATCAGAGAGTGAGGACTGTAACTTTGTATCTAATCTTTTGCTTACTGTAATACAAAGTGTCTTTCTCTTGGTGTGGTGGGTTTTTTCCCGAAAGGGTTTTCCCACTTAAATCTGGTGTTATCTCTGAAATCGTTTTATTTTTGTTACTCTTGTTACCCTGTATGTGATCATCTTAAGTGTTTTAATGTTTTAAAACTAATCTTTGCATGTCTCCTTTGTGGTTTTAGCATTAGGAAAGCATTTTCGCACTGTTTCTTTTCCTTACACAACTATTGCCCAAGCATTACGATGGCTTATTCACATTATAGCAATGTAACAGATGAATCGAGGAGAATTTATTGAGAATCCCAAACAATCCCACCAGAAGAAATGACATGACAATCATGCAAGCATGGATATGGTACGTTGATTGTTTAACAAAATGTGATGACAAAAAAATAAAAACTTAAGAATTAGACAAGATCACATCAACAGAATCATAAATGAACACACCATAAAAAGAAATTGTTCTGCAGTTTTAAATCCATTGAAAAGAGCCTTTGGTGTAATAATCATAGCTTATGTGAGGGTAGGAAAGCCTCAAGCAGGAGAATCTTCAATTAGAGAGATGGAAGCTAAAGCTATGCAACAACAACATATTTAATCGATGCAGAGAGAATTAGCATGCAATACCTAGAGCATCAACTACGTATCAAGTTCGATTACTTTAGTTCAATGATATGTCAAATTTCAATAGATTACCTGCTGCGATTGTATTTTCTAACTTCTTTGATAAATCTGATCCATGTGAACATATACTGTCACTTCAAACAAGGTACCGGTATTAAATCTAACCCTTAGCAAAGTGTTAACTAAAGATGGGTTGTATCATAATTGTGAGCAACTAGGGATTAGAATATGTCACGCAATGTGAAGTAAAGAATGAGCTTAATGTGTAGTGGAGCATGGAAGATCTGCAGAGCTTACACTTACACAAGTCCCCCATCATCTGAGCTCCTATATTATCATTCCCCTCCCTCAGTTTTCTCTTTGGTGACTTTTGGTAAAGTCAAGCAATCACCTCCATTTCAGAGTACATGAAGACTGAGATAAAGCCTTCAAAAGTAAGCATATCTTACAGCAGTAAAGCAGTGAAAAAGAAGCCATATTTTAACATTGAATAGTTATGATATTTGATGTTCACATGGAGTGAGTGACATTGACAAGTTGTGTGCGTGGTTGCCAAAAACACAATGATCCATCTGATGCTAGCTTATTGCTAAAATTTATGACAGAAAGGCACATATTTTGATGCTCTAATTTAGGCCATAGATCAATCAATAGTAGTAAGATTTATCTAGATAGTTTGAAAGCTAGCCCACAATAAATCTTAATATTTCTGTGTAAATTGATAATAGTAAGAAGAAGTAAGACTTGTGTGCCTAAAATAAAACTATCAACAACGGTAAGTGGAGAATCAATCTCAGAAAGAGCAATGCATAAGTTAGATTTCTTTCATCAATCAAATTAAACAATCACAAAAGTAGCTCCATTTTCAATCAAAAAAACACAAAATCAGATCCGTTGAATGCCTAAATCTTGTCCTCCTTCTAGCACCATTATGTGGAGACCTTTTTCAGCATTTTCTCAAGAACAACATTAGCATGTTTATTCTACTTTAAACAAAGCAAACCAAAGCCTCCCTATGAGATAATGAATCATGTCTAACATGCTAAACAAAACTCTAAAAGACCAAAGAAGTAAACTTTAAAGCACATTCAAACAATATTCATACCTATCCCATAGTGGGAGTGGTGCTCCTCATGATGTGGAAAGGATTCCCTTTCCCACCCCCTGATAAGCAAGAATGCCAAGATGCAAGTGATTGTGCATCAAGTTGTGTAGTAGTGTTGTTGTTGAGTTGCTTTGCATTTATAGATTCAAGATTGAAAGATTGAAGGATTTGGATGAATGTGGGATCATTCATGAGCCAATGACAAGATGCCACTTGTCAAGATGTGAGAGGATGAGGGTTGTGCACATTTTGGTCAATGTGCCAGTTTGAAATTTGAAATATTGATGAAATGAAATGTTTAGGGGGGGTGAAAGAAGGGAATAAATGCCAAGTTGACTTGTGTAAGAGACATGTAAGAGCTCATAAATTCCAAGTTGGAGGACAAGTCTTTTTGAGGGATTTTCAAATTTTGGAAGAATACTCTCCTTTTATGCCATGTTGAGGGAAATATGAAGATTTCATAAATCAAATAAATGATTTATTTGTGCAAGTGGGAAAAGCTAGAGGATGTGACATGAGTTTAGATTAAATTAATCAGGATTGGATTAATTTAATGAGGTATTAGATGATTGACCTATTTGATTTAGATTTATTGATTAAAATAAATCAAAAGGAGATGGAAAATGATTTAGACATAGTTAAATAAATATTTTGATTTATTTAGCTAAAGGGGATGATGCTAGTATTAAAGATGAATTTATTTAATTTAAATGGAGGACTTTAGAGATTAATCAAATAAACTTGATTTATTTGATGAATGGATGAATATGACCTAATTAAATGCATGATGCCAATTTTGCATGTCTACAGTCTTCATAGAAACCCTTTTTAAATCAATGCTAACATTAACGTTAAGATTAACTCCTTAAATTTTGATTCGCAGCTATGTAAGTCCAAAAATTTATATTTATAATTATTGCCATTTTGGGCTATATGTTATTGGAGAAATACACCATTATTAAATAAGACAATTAAATTGTTAACTCAATGTAATGACGATAATTTGGTATTATTTAAAAATTTAAGTTTAATTGGATTAAATAAAATTAAATAAAGGAGAGGAATACTAACAGCAACATGGAATTTAATATTGAAGTAATTAATGCATTTAATTGGGTTAACTTTAGAGATAAATTGGGTGATAGTATTGTTGATAATATTTTAATGTTAAACGAGATTAAAGATTCATCTTACCATTTCTTGTATGTTATCTCAATATGATTAGGTTTTCATTATCACCGGGATCCAAATATTTGTGTTCAAATACATCAATAGCGATGTCGATTTAATGGAGGTATTAATGGAACATTAAAAAAAATGCAATTGGCACCAAACGATTATAACACCCCATTAGAGTTTGGTTGTCGAATGGAGTAGAATAGATTCACATATGTTATCAATATTAAGATAACCATGGTTGTTACATTGTTGGTTATTAGTGGAATATTTTATAATCAGTCAAATGATGATAATCATATTATGGTTGACCTTATAATTATTATTGCAAAGAAATATATAATCCATACGACTAGTGAACACTAGAATTTGTTAATATAGATAATCGGGACTCTAACCCCTATGCTAGCATTTTACAGATCACATAAACATTATCCACTTATGCTCATATTAGGTTCTAATTCTGACACAAGATACAAATATAAGTGATGGATTATTAAATAAATATAATTGTAAAGTGAATTCAATAACATTGTTGATATTAGATAGAACATTACAAATGCTAGGGATAGGAGCATATAAATTTGAGAGTTATATTAAACATCGATGCAATAGAATGGTGAATGATTTATACAAATATAATGGGAATGACAACATAGTAGTGGGAAATGATAGCAATATTGGCTATTTTATTATCATGACTCAAATGGATAATAACCGTTGCACATTGAGGCTAACACTGCAGATTGATAATAATGACTATGCCAATGGAAGTTAGTTCTAATAGGAAAGGTAAAATTATTATATGAATTATGTGAATAACTTCATGAATATCACTTTAGTTAATGATAACCGATGTACAAATGGAAAAAAAAAATTGTCATGTTTTCAAGTCATATCAAAATTTCAAAGAAAAGTGCATAGCAGAGTTATCTCTTAGCAATATTTCTATCTGATAAGTCCATGATTATTCCTTCTCCCCATCCCATCATTGATGAACCTGTGATTGAGCTAAAAACTCTTCCAAGTAACCAAGATAAGTACACTACAGTTCCTCCACCACTTTCTTACAAAAGACCAAGAGACAACAAAATGATTCCTTTTGTTCGACCAAAGATAAAAAAAAGTTTATAGACATAAAGAGGTAGTGGTTTCCCAATTCTTGATGGTTCCTTTAGTTCCTCCTATAAGGGAATAAAAGAGATCAATGGTTGATAAACCTACTCCTATCCCCTCACAACTTGAAAATTGTGAAAAAAGAAACCAAAGTGCTAAAGAGCATAGGTGATAATGACATGTTATTGCTTGTAAATTGGAAGAAAAGAATAAACCAACACCTGTGGAAATAACTCAAGAAGAAACCCAACTTTCAACAAAATAAGACATAGAACCAAAACAAGAGGAGAAACAAGAAAATTCAAATGCAATTATCATAAAACCTTTTTCTTTTATTAATTTGGATGATGATTATGATGATGATGATGAGATTGCTAAGGTTGATGAAGAAGTGCATAATGATTTGAATTTTTGTTTTCCACTTCTATGAATTTAGATGGGGGAAACCATGATGATCCTCCTAATGAGAGTGACTCACCACGTGTTGAACCTAGTGATGCTCCTAGTACAATACTTGTTGTAGTCCCTTTATATAGTCATTTGTCTTCCATTTATGATGAGCAAGATTGGGATGTGAACAACCTGCACTAGTTGGCTCGCATATGAAGTACTTCTTTTGGGTGTTTACTTTCTATGTTTTTTGTGTTTTCTTGTGTGTAATGTGATCTCCTGTGTTGTGTTGTCTGGCTTGTCTTTATTTTTGTGAGCTTTCTTTGTATGACCCTTGTTACTTTTTTGGCACATGGATACAAAGGAAATGAACCTTTTGTGGCATTCTTCTATTTGTATCTCAATTCTTCTATATGTTGTAAACTTTTCCTTTTCCTTTTGTCTTGTGTTTTCCTTTTGGGGATGATGCAAGGCATTGAGACATTTAGGTCTCTTCCATGTTGACCCAAAAAAAAAAAATCTTCTCTTTATGTGGCATTGCTCCTTTGTGTTCATTTCTCCATGAGTATTTGGGGAATGATGTCAATTTTGAGCTCTATTATATCATTGTAGCAAAGATGTATACTGGCCCCAGATCCATGGATCTCTTGGTGTACACCTTTTTATTCATGGCATTGTATTTTGGGGGCAACCCCTTATTATGATGTAGTTTATTTGGAAACATATCAAATTGGCATAGGGATTTCCAAATAATCTCTTGTGATCTTTTGTTCCTTGGAATTTATCATTTATATCTTTTCTACTTTAAAGTAATTGCTCACAACATGGTGTTCAACAAATTCTTTAAAGTGGGGGCATACATTGGCATTATTTTTGCTTCACTTTGTTCATAGAGACTAAACTTAGTGGTGTGTTGACATTTAACACTTGGCATCTTTTCTTCACTTTGTTCACATGGGCTTAACTTAGTGGTGCATTGACATTTAACATTTGACTTTTTTGGCTTCACTTTGTTCATAGGGGTTGAAACTAGTGTAAGCATTGACATATCATTTTGATCATTTTTAAGCACTTTATCAAGGTTATTAGGGATTATAACTCTTGGTATATTTATGGGAACACCTTGTAGACCTAGTGTGTGTTTCTCATTTTGCTACCTGTTTTGGGAGCTCACCTAGTGAGAAATGATCATCACTAGCTTGTGTGTCTTCCTATTTGTATGGCCACTAACATAATATAGCTTGTTAGTCCATACCCCCTTTTTTCCTTTTTCTTTGTATTTTCTTTGACATTGTATGTTTGTGTATCCTATCTTGTTGCATATCACAGATGTGAGTTCCTTTGTGCTTATGTTGGTTTTCCATGGGATCTTGGATCTTGGATCTTGGGGGCTTGATCACCTCCCTTGATCCTTAGTCATCCTATCTCTCTAATATTTGAACAATTGCACCTCTCTTGACATATATTTCTCTACTTTAGTGTGTTAGAGCATAAATTCATACTCTCACTAAAGTGGGGGTTAAATATAAATAAATTTGTATACACTTATAATTTCACATTATGTTTTGGCCCCCTAATTTATAGGACTTAATTAAGCTTCTAATTTTCCAAATTATGCATTCCAAAGCCTATTTTTTTGAATTTTTTGAAGGACAAGTATTAAACAAATGCATTCAATCATTAAATTGTCCCCAACTATGAGTGTCCTAGAAATTTGGGCCAAGACATAGTCGCCCATGGGCAACTAGGTCCCCCTTCTTAGCCAAGACCCAAATTTAAATATGTTTTGGCGATATCTTAATATCCAAAATTCAAATATGAAGTGTCGAATTTTGGAATTTAATTTTCAAGAAATTAGATAAACACGGAAAAATACCTAGTCCTTTTATCATTTGAAATCTAACACACACCTTTTAGCATTCAAGAGAAAATATTATTATCAAGAGAATTCAAAAGAAGTAGAGTTTATTACAATAATTCAAGATCCAACATCATGTCAAATTGTATGTGTTCATGTTCATGTTTTGTGAAGGCTAACATTGTTGTAGAACTCTAAAGCATTCAAGCATTCTATCAAGCAATATCCAAATCCTTGAAGATATGTGTATGTCTGTAGTCCTTTAAGGAAGAAATTGAAAGGTGGTGTGTTGCAGTATTGTGTTCATTCATCATTTCCTTCATTTCCATTATTGGTGTATCATTGACATTGTCATTGTGGAAGTGGAAACACTTGCACGGGGTTTGATTGAGGAAAGCCCCTATATGGCACAACATTTTCCCTCTTTGTGAATGTGTAGGTTATAGGTCTGAATAGGATTGAAGAGAGATTGAAGATTCAGTTTGCATTGTTGCATTTGTCATCATCAAAGTTATCAAGAGATGAAAAACTCAATTATAGAATTTACTAACAACATTTCGATAATGGGACAAGTGGAAAATGAAATCTCATACCAAGGGACCCTGAAAATTGAGAAAGACACCCTAACAAAGACCTAGTCGCCCAAGGGCGGCCCAGTCTTGCTAAAACACTCAAATCCTACTTTTTTGTGACAGGGACACATCAGTTTGCACTTTCTAGATCCACTTGCAAAGTTCTATTTCCATTTGTTTTATCTTCAAGAAATTGCATTTATCATATTAGGTCATTTAGTCCAATTAGGTTAATCGTTTCAAATCATTCCTATCCTCAAAAAGATGCAGATCCAGGTTTGATCGACTCACCTTTGAGGTTGAATGTCAATCTATGCACCTTGTTTATTTGCATCTTAATGAAATCCTAGAAATGATGGAATGCACCCTAGGTCATGAGTATTAAACTTAGGGTGTAGCACATTTTTATGTTTCACTTACATTAGCTTATTTTATATGACAAGTTAATTATTTCTTGAGCTACTATTATGCTACTAGAATTATTCCAAATTATGAATATAGTGTTGAAAACTCCTAAAAAGCATAAACTTTATTATTGTATTGTAACCCATATTTACTAATTAATACAATAAATTTGGGCATTTGGAGTGATTTTTTTCCCAAAATGGTTTTCCCATGTAAATTTATGTGTTATGATTTCATTGTTTAATTACTTAACTAAATTTTAATGTGTAATCTTTCTATTGTTGTAATAGTTAAAGGGTTTGAATAATTTTTGGCATAGGGAGTTGTTTCCACATACCTAGCTTCCTTTTAGTTGATATTAGAGACTGGCCATCCATGATTTTGTTGGTGGGTTGAAGGGTTTTTTGTGCTAATCTATTTTCAGTGGGATTTTTGCATAGGAAGATTCAACAACCTTAAATTGCAAGCAAAAATATGGCAAGCACATCTAGTATAATTGAAATGGAGAAGCTTAATGGCAGTAATTCTGTGTTGTGGAAACTCAATATGGAAGATATTCTCATGGATAGAAATCTATGGGCTGCAATATCTGATACAAAACCAACAAGCACCTCTCAAGAAGTTTGAGATTTGATGGATTGGAAATCCAAGAATTTGATAAGACTTTTTTTATTGATTTAGTGCTCCTAAATGTCCATGGAGAAAAGAGTGCAAAATATCTTTGGAAGAAACTTGGAGATGTTTATCAGGCTAAATCCCTGGTAAAATAGTTATTCCTACAAAAGAAACTTTATTCTTTGAATATGGAAGATGGAGGATCCGTTGTTGATTGCATGAATGCATTTAATATGTGTGTTGCACAGTTGGGGTCGGTTGGTAATAAGATTAAAGATAAGGATCATTGCGTGTTTTTGTTATTTTCTTTGTCAAGCTCATAGGTTCATGTGGTGATGACTATTGGAAGTACTACTACCAAGTTCAAGATGGATGAGGTGGTTGCATCACTTTTATCTGAATAATATGGAGAAAATATTTTGAGATTGCCAAGGAATCCATTGTTGTGCACAAAAAATCAAAAGAGAAAGACAAGAAAAATGACAAGAATTGTAAATCTAAGTCTTCGAGGAGATCTAAGTCTCATAGAAATTCCAAGGTGAAATTTTGAAACTGTGGTAAAATTAGTCATATATGTAAAGAATGCAAAGAGGAGAAGAAAAAGAAAAGTAAAAACAATTTCTTTGATTCTGACTTTGAAAAATCCTCTCATGATGATGCAAATGCCTTTGTCACAAACTTGGAAACACATGCATCAGAAGATGTTTGGTTGATAGGCTCAAGTTCTTTCCACATGACCTCCCACAAGGGTTGGTTCTCAAAGTACGAAGAATATGATGGTGGGAAAATGTATCTGGGTGATGATTCTCATCTAAAGATTGTTGGTTGTGGAAGAGTCGAGATTAGATTCATTTATTGTAGATTGATGGGGATTGATGGTGTATTGTATATCTCGATTTTGGCACAAAACCTACTCTCATTGAGTAAATTGAATGATTCAAGTGTTTTCTTTCTCGAATGGAGGATGCAAGATGATCAGAGGATATATGGTGATGGCTAAGGGTGTTTGGATTGGAACCTTGTATATGTTGGATGCATGCACGATTCAGTGCAATAGTTCTTCTAACAAGCCAAAGAAGAGACCTTTGGATTCTTCATCCTCACCATCAGATCGAGTAGAGAAGAATTTTGTAACATCTACATTTGATGGTCATGAATTTTGGGTACCTAAGGGTGCTCATTCCTTAAAAATGAATCTTCCTACCAAGAAAATAATGTTATGGCACCAAAGACTTGGCCACATTGGTGAAAAGGGTCTTAGAGCCCTTAAATCTAGGAGACTTGTTGAAGGCCTTGATGATCGTAATCTCGAATTTAAATTTTGTGAACATTGTGTATATGGAAAACAACACCGTGTTTCTTTTTATTCTAATTCTCACAAGTCTTATGAGTTGTTGGATTATGTGCATGCATATGTGTCTAGTCCTATGAATGTATCTTTGCTATATAGATTTGTGTACTTTGTCTCATTCATAAATGATTGTAGTAAAAGGATATTTATTTTTTTCTAAAGTAAAGCTAAATTCTTTAGTCGGCTTAAGGAGTTTAAGGCTCTTGTTGAAAATCAGACTAGTAGAAAGATTGAGTGTTTGAGGAATAATAATACTGGTGAGTTTTGTTCAGAAAATTTTGATAGGCTATGTAAGGACCATGAGATTGAGATACAAAAGAGAACTCCATAGACCCCTTGTGAACATCTCTTTGAAGCTCCTAGCTATAGTAACTTGTCTAAGACCAAAATAATGTTTCTCAATTAGTAGATCATATTTTTTTGTTTATTTATTAAGAGATATAATGTTTGAAGAAATGGTTGAGACCCTATAACATGTCAAAGAGATTATAAGCATTTATTGGGGAGTGATCTCATCCAACATATATTGGATGAAGAGATCCATCATATTTCTTTCAATGCTTATTTCTAGAAATATTCACCTTAACAAAGATGGGATTTAGATTACCTTAAGACATGCAATAGAGTTTTTCGAAACCTATGTGTAGCTCTAACTAAGATGAATTTCCTTCATTATTGAAATTTTATCTAGACCTAAACCTTTACCATTGATATCTGAAACATAGAAAAAAGTTGATCTTGAAGCTTAAATACTTCGAACAATAGGATTCAAGGCCTTTCTCTAGGATTTCATTAAGATGGAGATCAACAAGGTGTAGGTTGAATTTCAACCATGAAAGTGAGCCAATCAGACCTGAATCTCCATCCTATTGAGGATTGGAATGGATTGGAATTGATTGACTATTATTGACCTAATTAGACTATGTGCCCTAATGTGAAAATTGTAATATACTAACAATTGATAAACTGAAACCATGAATTGTAAGAAGATCTAGGAAGTGTAGAGGATTGTGTACCTACCCAGAAAAGTTGATGCTAGTCTGAATAGGAGGATAGAGTCGCCCAAGGGTGTCTAAGTCCTTGTATGCCTCTCTTGCTCTATTTTTGCAATCCTCTGATGACAGATCTGAGATCTTTGTTTTCACTTGCAAAGTTGTCAGAACGTTGTCAGATAATTTTATAAGTTTATATGAGTTGACAAGGTGTAGGGCTTCAATTGCAACAAAGAACAAATTGTCTTCAAACTTCCTTCAATCTTCTTCAAGCCTGAAATCTACACATTCACAAAGAGAAGAAATGTTGTATCATTTAGAGGTTTGCCTTAGTCAAACCCTATGTTAGTGTTTCCACTTCCACAATGGCAATGTCAATGATAGGAAAGATAAATGATAGGAAGGAATGATGAATCAACAAAGTGCTGCAACTCACCACCCTTCAATGGCTTCCTTGAAGGACTGAAATCATACACATCACTTCAAGGTCTTGGATCTTGCGTGCTTAATTGCTTGAATTGCTTGGAGACCTACAACAAGGGTTAGCCTTCACAAACAATGATAACATAAACACATATGAACTCACATAAGATTTGACATGATGTTAGGATCTTTGATTGCTGCAATAAAGCTCTAAAATGCTACTCTTAACTTGCTTGATAGTGCTCTCAATGTTCACTTATTGCTTGATAATTTCACTTAGATTTCAAATGATACAATAACTAGGTATTTATAGGCATTTCTCTAATTTCCCGAAAATTAAATCTTGATAGTCGATATTTATAATTTGAATTTTAAAATGCTAGCATCGAGATATTCAAAATTGGTCCTCGACAAAATAGGGGGACCTATACACCCTAGGGAATATGGGTCTTGGCCCTATTTTCTAGGACATTAAGTATCGAGGGGAAAATATCAATTGGATACATTTCTTTAATGCTTGCAATTTCTTGAAAAATGGTACAAATGGGCTATAGAATGCATAATAAGAAATTAGGAACCCAATAAACCTCAATAATTTAGGGGGAACAAAATATAGTGTGAAATTGTCAAGGGTGACAATTTATGATGATACATTTAGCCCCTACTTTAGTGAGAGTATGAACTTATGCTCAAACACACTAAAGTAGAAAATATATGTCTAGAGGGGTCTTCTTGTCCCATTGTTGAAGAGATATGATGACAATGAATCTAAGGGGGTGATCAAGCCCCGAAGATCAAAGATCATATGGCAAGACAACATAAGCACAAAGGAACACACATGTATGAAATGTAGCAAGACAACATACACAAACACACATGTCAAAAAACACAAAGCATACACGATGAAAATACATGGCATGATGGAACATAAATATGACGAAAAAATGAAAACGAAAATGATGTAAACACGAGGAAGACACACAAAAAGCATACAACAAACACAAGGTTAGTACTAAAAGGGATTTGAGATGGTAAGGCAAAGAGACCTCGGTCTTAAATTGTCTCAAAAACCAAATGGTATCCACCAAATAAAGGAATTCTCCAATGAGGATTAGCAAGTTACATTATGCCACATCACTCATGAGCCACATGGATCTACTAGCTAGCAATATGTGTTATGCTAGGTTTCCATGCAACATGATGGGTTCCACAAGTCTAGCAAGTTGTGTTATGCTAAATACTCATGAAACACATGGCTCCACTGGTAAGCAAGGTGTGTTATGCTAGGTGGCCATGTTAAAAAGTGGTTCTCAAGTTTTTAACCCAACAAGTTTTTTTATGTTGAATCCATGAACTATCTTGCAAAATCTTACTTCAGGAAGCACATAAAATTCACCTCAAAGGGTTCTTAAAGTTTAACTTCATGAGGAACAAAAAAACTCACCTCAGGGGGTGCATAAAGTTTAACATCATGAGGGACGAACAAAAATCACCTTAGGGCATGCATAAAGTGTAATGTCATAGGGGATAAGTTATCATTGATACATAAGGTATTGTTCATACGATGACGATGGGGAGAACGGGGGATTCCCCCCATGAGAGGTTTGAGGGCAACATGCCCATAGGTGCTCGAGGGTGACCCCCCCAAAAGGAAAATTTTATTTGTATTTTATTATTGTAAATCTGGACCATTCACCATTAGGACTTAGATCCGATGATCGATATTTTAAATTATCTTGACTTTCCCTAGAAGGCAACCCTATTTTATGAGGTCATTGTATTATGACTATGTATTGTGATGTATTATGAGAGTCTAACAATGGTTGTGTTGCCTTTGGATCTCCAGCTGGTGATACTCCTGTGAGAAGCTTGCTCAACAAGTATATTGTAATCTTTGTGATTTCTAAATAATATATTGGGGGGATTTTGGAGTGTGGGGTTTTTCTCCCGAAAGGGTTTCCCCACATAAATCAGTGTGTTGTGGTAAGGAAGATATTTATGTTTATTTTTGTTTAATTTTTTGTAACTGTTGAAAAGATTTGTAAATTTTTTGCATTATTCTCCTCTCAAGATTAGTGTAGGAAGTTGTTCCGCTACCCTAGCTTCCTTACAAATCACACCTTAGAGAACGTAATACTAGCCATGGCATTACCACTAAGGGGAATGTCATATTCCAAGAAAGGTCACACTCTTAAGGGATATCAAGCCTAATATAACCACCAAAGAGACACTTACATAGATCAAGAAGGCCAAACTTTGATTACCAAGGTCACACTTCCTAGGAGATGTATGCTATCATTACTAAGAAGGGACCATTTCTTATGCAAACAATGAGTGGGGGACTATATTTCCTGCCTTAAAATGTTAGTGTACTTTCTATACTAAGGTTTTCAGGAGATAGAAAGGGATCCCTTTCTAGAAGGAATGCACCTAACATAAGGCTACCTAACCCCTTGCCCCAAGTGTGGGGACAAAGGTGAGCCAACATGAATGATGACATGTTTCTCCTTGCAAAAATGAAATATGATTGCATAAAGCCAAGTTTATACCCCCATGCATAGTAGTCAATATTATGTCATACTAAAACTACTACATGGCAAAGCGTAGCAACTAATGCTATTTGTCTCTTTTATGATTAAGTGAAGGTCCTTTTGATATTTTTGTTATTTTTGAAGGATAATTGCCAAGACCTCTTCTTATTTCTTGTGTGTTAGGCTCTATGGGGACATGGATTCCTTGTTATTTTATACCATATCCTTTTCCATTATAGCCAAGATATTTTTAAAGTTCATAACCTCTTCCATAATTGGCTTCCATTTCTTCTGAAGAAGGTGGTGTTTCATAATCACTTTCATCATATGTGGATGTGTAATTTGTGTTTTCCTCTTTGCTAGAGATGTAGATTTGAATGTTTTGATGATTCAATGAGAGATTGTATTGATATCATTGCAACTTCTTTTTATTTTCCTAATTTTTATTGTGTAATCTTGTATTCCCCAATGAATGTAGGCATGAAATATAATGATCCGCATTCATCATCCAACTTTTTCATGGATGAAAGATACTCATCTTTGTATTTAATTTGTAAGATTTCCGCTTTTGTCATTGGTGTCAATGTTCTAAGAGGATTCTTCATTCTTGTTTCAGTTTGTAAACAATTTTCAGATTTTGGATTAGCTTTTATCGTGTAAACCTTATTGTTGTAAGTGTATTTCATTAGATGATTAAGTGTTGAAGGCACTCCTTTCATTTCATGAATCCATGGTCTACCCAAAATAAGATTGTATGAAAGGTCATGAGGCATGACATGGATGGGATTTTGCAATGTAACCTTTCCAAATTTAACAGGTAATGTTATCACACCAAGCAGTTGAATTTTAGTCTTGTTTGCTCCAATTCTATCCAAAACATTTACACTACAAACGTTAAGCCCCGAGCCTTTGTCAATAAGGGCATACCTAATCCCAAACTTGTTTTAATAACAACTAATATCATCAAAGCATCATTTTTTTTTTGTGTTTCCAAAGGAGGTAATTCACTTTGATGAAAGATAATATCCATATTACCAAAATTCATATCCTCAATTAAGGTTGTTACATCATTTGGTTGCACACTACGAGGGATAACAACCTTTTTCAAAGCATTCTGAAGCACGCCATGGTAATTAGGTGATGTTTCAATCAAATCTCGTAGGGATATCTTAGCAGGAGTGTTACAAAGTTGCTCAACAAGATCAAATTCTCTACTGCTACATTGCAAAATGCTAGGTGAGGGTGGGATATATGGTTGAGGCAATGAGATGGATTTTGTATTTTGATTTAGTTGAATATTGTTTCTAGTGTTATATGTGTGAGATACAGTATGATAACTCGGTTGCTATGACACATGATTATTAGTAAGTTGTGCAAAGTTTAGGATAGGAGGTTTAGGAGATCCTATAATAAGAGGTGACCGAGGAGGTCCAATAATTAGAGAATATTTAAGAGGTCCAAAAGGAGTTTTAGGAGGTCCAATAATCAAAGGAGGTCTAATAGACAATTGTGTGTTCATAACCTCAACGGATTTGACTTCTTGTTGATGATCTTCTATCGAGGGGGGGATCTAAGATCACCTTAGCATGTTCATTTATGTAATGTTAGAGTAATAGTTCATTTGCCTTTATAATTAAATCACTTAGGTTTAATTATTAATGCTAACTATTATTCTATTCACTTAAGCTTGTCATTTGTAGGTGCATTATAATTAATATGTTTATTAATTATTAAATGCACAAACCTAGCTTTCTCCGGCTTTAGGGTTTCTCACCTTATATATGTCGCTTTTGTAATTATTGTAAATTCATCTTTTTGGGAAATAATAATTCTGCTCTCACTCCGCTGAGATTTTCCAAACCCTTGCTTCTGTCTCTTTGGTCTCCATTCAGCATTAGGTATTTTGCATGCAGGTGTTCTTGGCGAGCTGTGGATTTGCATTTATCAAATCCTACATGGTATCAGAGCCTTGACATGCAGCCCCTTCTCAAATTCTGGAGAAAACCATTGTAGATTTCGTTCGGGGTTCCTCGAGGATTTCATGCCTTGAGTTCATTTATGCAGTGCTTTGGATCAGATCAGGCCTCACCATTGGATTCAGAGCACTGGAAAAATTCAGGTTTGGCTTTTATTTTGCAGATTTTGGCCATCGTTTGCCAGATCTGTGAGGGTTTCAGTTTTGGTATTTTTTTGCAAGCTCTGGAGGTCGCCATTTTTTTGGAGCATTTTGAGTAGAAACGGAGGTCACCATTGTGTTCGCAGCGGCCCAAAACCCTAAGATCACCTTTCGTTTCGTCGATTTTGGCGAAATTGATCCGGAAGGCAAAAAAAATTTCCCAGGGAAGTCGTACGGCCTCCCCAGCACGCATTCCGAGGCACTTTTTCTCACGAAAATCAAGAAAAAAAATTAAAAATGCATCAAAGTTGGCGCTGCCAGTTCAAAAGCTCACCGCCACCACTGCACCACCAGGTGGCCACCCAGCAGCCACCACCGCCGGTGGCTCCACCAGTCCGCCGCCTCCCATCCAGCTCCGCCCGCCAGCACTCAGCCCCCGCGGGCTCCAACTCCTCCAGCCGCGGTCATATGGGGGACCTGGCGCTATGCGCCCAGCCCCCGGCCCCTTCTGCTTCGTCTGTGCGGTCATATGGGCGACCAGGGGCTCCATCCCAGGCCCCTCTCTGCCAGCCCCTGGTCACATGCAAGACCAGGGGCCGAGATTTTTTTAGCCCCCTGGGCTGCCTGTAGGCCTTATTGGCCTTTCTGGAGCACTTTCACGAAATCGGGTGTAACTTTTGCATACGGTGTCCGTTTTTTGCAAACGAGATACCGTTGGAAAGCTGATTCCGGTGTTGATCTATTCAATTTTTAGTTTTTCTAGATTTTGCTCCAATTTTATTTTGCAGGTCCTTGAACTCAGATGTTCTGTTTTTCACTTCGGAGGGCATATCTTTTGACTCGGTGATCCTTTTTTCACCATTCTTGCGGCATTGGAAAGCTGGTTCAGTCCTCTACACAGATCTGAGGTCTATTTTTATTTTCTATTTATGCATGTTATGCATTCTCTCCTTTTGCAGTCATTGGGGATTGTAATAAATGAACTGATATAAAGTTCCATCAGGGGGGTTTCTTGCATAATAATCTTCATCATGTTTTGATGGAAACTTGCATGGGTTGTAATCTGATTTCTTAGTTTCTTTTGGCCATATTTTGTCTTAGCTTGACACATACCAGATTCATTTTGGTTCACACTTTAGATTGAGAGCCTATGGTTAGTGATCCGCATCGGATCCATCTCAGTTTGAGGGCCACTAAATTTGTGGTTATTGTTCCGAGTCTGTATGGTACTTTTTCCCATGGAAGAGTTTCAGTCTCAGTTTGGCATCGGCATCAAGATTCATGGCTTCCAGATTCTGTCATCATCATATCATCTACTGTTGCTTTATGGATTCCAAGGGTTGTTCCAGTTTGGTGTTTTTCGAGTGTTCTGTGGCATCGGGTCTACTGTCACATTATTATGATTCCAATATGGTTTCTTGTAGACAGAAGTATCTTTCCTTGCTTGCCAAATTGCGGTTCTAGTGTTACTCCACAGTGTTCTTCCAGTGCTTCTTTGCAGCAGTCATCTCATTGTAGGGGGGGTTGTCCCACTGGGTTTTTCCTTCTCTACCTCATTATTGCATTTGTACATGGGTACCTAATCAGGCCTTGTTGCCGGGACCCATTCATGCTTTCTTGCATTCATCTTAGTTTTAGGTGCATGCTTATCTAGTCTCCCTAAGTTGCACTTATGGGGGGGTGTTAGTGTAATTAATATTTAATTACACTTGCATAACTTTACTTAGGTTGAGCTAATTTTAGGTCAACATTAGGGTTGCATACTTTGCTTTTATAAAGCAAATCATCTCATTGTAATATTGGATTTTCTGAATAATATTATTTTGCACATTGACATGCAAAGCTCTGCTTTTTTATGTTTCAGCAATCTGTGAAGTAGCACAAGGAGCAAGTGAGGTGACCAACTGCTGAGTGTGAGTTGTGGTGAGAGGCACCGGAATCAAGAATCCAGGTGGGCCCAGAACTCATAGCTCATGCAGTAAGAGCATGACCTTTCCCTATAGGGGAAGATGTGGACTGAGGAGCTGAAATGTGATGCTCCTACATGGCTTCCTCTAAAGCCTCCAAATGTTTCCAACACCGAGAAACGGGATGTCCTTCCTTTCCACAAAAGCTACAGGTCTCAACTGATTTCTTCTTAGTCTTGGAGGTAGACTCAGTAGACTTCGAAGAAGATTTACCCTTGGAAGGGTTAGCTGGAGGTTTTGAATCAGTTTTCTGTGCAGGTTTGGAGGAAGACTCATTGCCTGCGGAATCTTTCTTCGGTTTGCTTTTCTATTTTGGTTTCCCCTGTGAAGACTGAGCAACCAAGGCTTGGCTAGAAGAGCCAAAAGCATCCATCTATTGGATCTTTGCCTGTTCCCGTGTCAACCAATCACAGAATGTCTCAAAAGAAGGCATGGTGTGTCTAGCACCCAAAGCATCCATGGTGGAGTAGAAAGTGGAAGAGAAGATCTGATACTGTCCTTGCAACTTTGAGAGTATCAAGAAGATACACTCGTCATCTGTCTTGGTTTTCCCACATCCCTGCAAAACTGAGCGCAGAGACTTGAACTTCATCAAGAAGTCCTCAATGGTGGGAAAGCCAGTAGGTGTCAAAGTAGTCAGCTCTACATCAAGTTGTAGTGCCCAAAATTCATTGACAGTGCCAAACAAATCTGAAAACTTGCCCCAAATGGCCCTAGGAGTGGTCAAACCATCCAAGTGAAAGAGGAGACTGTCGGAAATGTTCAGTGCAATCAAGCCCATGGCTTCATCCATTTTATTCCTGTGTTGAAGAATCTCAAAAGGACGCTGTAGGACAGGTTGATGTTCATCTAGGCATGACCATAAGCCATGTGACATGAGTAGCCTAGTCATGTGTGCTTTCCAGGTGTGGTAATTGTGCGGTGTCAGCCGGGCCACAGAGGGGTCCGACATTGAGAGAAGAAAAAGATAGAAGTAGAAGGGTCATTTTCTGAAAGTAAATGACAGAAAGCAAAAGTACCCCCCCACAATGTATGATTCTAACCCTCGTACAAGCAAATAAACAAATACTGAAAGTACAAAAAATGAGGAAAAAACCTGAACGCCAGATGCAGAGAGAGAGGAAAATGAAGCCTCTACTTTGACACCAAAAAATAGTGTTCAAATGGCTGAATCAGCAAACAAGACCAGCATAGTTACATCCGGCTCAGAAACACCTTTCCGACGATATTTTGTTTTTCGAAAACGGACACCGTATGCCCAAGATACGGCCAAAAAACCACAGGTACCCCCTAAAAATGAGCTCTCTAGAAAAAACCAGTCATTGGAAATAAATTTGATGGCCGTATGCCTAACAGTCGGCGGTGGCTAGTGGGTGGCGACGCCGGTGGAGGTGGTGGTGGTTCTCGGCGTCATGGCATGAAAGCCAAACGCTACGATGCATGGCAACGGCGCAAGCAGCACCGAAATGCTAAAAAAAATGGGTTTTTTTGATTTTTTTTTAATTTTTTTCTCGATTTTTGAGCCCATACGGCCCTGGTTGGCAAAAAAAATTTGCCTGTGGTCACTGTGGCCAAAATAGTCGAACTTTATATGAATTTTGACTCTCCCGGGCCTTCTGAACGCAATGGTGGAGTCTGTTTTTGCTCAAACAGCTCCAGAAAATAGTGCCTCCCTCAAAGTGACAAAAAAACCCCAGAGAAGCTGTGGCTGTCGTCTTCGAATCGTGGCCTCAAACACCTTCAAACCAGGCAGCGACAGGGTGGCTCTTTGTCCCTGACATTTCGACGAACCTACTGTCTATCTATCAGATTTGTCACTCTGGCTCTGGTAAGACAGTTGAGTTCTCACCACATGATGTGGTTATTTGGGACTTACATGATTCTGATATGATTGTGGCTACTGGGAGTGTTGACACTGCATCCTGACTATACATATTTGATGGATTTGAGTCTTCTGCTGGCATAGGTTCCTGTCTTATAACACATGCAGATTCAGTGAGCAGACTTTGGCATGAGCGTTTGGGCCATGTCAATTACAGATATCTTCAGCAGATGAGCACACAGGCACTTCTTCTTGGGCTTCCACACATTACTTGCACTGATGGGGTTTGTCAGGGTTGTGTTCTTGGCAAACAACATAGGGATCCTTTTCCTCAGGGACGAGCTACTCGTGCTTTGGCACCATTGGAGTTGATTCATAGTGACCTCATGTCATTTCCTACTCCTTCTTTTTCGGTGCCAGATATGTGCTTACTTTCATTGATGACTTCTCCAGGTGCACATGGGTGTACTTTTTAAAGTACAAGTCTGATGTCTTTGACTCATTTCGAGTCTTTAAGACATTTGTGGAGAAGCAATCTGGTCTTTCTATTCGTCGGATACGCACAGATAATGGGGGGAGTATGTGAACCAAGCTTTCAGAGATTTTTGCTCTGAACATGGTCTTCAGCATCAGTTTTCAGTGCCCTACACCCCTCAGCAGAATGGTGTAGCAGAGAGAAAGAACAGAACACTTCGGGAGATGGCTAATTGTATGATACAGTCCAGCTCCATGGATTCGTCTTTTTGGGCAGAGGCAGTCAATTGTGCCAACTATATTCAGAATCGGATGCCTCACAAGGCAGTTCAACATATGACTCCTGAGGAGGCTTGGTCTCATGTCAAGCCTGATATATCTTCATTCCGAGTTTTTGGTAGTGAAGCATGGGCATTTGTGCCTGACGCTTAGAGGAGAGCAATGGAGCGGAAGAGCCGACACCTCATTTTTGTTGGCTACTGCGAAGATGTTAAGGCATACAGGTTGTTTGACCCTGATTCCAGAGAGGTCCTATTTCGACGGGATGTCCAGTTTGATGAGCGCCTTCCTACAGTAGATACCCCGCTTCCAGAGTCTACTTCACTTACCACTACTCCCTCCTCTCTTCCAACTTTGTTTCAGGATGATGAGGATGATGATCTTAGTGATCCCCATTTACCTCCACCACAGGATCCTCCACAGATGCCTAGATGGGCTCGTGTTACAGTTGATGCTGCAAGATCTCTGGCTGGTGACCCTTCCACTTCCCGTCGCACCCGGTCTCATATTGCGGGTTCTAGTCTTCTGAGTCATGCTATTTGTGGTGATCCTCAGACATTTGGGGCAGCGACAGGACATACTGAGTGGGACAGTGCTATGGAGGAGGAGTATTCTTCTTTGATGAAGAATCATACTTGGGATCTTTGTTCTCTTCCTAAGGGAAGAAAGTTAGTGCGATGCAAGTGGTTGTATCGTACTAAGTTTGCTGCTGATGGTTCTATTGATAAGTACAAGGCACGTCTTGTTGCGAAGGGTTTTTCACAGGTTGAGGGTATTGATTACACTGAGACATTTGCCCCTGTCGCCAAGATGAACTCTATTCGCCTTGTCTTATCCCTCGCGGCTTCTCAGGGATGGCCCATTTTTCAGATGGATGTGAAGAGTGCTTTCTTGCACGGTGATCTTAGTGAGGAGATTTACATGGAGCAGCCTCAGGGATTTGTGCAGGATTCCTCCTTGGTCTGCAGACTTCGACGTTCTTTGTATGGTCTCAAACAGGCCCCTCGGGCTTGGTATGAGAAGATGGACTCCTTTCTGCTTTCTACAGGATTCACACGCTGTCATTCTGATCCTACAGTCTACATTCAGCGTCTTGAGGATGAGGTTTTGATCCTTGTGCTATATGTCGATGATCTTCTCATCACAGGTAGCTCATCTTCTATGATTCAGGATGTTCAGCGCGCATTGATGGAGCAGTTTGAGATGACAGACTTGGGTCTATTACACTTCTTTCTGGGTCTGCAGATTGTTCAGTCACCTGCTGGGATCTTTGTTTACCAGCAGAAGTATGCTCTTGACATGCTTCAGCGCTTTGATATGCTTGCTTGCAAGCCTGCTCCCACACCTTTTCAGTCGGGTGTTACTTTGTCTACCTCTTGCACTTCACCTTCAGTGGATCCTACATTGTATCGGCAGTTGGTTGGCAGTTTGTTGTACCTGACACACACTCGTCCTGATCTCTCCTTTGCAGTTGGTCTAGTCTCTCGGTTCTCTCACGAGCCTCATGAGAGTCATTGGCAAGCTGCCAAGCGCATTTTGAGATACATTCAGGGCACACTTATGTATGGCATTCATTACACATCAGGGGCTCCTCACATTGTTGGCTACACTGACTCAGATTGGGCTGGTGATGTTGATGATCGGAAGTCTACTTCTGGCTTTGTCTTTTGCCTTGGCTCTGGTCCTATCACATGGTCGTGCAAGAAGCAGAATGCTCGCACACTTTCATCTACAGAGGCTGAGTATAGAGCGGCAGTGCATGCTAGTCAGGAGATTTTATGGCTTCGACAGTTGATGACTGAGTTTGGGTTTCCTCCTGATCGTCCCACTGTTCTGTGGTGCGATAATCAGAGTGCTATTCACATTTCCCGTAACCCGGTGGAGCATCAGCGCACTAAACACATTGAGCTTCATATGCATTTCATCCGTCAGCAGATTCAGGATGGTGTTCTCTCTTTGGATTACATCCCCACTGACGCGCAGGTTGCTGACATCTTCACCAAACCTTTTGCATCTCCGCGCTATCTTCAGTTGCGTTCTATGCTTGGGGTGACGGAAGTTGTCCTTGGGGGGTCTTGTTGAGGCCTTCCTTCCTTCATGTTTTTTTCAGCATGTTGTTGTATCTCTTTTTGGGGTAGAGTTTTCCCACTGGGTTTTCTCTATTTCCCCGTTTTACAGAGATTTCTTTGTAGTTGGGTACCTGATCAGGCCTTGTTGCCGGGACCCATTTTTCCTGCTTTCTTAGCTGTGCTAGGTTTGCTTCCTCCTGAGCTTCACTTAAGGGGGGGTGTTAGAGTAATAGTTCATTTGCCTTTATAATTAAATCACTTCGGTTTAATTATTAATGCTAACTATTATTCTATTCACTTAAGCTTGTCATTTGTAGGTGCATTATAATTAATATGTTTATTAATTATTAAATGCACAAACCTAGCTTTCTCCGGCTTTAGGGTTTCTCACCTTATATATGCCGCTTTTGTAATTATTGTAAATTATCTTTTTGGGAAATAATAATTTTGCTCTCACTCCGCTGAGATTTTCCAAACCCTTGCTTCTGTCTCTTTGGTCTCCATTCAACATTAGGTATTTTGCATGCAGGTGTTCTTGGCGAGCTGTGGATTTGCATTTATCAAATCCTACATGTAATACCTCTTACTATCTTTTAAAAGAAATGCACCAATGATTTCATCCTCTTGTGCGACAATATCTTCCCAAGTAGGAGAGGTATTGGGAGAGACAAACAAAATTCTTATGATGCTCAATGATTGAATCCTCTAACACCAAGATACCTTTTTCACAAGTAGGTGAGGTATCGAGAGAAGAAAAATTATGATTGTCCATGATTACACCCTCTTGCACCAAAACATCCGCACAAGTGGGATAGATGTTGGGAGATGAATGAAGATTAAACAAAGTGATATTAAGAAATGTTTCAATGATTTCATTCTCTTGCACCAAGATACTCTGAGGGAGATATTGGGAGAGTGACTAACATGTTTGTCAATATTTTAATTTTGTTTCCTTAGATTGTACTCATAAGTAGGGAGATTATAATTATACAATCCATGTGTTACCATATAAAAACCACATATTTGAAAAGGAAACATGTTACTTGCTTTATGGATCAAAAGATCACAATCAGATAGTTATGTAAATAGAATTAAAAAACAAACATCAGATCTGAACAGGACAGTGAGAGATCTTTGTCATAGAAATTTACGCCAAAAATAGCAGGACAGAGGTGCCCAAATAGGACAAAGGTACCCAAGCGCATCTTTGTCTTGGACAGGGTTTCTAAAATTTCAAAAGTTTGACTGTGTAAGGCACTAATGAAAGACTCTAGGTTTGCTTGCAATCATGTTTAACAATGAATATATTTTCATATTTTGTTGAATTTATGCGAATGTGATGCAAAATGCAAGTGTGTAACAATGTGGAAGATGTTTTGACAATTTTGAATGCAATCCGGATCTAAAATGCAATAATTGACTGATTCTAAGTTGCCTTAATCTAAAAATGATGATTTTGATGCAATTTTCAAATCAAACAATGCAATGTTTTTTATTTTTTGAACTATATAAAAGATGCCTAAATACAATGAATTAAGAATTCCAATTAAGAGATCTGCAAGCATAAGCAGAGTGAAGACACAGAGACAAAGATGTATGAAAAAGTTTGTTGATGCAAGTGTAGGAGGGAAAAGGTGCCCAAGGGTGTCTGATTCCTTGATAGGGGTTCTGAAAATTCAAAATTTGAATGTTTATTAGACTTTCTAAAGGTTATGTTTTTATGTGCAAATAGGTCTACAAATAAATATGTTTCCAAAATTTTGTTAATTTACGACAATGTGACTCAAATGCAAATATGCAACAACAAAGGACAATCGTGAATGCAATTTTGAATGTAGATCTAGCCTAAAAGACTGAAACTAATCCTAATGCAACCTATGATGTAATATGTGATGCAATTTTTTTGAATTTTTATGACTTTTTATGATGTAGAAATGAAACCCTAAATGAGATGTAATGCAATCCAAGACCTAGATCTAGGGTTTGGAATTTTAGAAGGTATATGATGTTAATACGTCATGTTCACCAAAATGAAATATAGAAAAAAGGTGATCCTGAAGCTTAAATTCTTAGAACAATAGGATTCAAGTCCTTTCTCTAGGGTTTCATTAAGATGGAGATCAATAAGGTGTGTAGATTGACTTTCAACCATGAAAGTGAGCCAGTCAGACCTGGATCTCCATCCTATTGAGGATTGGAATGGATTGGAATTGATTGACTATGATTGACCTAATTAGACTATATGCCCTAATGTGAAAATTGCAAGATACCAATAATTGATAAACTAAAATAATGAATTGTAGGTAGATTTCAGAAGTGTAGACGATTGTGTACCTGCCAAAAAAATTGATTTTGATCTGAATAGGAGGACAGAGTCACCCAAGGGCGTCTGAGTCCTTGTATGCCTCTCCTTTTGGGAATAGGAGACCATTTAATTGCAATCCTAAACATATTTCATGTATCTCCTAAGTCCTTGGAAAGTGTTCCCCAACACTACGATTAGAAAGAGATTAAATTCGAATGAAATGAACATGTAAATTGATATTTGTGATTATTCCTAAATAATAGGAACATGTGGGGACATCCAAGAAGAGCTCCTACAAGATAGGAGAATATGGGGCACCCAAATGGAAGGTGGAACCCACCTTACTTTAGTTAACTATTTGGAGGATTGATAACACTTCAGTAATGCATATTTAGATCCTACAAAATAGGGATTGATATTTACATGAGTGGAGTTGTACTATCAGTTTAGTATCAGTTCAATTCAGTTTAGTTCAGTTATTTTTAGTTGCATGTAATTATCTTGAGTTGCATGCTAGTTGCATGTAGTTATCTTGAGTTGCATGCTAGTTGCATGTAGTTGACTTGAGTTGCATGAATAATGACTTTAGTTGCATGACAGATAATAGGTGGATACTTTCAGTTAAGTGGGGATAATCAATCATGCATAATGTTTGCATGAATTGGTGGAGAGATATGTTTCAGTTAACTAAATTTGACTTGGGTCCACCTTGGGCACCCAAGTTGGAATCTTTCAATTAACACCTTTTGCATGAGAAGATATTTACAAGGTTCAGTCAACTGGGCCCATTCTTGGGCGCCAACTTTGAGGTGAAGTTTCCAAGATGTATTTTTGACCAAAGTTCAGTTAAGTGTTCAGTTTGGGGCACCTAAATTGACGAAGACTTTGGTTTGACTTCATATTGCATTATGGAACTCTACTTGCCCAATCTAGGCGTAGATTTTTGTGAGAAGCTTTATGCTCTTATATCGTACAACTCTTATGAGTTTTACATGCTAATAATTTTCTATTAATTGCAACAAGTGTATGAGAGTTCTATGAGAGTTTACTGTACGTTGTGAAGAAGGATTGTTGAAGGCAAGGAAGCATATCAATCAAGGATTGATACAGTATTATTGTAATCTTGTTCTAAGGTTAAATAATACAAGCACTATTGATTTTGGTGGAGTTTTTTTCTGAAAGGGTTTCTCCACGTATATGTTGTGTCACTTCTATCTTCTTGTCTCATTCTTCTACAATATTCTATCTCTTTCTACAATTGATCAAATTGATATAAACAAATTAATCATACACAAATAATTGTGACAAAGAATACTTAATTAGATCTACAGTCTCACAGTTTTTCAAGTTTTAAGCTACATTATTACCTACATTTCCAACATTTGGTATTAGAGCTAATGGTTGGTTAGGGTTTGAGACGCCTTTCTCTTAAAAGTTTGAAGGTTTTTTGGTTGTAGTGAGAGCTTTTACTATTGTCTTATTGCAGATTTTTAAAAGAAGTGTGTTACAATGAGTTCTACTTCTCATTTAGATATTGAAAGATTCAATGGATCTAGTTCTGAGATGTGGAAACTAAAAACGGAGGATCTCCTTGAAGAGAGAGATCAGTGGTTAGTTGTTTGTAATGAGAAAAAGCCATCTACAATGATGTCAAATGAGTATTGGGATAAGCTTGATAAGAAGGCAAGAGGGATCATAAGGTTATGTCTTGTTGATTTTCTCTTGAATGTTTCAGATGAAGCTACCACATATAAATTGTGGAAGAGGATAGGTGATATCTATCAAACCAAAAGTCTTACTAATAAGTTGTATCTGAAAAGATAGTTGTATTCTTTAAAGATGAAAGATGGTGATTATGTTGCACATCATTTAAATTCTTTCAATTTGATTCTAAGTTAGTTAACATCTGTAGATGTAAATCTAGAAGATGAAGATAAATGCATTTTGTTACTTTGTTCTTTACCAAAGTCTTGGGAAAATCTAATTGTTTCTATCAGTGGTAGTGGTGTAGATTTAAGATAGACAATATAGTTCCTACTCTCCTATCAGAGGAGATGAGGAGGAGGTCTAAAATGGGATCCCAAAATGCCTTGTTTGTAAGAGGTAGGCCTAGGGAAAAGGAACCTAAGGGAGACAAGAAAGGAAAGGATAAGTCCAAAGGATGGTATAAAACCCCTGGTAAGAGTAAGGTAAAGTGTTGGAATTGTGGGAAATCGGGACATGTAAAGAAGGATTGTAAGAACAAGAAAAAGAGTTATGATGCTTCTACAGAGAAATCCTTGGATGACAATAATGAGGCATTGATCATTTCATGTAAAAATGTTAGTGATGACTCTTGGCTTATAGATTCGGGTTTCTCCTATCATATGATTCCTAACAAGGAGTGGTTCACTAAGTATACTGCATATGATGGAGGGAATATCTTATTTGGAGATAATAGCACAACAAATATTGTGGGCAAAGGAGAGGTAAAGTTGTGTTTTAGTGATATTTTACATATTCCAAGACTTGTCAGATACTTTTTGTATCTAAGTTCAATGATTCTAAAATGCATGTGTTATTTGACAAAGGTGGTTTCAGATTGGTGAAAGGTAATATGGTGGTTGCTAAAAATAAATCAGCCAATGTAACTGAAGCTAAAAATAAATGTATGTTGTGGCACCATAGATTGGACCACATTGGTGAAAAAGGTCTTAGAACCATTCTTAATAAGAAATTGGTTGACGGTATTCCTGATTATAATATTGGAAAATTTGAATTTTGTGAGCATTGTGTGTTTGGAAAGCAATCTAGATCTTCATTTCCTAATGGAACAAATAAAGCTAAAAGATTATTAGAGATTATTCATTCAGATGTTATGGGTCCTGTGGATATTGACTCTATTGGAAAATCTAGATATTATGTCACATTTATTGATGATGTCTTAAGATACACTTGGATCTATTTTATGCATAACAAATCTGATGTGTTCAATAAGTTTAAAGAATTTAAGGCTTTAGTTGAGAAACAATCAGATCATAAGATAGAAGTGTTCAGATCAAATAATGGTGGTGAATATTGTTCTAAGGAATTTGATGATTATTGTAAGCATGTAGGAATTGTGAGATAGAAAACTACTCCATATACACCTAAACAAAATGGAGTAGCATAAAGGATGAACCAAACCTTAATGGAAAGAGCTAGGAGTATGTTAAGTAGTGCTAAGCTAGATTGGTTCCTTTGGGCGGAGGCTATAAGTACTTGTTATTTAATCAATAGATCTCCTAGTTCATCTATTAAAGATAAAACCCCTTATGAGATGTGGTTAAGTAGGAAACCTAGTGTTGCACATTTAAGGATCTTTGGTTTTGAGGCTTTTGTTCATGTGCCTAAAGAAAAACGGTCTAAGTTGGATCCAAAAGCACAAAAATGCATATTCATAGGTTATGGTGAAAATGTAAAAGGTTACAAGCTTTGGAATCCTCTAACCCAAAAAATTACTTTATCTAGAGATGTGATTTTTAGGGAATTTAGATCTTATATTGGAGAAGAATAACCAAAGGAGAAGGATACTTCTCATATAGTGCATTTTGAGATAAATACTGAGAAGCATGAAGATGCACATGTTGAAGAACAATTGGAGGGATTGGATGAGGAGAGTTCACATAGTTCTGAGATAGATTCTCATCATGAGCATATTGACAAACAAGAAGAACCTTCTTTGAGAAGATCTACAAGACAACAGAATCTTGTTGATAGGTGTAGCCCACCTAATTTATGTTATATATTTGCTTTGATGAGTACTAATGATGAACCTAGATCTTACAGGGAAGCTTTGTCATCAAATGAGAACAAGATTTGGTCACAAGCTATGCATGAGGAAATGGTTTCCTTGGATACTTGTGACACATGGGATCTTGAGAGTTTGCCAAAAAGGAATAAAGGCCATTGGTTGTAAATGGATCTTTAAAAAGAAAATTGGAGCAGATGGTAATCTCGAAAGGTACAAGGTTAGATTAGTAGCCAAGGGCTACTCCCAAAGAGAGTGAGTTGACTTTAATGAAATCTTCTCTCCTGTTGCTAAATTAACTTCTATTAGATTCGTTTTATCTATTGTTGTTGCTTATGATTTTGAGATAGAGAAAATGGATGTGAAAACTATGTTGTTGCATGGGGATCTTGATGAGGAGATTTATATGAGGCAACCTGCTAGTTTTGTTGTCAAAGGAAAATAATTATTGGTTTGCAAGTTAAAGAGATATTTATATGGATTGAAACAGACACTTAGAATGTGGTACCAGAAGTTTGATGCTTTTGCATTAAAATTTGGTTATGTTAGGAGTGAGGAAGATTATTGTGTTTACATAAAATGTATTGATGATCAGCTTTTAATTATTATCTTGTATGTTGATGACATGTTTATTGGCAACAGCAAGGTAATGATCAAAGAATTGAAAGCACAACTCTCTAGCACATTTGAGATGAAAGATCTAGGGGCTGCAAAATATATCCTTGGTATGGAGATCAGTAGAGATAGAGGTAACAAAAAGCTTTACTTAAGTCAAAGAAACTATGTTGATACTATTTTGAAATGGTTTAACATGCAGGATAGTAAACCAATTAATATTCTTTTACCAGTTGGCACGAAGTTTAGACATGGCTCCTAAATCTGATTTTGATCATGAGGAAATGTCTAAAATCCCATATGCTAGTGCAGTTGGTAGTTTGATGTATGCAATGGTCTATACAAGACCAGATATAGCCCAAGTAGTGGGAGTTGTAAGTAGGTTTATGTCTAACCTTGGTAAAGAACATTGGACTTATGTTAAGAGGGTGTTTAGATATTTAAGAGGTACTTCTTATTACTATTTGGTTGATCACAGTGCTAATGATGTTGATATTATGCACAGATCATTGGACATACATGGTTTTGTTGATTTAGATTGGGCAGGAGACCTAGACAGTCGGAGGTCGACAAGTGGCTATGTGTTTACTTTTTTTGGAGCTGCAGTTAGTTGGATGAGTAAGAGGAATGCCATGGTTGCTTTTTCCACCATAGAAATAGAGTACATTGCTACTACACATGACTCTAAAAAGGCAGTTTGGTTATAGAGACTTGGGAAAGATATATGTTTTAATTACAAGCAAATTAGACTTGAATGTGATAGTCAGAGTGCTATTTGTTTAGCCAAAAATCCTATGTATCATGCTCGTACTAAGCATATTGATGTTCAATATCACTTTGTGTGAGAAATGGTTGAGTGGGAAGGTATTGATTGAGAAAGTTGACACTTTGATCAATGTTGCAGATTATCTTACGAAACCAATTCCTACAGATAAGTTCTCTTGGTGCAGGAAGGCCATTGGCCTTGAGTCATGTACTTGATTTATACTAATGATTCCTTGTTTAGAATAATTGCAATGTATAATGTCAAGTGGGAGAATTTTGGGAATAGGATGCCATTTAATTGCAATCCTAAACATATTTCATGTATCTCCTAAGTTCTTGGAAAGTGTTCCCCAACACTAGGATTAGAAAGAGATTAAATTCGAATAAAGTGAACATGTAAATTGACATTTGTGATTATTCCTAAATAATAGGAACATGTGGGGACGTCCAAGAAGAGCTCCTACAAGATAGGAGCACATGGGGCACCCACATGGAAGGTGGAACCCACCTTACTTCAATTAGCTATTTGGAGGATTGATAACACTTCAGTAATGCATCTTTAGATCCTACAAAATAGAGATTGATATTTACATGAGTGGAGTGACACTATTAGTTCAGTTTAGTTCAGTTTAGTTCAGTTATGGTTCAGTTATGGTTCAGTTATCTTTAGTTGCATGTAGTTATCTTGAGTTGCATGCTAGTTGCATTTAGTTATCTTGAGTTGCTTGCTAGTTGCATGTAGTTGACTTGAGTTGCATGACTAATAACTTCAGTTGCATGACAAATAATAGGTGGATACTTTCAGTTAAGTGGGGTTGATCAATCATGCATAATGTTTGTATGAATTGGTGGAGAGATATGTTTCAGTTAACTAAGATTGACTTGGGTCCACCTTGGGCACCCAAGTTGGAATCTTTCAGTTAACAAATTTTGCATAAGAATATTTTTACAAGGCTCAGTCAAGTGGGCCCATTCTTGGTCGCTAGCTTTGAGGTGACGTTTCCAAAATATCTTTTTGACCAAAGTTCAGTTAAGTGTTCAGTTTGGGGCGCCTAAATTGAGGAAGACTTTGGTTTGACTTTAGATTACATTGTGGAACTCTACTTGCCCAATCTAGGCATAGATTTTTGTGAGAATCTTTATGCTCTTATATCGTACAACTCTTATGAGTTTTACATGCTCATAATTGTCTATTAATTGCAACAAGTCTATGAGAGTTCTATGAGAGTTTAATGTAGGTTGTGAAGAAGGATTGTTAAAGGCAAGGAAGCATATCAATCAAGGATTGATACAGTATTATTGTAGTCTTGTTCTAAGGTTAAATAATACAAGCACTATTGATTCTGGTGGAGTTTTTTCTCGAAAAGGTTTCTCCACATATATGTTGTGTCACTTCTATCTTCTTGTCTCATTCTTCTTCAATCTTCAGTCTCTTTCTACAATTGGTAAAATTGATCTAAACAGATTAATCATACACAAATAATTGTGAAAAAGAATACTTAATTAGATCTACAGTCTCACAGTTTTTCAAGTTTTAAGCTACATTATTACCTTCATTTCCAACATCTCCTGCTATGTTTTTGTAGTCCTTTGATGACAGATTTGAGATCTTTTTTTCCACTTGTAGAGTTGTCCAAATGCTATTAGATAATTTTGCAAGTGAGTTTCTATGAGTTGACAAGGTGCAAGGCTTCAATTGCAACAAAGAACAACTTGTCTTCAAACTTCCTTCAATCTTCTTCAAGCCTGAAATCTATGCATTCAAAAAGAGAAGAAATGTTGTGTCATTTAGGGGCTTGCCTTAGACAAACCATGTGTTAGTGTTTCCACTTCCACAATGGCAATGCCATTGATAGGAAAGATAAATGATAGGAAGGAATGATGAATCAACAAAGTGTTGCAATTCACCACCCTTCAATGGTTTCCTTGAAGGACTGAAGTCATACACATCACTTCGAAGTCTTGGATCTTGCTTGCTTGAATTTCTTGGAGACCTACAACAAGAGTTAGCCTTCAAAAATAGTGATAACATAAACACATATGAACTCACATAATATTTGACAAGATTTTAGGATCTTGAATTGTTGCAATAAAGCTCTAAAATGTTGCTTTTGACTTGCTTGAAGTGTTCTCAATGTTCACTTATTGCAAGTGATAATTTCACTTAGATTTCAAGTGATACAATAACTAGGTATTTATAGGCATTTCTCCAATTTCTCAAAAAATAAATCTTAATAGTCGATATTTGTAATTTGAATTTTGAATGTTAAAATTCCAACATCAAGATATTCAAAATCGGTCTCCAACAAAATAGGGGGACTCATATGTGTTAGAGTAATTGGACATTTACTTTATTAATTAAACAATATTTGTTTAATTACGTAAAGTTTCCTTTTAACTCTTTTTCACTTAAGCTAACATTAGGTACATAATAATTAATTACTTTATTAATTATTATTGTGCAAGCCTAGGGTTTTCCTTTTTAGGGTTTTCATCTATATGTAGTTGAAAACTATCTTTTGTATCATTATTCATTTTACATTTTCAGGTGAATACATTGCTCCACATTCTTGAGCATTTCTTTTGTTGCTTCTCTTTGTTTCTCCTTGTAACAGGTTATTTGCTTGCAAAGATCTTTTGGACTTTTGTGGTGTTGTATCTTCTCAACTCCAACATGGTATCAGAGCTTCAGATTTGCAGCTGCTTGTTCTTGTTTTGAGATTTTGCATTGGAAGCAAATCTAGGGTTCTAAAGTTTTTTTTGGGTGGATTCAGCATACTCCATTTTTTGGGTTCACTTTGGGCTCAAATGGATAGTGCCATTGGATTGTAGCACCCAAAAACCCCTAAATCGACTGTCAAATTGTCGATTTTGGTTACAGTCAATTTGGAAGGCAAAAATTTTTTGCCCTAGGGCCGTACGGAGCAAAAAACGCACAAAAATCGGAAATTTTTTTTTTTTAAAGTTATTTTTTGGTTTATATTGTGCATGGCCAGTGTTAAACCACCATGCCGCCAGAGCCCGCTCGGCCACCACCATTGGTGGCACCGCCGCCGCGGCCAAGCGGCCACCGCCACCCTTGCCGACCCGCCACCCGGTCTGCTCTGCCTAAGTGCCACCTAATCGCCACTAGTCGCGTTGCCTGCACGCCGCTACCTCTTGCGCGCCTGCCCCCGGTCCACCATGTTCCCTGGGGCCACCGAATTTTAAGCCCTTGAGGGCTAATTTTTTCTCTCAACCCCCTATTATGTCATTTTTGGTCAAATGGGCATAACTTGGGCATCCTAGCTCCGTTTTTCCGAACAGGAAGATGCGTTGAAAAGCTGAGAATGGCACCAATCTGATGGTATAGAAATATTTTTAATTTTTTTTACCAGTCTAGATATTTTTTACCAGTCAAAGTGAGGTCTTCTTTCTTCACTTCCGGGGTCATAGAAGATGCAAACGGACTCCGTTTTTCAAACTTGAATAGGCGTTGGAAAGCTCTCAACATGCTCTATTCAGTGATATGATCTATTTTATCAGAATTTTCACCTGGTACATGAGAATTTGTCTTGAAGTATTTTTTGCTTATGCATTGCTTCCTTCTTCTCAGTTTGTACTAGGGTTTGGGTTTATCTTTTGTGGGGGGTGTTTTTCTCTTGCTTTCTGTCATTTATATCAGAAAACCAAGAACACCAAAACTCTCAAAAATACAAACCCTTCTGCATCTTCTGTCTATTCTGAAAGATCACATAATAATAAAAAACACAAGCAGGTACAGGTGCAGGGTTTCATGGCAGACTCTTCAGTTGAGCTACTCACATCACATAACTATCACACTTGGAAGTCTCGTATGATGAGGCTACTCAGGTCACGAGGGTTATGGTCTTGTTTAGATGAGGTTTCAGCCTCAGTTGCAGCATCCTTTTGAGATTATGCAGCACAGGAACAAGATGGATGAGGCTATAGGTTTGTTATGCATGCATGTTTCAGACAGTCTTTTGTTTCACCTTGATGCTTTGCTCACTCCTCGAGCCATGTGGCTGAAGTTTGAGACACTTTTTGGGGCCGTTAATGAGTTCTGCACATTACAGATTGAGGCAAAGCTGACTTCATTGTTACCTGATTCATTTCCCACTATTGAGGATTTTTTGAACAAGTTCAAAACTATCCGTACTATTTTACAGGGTTGTGGGAAGAACAAGACAGACACAGAGTGCATTTACTTGATTCTTTTGAAGCTTCATGGTCCATTTCAGATATTTGCTTCCTCCTTCTACTCCACCATGGATGGTTTGGGTGCCAGTTTTACCATGCCTTCCTTTGATTTATTTTGTGAGCGATTGTCTCGGGAACAGTCTCACCTTTCTCAGATGGATATGCTCTCAGGTTCAAAGAGCAAAGCATTGGTTGCTCAGTCACCGAAGGGGAAACAGAAGCAGAAATCGAGGCCCAAGAAAGATTTTGCAGGTAGTGAGCATTCCTCCAAACTGCCTCCTAAGTCTGATTCTAAACCACCATTTAATCCAAAACATGGGAAATCTTCGAAGTCTGGTGAGTCTTCCTCCAAGACTAAGGAGAAATCAGGAGACACTTGCAGTTTCTGTGGCAAGCAAGGTCATCCAGTTTCTAGGTGTTGGAAATGATTAGAGGCTTTAGAGGAGGCCATGCAGCAGCAACACATCTCCTCACCTCAGTCTTCTTCTTCTTCCACCACAGGGAAGGGTCATGCTCTCACTGCACGAGCATCGACCAATGGGTCCACTTGGATTTTAGACTCTGGTGCTTCTCACCATATGACTCACACTCAGCAGTTGGTCACTTCTCTTGCCTCTTATGGTACTTCACAGATTGCAGTGGGTGACTCTTCACAGCTTTCCATCTTGGGTTCAGGTTCTGTCTCTTTGGATGGAGGCACTCTATAGGATGTTTTGGTTGTTCCTGACATTTCAACGAACCTCTTGTCCATTTATCAGATTTGCCACACTGGCTCTGGTAAGATAGTTGAGTTCTCACCACATGATTTGGTTATTCGGGACCTCCATGATTCTGATTTGGTTGTGGCTACTGGTAGTGTTGATACTGCATCTCGTCTTTACAGATTTGATGGATTTGCGCCTTCTAAGGGTACAGGTTCATCTCTTATAGCACATGCAGATTCAGTGAGTCAGCTTTGGCATGAGCGTTTGGGCCATGTCAATTACAGATATCTTCAACAAATGAGTACACAGTCACTTGTTCTTGGTCTTCCACAGATTTCCTGCACTGATGGTGTTTGTCATGGTTGTGTACTTGGCAAGCATCAAAGGGATCCCTTTCCGAAGGGAAGCACCACTCGTGCTTTGGCACCCTTGGAGTTGATTCATAGTGACCTCATGTCATTTCCCACTCCGTCTTTTTCAAGGGCCAAGTATGTACTCACATTCATTGATGACTTCTCCAGACGCACATGGTTGTACTTTCTTAAGTACAAGTCTAATGTCTTTGATTCCTTTCGTGTCTTCAAGACATCTATAGAGAAGCAGTCTGGTCTTTCTATCCAGCGGATACATACAGATAATGGGGGGGAATATGTGAATCAGGCTTTCAGAGATTTTTGCACTGAGCATGGTTTACAGCATCAGTTTTTTGTTCCCTACACCCCTCAGCAGAATGGTATCGCTGAGCGAAAGAACGGGACTTTATGGGAGATGGCTAATTGTATGATTCAGTCCAGGTCCATGGATTCGTCTTTTTGGGCTGAGGCAGTCAATTGTGCCAACTATATTCAGAATCGGATGCCTCACAAGGCGATTCGACATATGACTCCTGAGGAGGCTTGGTCTCATGACAAGCCTGATATTTCATCATTTTGAGTATTTGGTAGTGAGGCATGGGCTTTTATTCTTGATGCTCAGAGGAGAGCTATGGAGCGGAAGAGTCGACCCCTCATTTTTGTCGACTAATGTGAGGATGTTAAGGCATATAGGTTGTTTGATCCTGATTCTAGAGAGGTCCTGTTTCGACGGGATGTTCAGTTTGATGAGCGCCTTCCTCTAGTTGATACCCTGTCTCCAGTGTCCACTTCACTACCTACTCCACCCACTACAGCTCTTCAGGATTATTTTGAGGATTCTGATCAGGATATTGATGATCCCCCATCTCCACCTCCACTTGCTCCACCTCAGATGCCCAAATGGGCTCGCTTTACTATTGAGGCAGCAAGATCTATGGCTGGTGATCCTTCAGACACTCGTCGCACTCATTCTCATACTACGGGTTCTAGTCTTTTGACTCATGCTCTTTTAGAGGATCCTTAGAGATTTTCAGAGTTGACAGGTCACCTTGAGTGGGATAGTGCCATGGAGGAGGAGTATTCTTCTTTGATGAGGAATAATACATGGGATCTTTGTCCTCTTCCTAAGGGCAGAAAGATGGTTCGGTGTTGATGGTTGTATCGCACCAAGTATGTTGTTGATGGTTCTATTGATAAGTACAAATCACGTCTTGTTGCGAAGGGTTTCTCACAGGTTGAGGGTATTGATTACTCTGAGACATTTGCGCCTGTCGCCAAGATGAATTCTATTCGCTTTGTATTATCACTTGCAGCTTCTAAAGGATGGCTCATTTTTCAGATGGATGTGAAGTGTGCCTTCTTACATGGTGACCTACAGGAGGAGATCTATATGGAGTAGCCTCAGGGATTTGTTCATGATTCTTCTTTGGTTTGCAGACTTCAGCATTCATTATATGGTCTCAAACAAGCCCCTCGGGCTTGGTATGAGAAGATGGACTCTTTTTTGCTCTCCACTGGTTTCACTCGTTGTCATTTTGATCACACGGTCTATATTCAGCATCTTGAGGGTGAGATCTTGATTCTTGTGCTATATGTTGATGATCTTCTCATCACAGGTAGCTCATCCTCTATGATTCAGCATTCTCAGCTAGCCTTGATGGAACAGTTTGAGATGACAGATCTTGGCCTTCTGCATTATTTCCTTGGTCTTCAGGTGATTCAATCTTCAGAGGGGATCTCCATTTACCAGCAGAAGTATTCTTTTGATATGCTTCAGCACTTTGGCATTCTTGATTGCAAGCCTGCCCCCACACCTTTTTAGTCAGGGGTTGTTTTGTCTACTACTTGCCCCACTCCTTCAGTAGATTCTACACTTTACAGGCAGTTGGTTGGCAGTTTGTTGTACCTGACTCACACTCGTCCTGATCTTTCCTTTGCGGTTGGTCTTGTCTCTTGATTCTCACATGATCCTCATAAGAGTCATTGGCAAGCTGCCAAGCATATTTTGAGGTACATTCAGGGCACCACTTCATATGGCATTCACTACACATTAGGGGATCCTCACATTGTTGGCTACACTGACTCAGATTGGGCTGGTGATGTCAATGATCGGAAGTCTACTTCTGGCTTTGTTTTTTGTCTTGGCTCTGGTCCTATCACATGGTCGTGCAAGAAGCAGACTGCTCATGCATTATCATCTATAGAGGCTGAGTACCGAGTTGTTGTGCTCGCTAGTCAGGAGATTTTATGGCTTTGTCAGTTGATGACTGAGTTTGGTTTTCCTCCTGATAGTCCCACTATTCTTTGGTGTGACAATCAGAGTGCTATACACATTTCGCGCAACCCGGTGGAGCATCAGCGGACGAAGCACATTGAGCTTCATATGCATTTCATCAGACAGTTGATTCAGGATGGTTCTCTCATCTTGGAGTATGTTCCCACTGCCGAGCAGGTTGCAGACATCTTCACGAAACCTTTTGCATCTCCGCGCTATCTTCAGTTGCGCTCTATGCTTGGGGTGAAGGAAGTTGTCCTTGGGGGGTCTTTATGAGGCCTTCCTTCCTTCATGTTTCTTTCAACATGTTGTTCTATCTCTTTTTGGAGAGGAGTTTTTCCCACTGGGTTTTTTCCTTTTCTCTATTTCATAGAGATTTCATTGTACTTGGGTACCTGATCTGGCCTTGTTGTCGGGACCCATTGCTTTTGCTTTCAATAGCTTCTTCTAGGTTTTAGCTTCTCCCTATGTCTATCTTAAGGGGGGGTGTTAGAGTAATTGGACATTTACTTTATTAATTAAACAATATTTGTTTAATTACGTAAAGTTTTCTTTTAACTCTTTTTCACTTAAGCTAACATTAGGTACATAATAATTAATTACTTTATTAATTATTATTGTGAAAGCCTAGGGTTTTCCTTTTTAGGGTTTTCATCTATATGTAGTTGAAAAATATCTTTTGTATCATTATTCATTTTACATTTTCAGGTGAATACATTGCTCCACATTCTTGAGCATTTTTTTTGTTGCTTTTCTTTGTTTCTCCTTGTAACAGGTTATTTGCTTGCAAAGATCTTTTGGGCTTCTGTGCTGTTGTATCTTCTCAACTCCAACAATATGCCCTAGGGTGTATGGGTCTTGGCCTTATTTTCTAGGAAATTAAGTATCGAGGGAAAAATATCAATTGGATACATTTGTTTAATGCTTATAATTTCTCAAAAAAGGTACAAATGGGCTATAGAATGCATAATTTAGGGGGGACAAAACATAGTGTGAAATTGCTAAGGGTGGCAATTTATGATGGTACACTATCAAACCATATAATCATCCTTGAGTGTTGCAAACAACAATAACATGCTTCCATGGGAAAGTATCTTTTGTATTGATCTCAACCTTGAAGTGTTGTCTCAACTTTCAAAGTTGGGCCCAACCTTATTACTTGAGGTGTCTTTTCACTATGATAAAGGTCTTTATATTTAGAATTTGTAATAACCCCCCATGGCATTAGCTCAAATCCATATAAATAAATTATGATCAATAAAATTCTAACTATTTCTAATCACAAAGTTCTTAATGTGGCAAGGTGAGAGCATATGAAAATAAGAACAAGGATTGTGGAATCATATGAAAAAAATTAGCGACTAGTTGTCCAATTTATAATTAAAGCAAATCATAGAATTTATCAAGCCAAACTAATTGAATGCAAGTGAAATTGTGTCAACACCAAAATTGGGTCTAATGGATAAACCAACCAAGATCTTACAAATATATGCTTCAAATTAAATCGGTGGCAAACCATCCAGAGTACAAATTAAGAACAATGAACAAAATAAATTTGGTGGAAAACCTTCCAAAGTTATACAATATTTTAAATTTTTGTAACCAACATTCAAAATTAAGTGGAGTTTGAAATAAAATGATATCCAAATTCTAAACATACCTATGATGTAAAATTTCAACCATAATTAACTATTCTAGAATTCATCTTTGAAAATCCAATTAAAATGAAATCATTAAAAGACTTAGTACCTAATCATTGAATCTTGACATGCTGAAATTGTATCAATATTAAGTACTAGAGTAGTTTGTAATTGACATATAAGACATTTTCGGTGTGGCCAACAATCTTGACTATAGAGGCTACAATTAGCTATGAGGAATGTTCAATCAAAATTTCAAGAGGATATAATAAGAATAATGTGTAGATGGTTGATGAAGATTTTTTTGAAATTTATCAAAAATATTTAATATTCAATATAAGGGATGTGATTAAAATATTAGACCAATTAAATGATTAAATATAAGTTATATTTTAACTTTGACCTTTTCAAGAACTTAAATATTTAATTGTTTAATTAATTTTCTCTTTTCACTTTCACATTACCCTACAAAAAAAAAGCTAAAAATCATCTAAGAACTTATGCTTGAGAAGGGGATATGGGAGTCCTTCCTCTCCAAAATTGTTAGTCCTCAAGCAAATGTAGATTAGGATTCTCTAGAATATGCTCTCTTTCTCAAGTGGTATCTTCAACAAAAATATTTTTCCATTAGACCAATTATTCTTTTATGCTTCCGCTTCTCAATTTGTATTCCTTGAAAACAACAATCTCTTCAAAAATTAAAATCAACCTTACTTCATCTAAGGGAGGTAGCTTAATTGATGGAACATGATAACCAATTTCCTTCTTGAGGCAAGAAACGTGAAAAACACTATGTAATTTACTCTATTCTAGAAGTTCCAACTCATAAGAAACTTCCCCAATCATTTGTTTGATTATTGTATGGGCCATAAAAATATGGCACATGCTTTTCCTCTCCATTTCTCTCAAGAAAGGACTATCTATATGGTTGCAATCTCAAGTACATCATATCACCAACCTCAAAAGTGTGCTTAATACAATGCTCATATGCATACAACTTCTATTAATTTTGAGCATGCTAAAGGTTGTCCTTGAGGTATTTTAGAATATCCAAGCTTTGCTCAATAAAATCTTTGGCTCCTAAGACCCTGTTGTCAAAAATAACAAAGTCAATAAATGTTGGAACCTCATAACCATACAAATCCATAAATGTTTCATTATGATAGAAATATGATAAGTAGTATTATAATAATGCTTCCCCAAGTGGAGACATATAATATATGTCTTTTGATGACTAGAAACATAGTTTCTCAAATATGTTCACTCATTTGTTGACAATCTCATTTTTCCCATTTGTTTGGGGTGGTAGCTATTACTAGGAGTAAGTTCAATCCCTAGCAAATGAAATAATTCCTACCAAAACAAACTTAGGAACTTGATGTCATAATTGCTCACAATGCTCTTAGGAAACCCATGAAGCCTAAACACTTCTCTAAAAAATAAATCAACAACCTATGGTGCCTTATAATTGAAAGATATTGCAAAGAAATGTGTCTACTTTGTGAGTCTATCAACAACATAAATGCAATCCTTACCTTGAAATTTTTGTAAACCAATGATAAAATCTATTGAAATACTTTCCTATTTCTAATTTGGAATGAGTAGGGGCTACAAAAAAGCAACTAAAAATGATTGTGCATTTTGTTCTATTGACAAAACTAAACATTCACTTATATGCTTAAGGACATCACCCTTAAGCCCTTTCCATGTGAACCTCTCCTGAATCTATTTATGTTTTAAAATACCCTTACTGACCAAACAAAGGAGTACCATGAACAATCCTTAAAATATTTCTTTCATCTTAACTTTGACTAATATAAAGACTCTACACTTGTATAGGATGAGTTCATTAACCACTACATAACTATCATCCTACAATTTTTCCTTAAATGTGTCAATGGCAAAGATTTTTTTAGAACATTATGTTAATATTTGGACCTTCTGATTTGTTGCAATTTCCATCATAGAACATATAGTGGGTTTTCTAAATAATGCATCAACCATTATGTTTTTTCCTTTAACATGCTTAATAGCAATATCATAAGCTTGGATTTTATTTATCCATTTCTATCGTCTCTCATTGAGAAGCACTTTGAGCTATTGTGATCAGTATTAACCACAAACTTATCTTTAACAAGATATTGCCTAAACTTGGCTAAAGTCGATGTCTCCTTGTCATAAATTAAGAAATCTCTTTCATTTACTCTAAGTTTGTGGCTCTCAAATGCAATAGGATACTTATTTTATGTCAAAACAACCCCAATCCCTTCCCCATAAACATCACTCAAGAATAAAAGGAATAGCTTGAGATCCAAAATAGCTAATACAAGACATGAACTCATCACTTGCTTGATTTTTTCAAAAGGATTTTGCATTGAAACTAACCATGTGAAAGCCCCCTTCTTTGCCAAAACAATCAAAAGAGTTGCTAATTAAGAAAACCCCTTCACATATCTTTGGTAATACCTATAAAGATTGAAGAATCCTCTTAATTGTGTCAAAGTTTTTGATGTGGACCAATTCAAGATGGCTTGAATATTTTCCTAATCAATTTGTATGCCATCAAAATTAATTGTGTGTCCCAAATATAAGATTTTAATCATACCAAATTCACATTTTGATTCTTTAGCAAAAAAGAGTTTGGGCTTCCAAAATACCCAAAACTTGATATAAACACCTCAAGTGTTCTTCCCATATTTTGTTGCCTATAAAGATATCATCAAAGAAGACCAAAATAAACTATTAACTATTTATTGAACACTTGATTCATACATGACTAAATTGTAGTAGAAGTGTTAGTCAACCTTAATGGCATGACTGAGAATTCGTAGTATTCCCTGAAGGTTGACTTATGAACATTTTTCTCACAAAATCTAATTTGGTGGTATCTCAATCTAAAATCTATTTTAGAAAAATAGATTGCACCATGTAATTCATTAATGTGTTCATCAATACTCAGAATTGGATACATATTTTTGATATTTTTCTTATTCAAAGCTTAGTAATCAATACACATCTACATAACTCAATCTTTTTTCTTTACCAAAATAACTAAAGAAGAAAATGGACTAGAACTTGGTCTTATGTGACTCATATCAAGGAGCTCCTTGATAGCCTTTAAATGGTCTTCCTTATGCCTTATAGAATGGTGATAAGAAGTAGTGATAACATGTTTGGTTGCTTCTCCAATTTAATAGTATGTTCAAATCCTCTATTTGGTGGCCTTCCAAGAGTTATGCTATTAAAAACCTTACTATGCTTATTTAAAAGAGATTAAACATCAATATTGTATGATGTCTTACCATTTGAAGAAATAGTGGGCATTAATCAAGCATTGGATTGCCCATGCAACTTGACCGAATACAAAGTCCTCTCCATATGCTTGGCTGAAACAATCTTGGGAACACCATTGGACATTCCATGAAGAACCACTTTTTTACCATCAAAGTGAAATTTAAGTTTCATGGTCTAGAAATTCTAAGTAATCTCACCTAAAGAGTGCAACCACTAAACTCCCAATACTTCATTTGTATATCATATGCTAACAACATAGAATTAATCTTTTACCTCAAAACATGACATTCATTTTGGGAATCTTTCTTGTGCATTACGGAAAAAAAAACCATTTACAACCATAATATTGAAACCTTCAAAGTCTTCAATCTTTACTCCTATTTTTGTAACAACCCCTGTATCAATAAAATTATGAGTTGCTCCAAAATCAATCAGCACTATAATTCGTTTCCCACATAGAACTCCACAGACTTTGAAAAGATTATACTTCAAAGTACTATAAAGTTTGGCAAAATTAACTACTGAAATATTTTTTTCTTTGTTCATTCTATTGAGGTTCTTCTTCTTCACTTTCTTGTTCTACCTCTTCAACTACTAATATTCTTCATCTTAAACCACCTTAATGTACTATACTTGTCCCTTTCCAAAACATCTATGGCTTGGTGCACATGGTTCTTTGCATGAGAAGCAAAGTTTCTTCCTCAATTCATTTTTTGTCTCATCTTCTTTTTAGGATGTCCTATCAAATATTTCAATAAGTCTTCTATTGAATTCATCATAAGAGTTAATAAGATTGTGTCCCTATGTAATCAACACATATTACCACTATTCATGTGTTGTCCCCTCAAGTTAGATAGTGGCAAATTTGATAGCATCATCTTCCAGCATTACCCTAAGTAACAATTATGTGTCCAACTTTTGTATCCATGCTCTAGTTGAACACTTTCTTAATCCATCAAAAATATGAAGTGATAACTTCCCCAAAGCATGTTGCAAATCATGTTGGACAACTTGTGGTCTAGCTTAGGTCTAGATCTATTTTGATTTTCATATTCTTATAATTAATGAGTAAAACTTCATCCCAGATCTCCTCAAGAAGAGCTCTATACTCAACATAACAAGTTGTAATGTCATCAACTATGGATTTTGAGTCTCATTTTTGGAAAGTTCTTCATACTTATGAAAAGAAGTAGGCTAGACAGGTCTAGTAGCTAAACCAATAATAGTTCTCTAGGTGTTGGTATAGGTGACATTAGGATTATTAGCCCTTGAAGTACTTCTTTCAACATTTTGATGTCTAGACACATTCATGTTATTGTCCATCTTATAAAGCATTTGGACCAACATGTCAAACATCAAATCAAACTTCTTTCTACTCAATCATCAAGATTGTCTTCCCTACTCGTTATCTTTTCTTTTTCTACCATACACAAATTTTCTATCACAATTTCTATATTTTGTTGCTCAACCCCAAATTCTAAAAATAAAGACGCAATCTTTAGATTCTCTAAAAATTGCTACTATTTTATGATTTCTCTTTGATGGCATCTATTTTGTTTATCATTGAGATGCATAAAATATAAAGCTTTGCATGTAAAATATTAACTTCAAAAAATAACCTAACAAGACCACTAACTCTAATACCACTATAATAACCCTCATAAAGTGTTAGCTCAAATCCATTAAAAAAAAAAAATTGACAATCACTCGAATTTTAATTCTTTTTTATCACCAAACTTTTAATGTGAGAAAGGTGAGAGCATATGAAGATTAAAATAAGGACTATAGATTTACATGAAATATACTAGTGGCTAGCCATCCAATTTACAATTAAAGCAAATTATAGAATCAACCAAGTCAAATTGGTTCAATGGAAAAATGTAGACTAATTCACTCAATTCTAGTACATGCCATGCAAGACAAAATAATAATAATAATAAAAGTAAAATTGGATCCAACAAAATAAGCTGACCATGATCTTACAAAGAATATGCTTGAAATTAAAGCATCGGTAACAGGCTGTCCAAAATAAAAAGCAAAAACAAGGAAAGAAATAATTCTAGTGAAAAAACTTCGAGAGCCTTACAATATTTTAGTTTGGCAATCAACATTCAATATATAAATATTTTAAATAATTATTAGTAAGTGGAGATGGAAATAGAATGATATTCAAATTCTAACCATACCCACATGTAAAACTTCAACCATAATGAGCTATTCTGCAATTCATCTTTGGCAATCTAATTAAAATGAAATCGCGAAAAGATGAAGTACCTGATCACTGAATGTTGACAGGCTGAAACTATATCAATGTCGACTACAAGAGTAGTTTGTAATTTCCAGATGAGACATCTAATGGTGGCAGCCAGCAACCTTGATTGTAGAGCCTACGATTAGCTACGAGGAATGCTCGATCAAAATTTCTAAGAGGATATAATAAGAATGATGTGCAGAATGTTGACAAAGACTCATTTGAAATTTATCATAAATATATAATAATATTCCAATATAAGAGCTACAATTAAACACTGGACTGAAAATGTATTTCCAAGGTTGCAACAATCTAAGTTATTCTACCATGCTATGAATCACTTTACATTTAAGCGGGCCTTCTTTAGCAAAGTATCATAGCTCCGACACAAAATATCCATCGATGAAATTATAGAAGCCCAAAACCATCCTTTAGATCTCATCGAGCTCTGCAACTTGGGTCTCTCGTGTGCGAGGGTTTGGTGGTGGGGCTATCTTCAGCCCGTGGAGGAGGCTCGGCCCTCCTCCACGATTTCTCATCATTACTCAGGGGTACGGAGACGCCAGCCTAGGCGGCATTTTCTTCCCTCGGCTCTCGTCCGGCCGTAGTGGGTGCGACCCCTCCTCCGTGCCGGCTCTGGCGGCTCGGCTGTGCCGCATGTGTGGGTTCTGTCGCATGATCTCTTGGTAATATCAAAACAATTTTGGAACGTTGGCATTGTGGTTTTTCGGGCTTTGGCTTGGAACCCAGAGGCTATGGAGGAGGAGGTTCTGGCTCTTTCTAGCCCTCGGTGGATAACAATTAAAAGTGTCCCACCTCGCCTCTAGAAATTTGTTATGCTTCTCCTCGAACCATATGGAAATGTCATGAGAGTCGATGACACAAAAACCCCACTCCCGCATTCCGATGCTCGGGCTCTGGTTTCCTTATACCCTGGTATCGAATTGTCGGAAGTGTTGGAAATTAAACTAAAATCTGGAAATGTTAATTGTGAAATTGAAATACTGGGAGGTTTGAACGGCGGCTATTTATGTAGGCACGAAGGCCATATCAGAAGGAATTGCCCGCTAATAAAAAATAAAACCAATGCCAAAACCAGTATGGGTAAAGCAAGATGCAGCCCTCTGGTAAAGGAGGACGGACGGACAACGTTCAATTTGATGAGGCTGGCTCGAATGAACGCAGCCCTCCTTCACAACAAATGGATAAAAGAGCTAATTTTGATAACTCTAAAACCAATAATATAGAAAGAGACAATCCTCTGAGAATGGAGAATGCAGAGATAACCAAAAATAATCAAGACTCTTTGGGAGCGGAAGATAGACTATCTTCTCTCCTAAATGAACTGAACAACAACATAACAAAAGAAACTAAGGAAAGCCATAAGGCAGTAACGATTGGCCTTGAAAATGATCATGTGCCAAACTCGGACCTGCAGAGGAGCAATCCCAAGCTTAATGCCCAACAGTTGGCTCTTCTGAAAATAAGACAGGCCAAACAAAATCATGTCTCCTCCCCAAAGAAAACCTTCAAAGAAAACCAAGTGGGGGAATCTCAAATTGAGGCTGATGCCCTGGGTGCACAAGATAATTTGGTTCCCCGGGCCTCGAAAGAAGGAATGGAAACTCCAATGTGCTCAGACCCTGGTCTTGGGGTTTCACGAATACATGGTGGAGAGCACAATTTGGATAAACCCACCTTTCTCAATATTGTCTCCTTTGTAGTTGGTAATGAGAAGGTGGATGAAATTGTGGTCCCTAATCTGATAATGGATCTTGTTAATCCCTGAGTGGAGTGGTTAGTTCTGACGGGTTTGCTTCACAATCAGGCATGGATTCTACATATGAGATTGGCTTACTATCTACTAGAGAAACATCTGAAGGAGAAGATGCCCACATGGATGTCATTGTTAAAAAGACTAAGAGATACAGAAAAAAGAAAGGATGGGAGGCGGGCAAACCCCCCTTAGATAAAGATACAAACCATTCGCTGAAGGATAAAAGGAAGAAATTAAGTGGAATCTTTCCCCCTAATGCTAAAAGGGTGGAAGTTGAGAATAGATTACCTAAATGTGTTGATAATTTCAAAAGTGACAAAGGACCCCCACCTAGTGATCAGATCTAATGGAGCTCAACTGTATCTCTTGGAATGTAAGGGGGTTAGAAACCCTTGACAAGAAGCATGTTGTAAGAAGATTCTTGACACACAAAAGAAGATACTGATTTTGTTATGCTACAAGAGGTCAAGGCCACTAGTTTTACTCTGGACACCAATTTGAGGGTCATTTGGAAAGAGGCTTCACGGTTTGTTACCAACCATGAGAAAGGGAAAGGGGGAACGATGATTCTGATTGCAAACAGATGGGCTCAGTTTGTGGATTGCTCCGGAACCTCCCCCTGTAACCGTGTTGTCTGGGTGATCATCAAGAAAAAAGAAATATTTTTTGGAGTATGTGCAATCTATGCCCCCAATGACTATAAAGAGAGGATCCTCCTCTAGAACTGGATCTATAATCTGCAAGACATTTTGTGGATCATTGGTGGTGATTTTAACTTTGTGGAGAGAGAGGAAGATAAATGGGAAGGCTCTGGATTTGACTGGAAAGGAAATGAAAGATTTTATTAGCAAAGAATGAAAGCCAAGTTGAAAATTGAGGATCACATTGAAGGTCAAAAGAAGGATTCTCGAGACATCTAGTTTACCTGGTGTAACTCCCAAAAAGGGGGTCGTAGAATCTATTGCAGATTGGATAGATTCTACACCAGTAAGGCCTTCTTCTCAGCCTCTCTAGTGAAACAAATTGCAACGTTGAAGTTACTCCCTATTCTCTCTCGGATCACCAACCAATAAAGGCCAAGTTTTGCCTCAAGAAGGGTGCTCCCAAACTGACAAGAAGTGGCATGGGCTTTTGTCTGAATACCAGTCTCCTTAAGGATAATGACTCTAAAAATGCCATCTTGTGCCTCAGGCATATCAATAAATGGATGCACCAGAGTCTTTCTCATATTGATAGGTGGACCCTAAACACTAAAGGGTAGAAATCTTTGTTTCAAACAATTGGAAAAAAGAGAGCTAAAGACATTCGAAGAAGGGAGACTCTCCTCCAAGACAAGCTCCTACAGGTGGAGACTGATCTGCAAACAAACCCTAGAGATGAAGCACTTACAAACAAGATGATAATGGCTAAAGATTCTTTGAGGAAGCTTCAAAACTCCAGGATAAAGGGGTTAAGGGTCAGAGCCAAAATGAACTGGCTGGAAAATGGGGATAAAGGTACTAAATTCTTCTTTAGGTACATCAAAGAGAAACAGGCCAGAGAATAGATTGACATGATCACTTCTGTAAATGTAACCAAATCTTATATCAAATTGAGATCCTAAGGGTTCTAGAGAAATTCTAAGTGTAAGAATTCTACTCAAAATTCTAAGTCAGGTTTCGATTTCCATATTTTCTTATACTCGAATGTGTTGATTGCAGAACATTTATTGATTTCTATATCTGCATATCAATTAAAGAGTCGCCATAAATATGCTTGGAGACCTACCTCCAAGGGATGCGTCCCATGAGAGGACGTGTCTCCATAAGTGGAGAAACGTCTGCTCATGGGACGTGTCCCTTAGAGCGTGTGGGCTCTTGATGAAACCGATTAGCATTCGGTTGATGTCTAACACACATGAACCTTTAAACTATGGCGGATGAAAGAATTTCGAATATAATAAATGCGAATTCCAGTATCTTTCGTTATTACGAATTTATATATATGCTCATAAATTCGATTTCCAGTAATATGTATATTAAGGATAATCTTTGATCACATATAAATAACAAAGATGGTTTCAGCATTCGTTATTTATATCTGACCGAAGCTATCATCCATTAACACTCCCTCTTAGCTAGGGAAGATATTTCAAATCAAATAAGTGGAGATATCACCTTCACACGTGATATCGAAGATATGATATGTTTTCTCAATGTTGTCAAGTCACGTGACATTCTTCATAACACATCTTCATTATGGTATGTGCACTGACATCAAGTCACATGATGTCTACCATAATTCATGGCACATCCACAGATATAAATATCCACCATGATTATCTCTTAAGGATCACAATGATCTTCAGATGATATCAAGTCCCATGATATCCATCAAGGTGTCCAAGAGATACTATCATGACATGTCCACAGATATCAAGTCACATGATATCTATCATGATAGTTTATCATTGTAGAGTCGTCACTTTACAATGTCAAATACAAGTGTTCATTATTAGAAAGATCGTCACCTTTCAATAATGTACACAGGGGGAGTAGGCCCATAAGGTCATGGAGTCACACACATGACAAAAGAGTTTACACATTAAACATCTTTATATATTAGTACAATTTATAAACAATTTGTATTTCAAACATAAATAACAAATTACATTTCAACCATACCAAGTTTCTTCCTGAAGTGCTCTACCTTGATTCGGGAGAGAGGCTTGGTGAGAATGTCTGCAGTTTGATCATTTGTACTGATATACTCCAACTGAATCACTTTCCTTTCCACCATATCTCTTACATAATGATAGGGGATCTCAATGTGCTTAGATCTATCATGAAAGACAGGATTTGCAGAGAGTTTGATGCAACTCTGATTATCACAATGAATAATTGTAGGATTTAAGGGCTCACCAAAGAGTCCCACAAGCAATTTACAAAGCCAAACTACTTCTCTTGCTCCCATTGAGGTTGCAATGTATTCATCTTCCTTTGAGCTTTGTGCAACTGAAGATTATTTTCTGCAAATCCAAGAGATCATAGCCGATCCTAAACTAAAGCAACATCCTGATGTGCTTTTCCAATCGGTTACACTTCCAGGCCAATCTGAATCAGAGTACCCATGTAGATCTAGTTGATCATTCTTGTAAAGAAGACCATATCCAATAGTGCCTTGAAGATATCTCAAAATATGTTTCACAGCCATTAAGTGAATTTCCTTTGGCTCACACATGAACTGGCTGAGAACATTCACTACATAGCAAATATCAGGTCTGGTGTTAACCAGATACATCAAGGATCCAATCATCTATTTGTAAAGGGTTGGATCTACACACTTGGATTTTGTTGCTGCTTCTTTCAATTTGTGAAGGTTGGTTTCCATAGGTGTAGACATCGGTCTACAATCCAACATTCCAAATCTCTTCATAATATCAATAGTGTACTTCTCTTGGTTTAGTATAATGCCCTCTGATTTCTTCCATACTTCTAAACCTAGGAAGTAGTGTAGAATGCCCGAGTCTTTCATGTCAAATTCAGAAATTAGATCATGCTTCCCTTGAGCAATGAGGTGATCTTCTCCTGTTATCAGCAGGTCATCAACATATAAAATAATTATTAGCATATCACCTATGATTACCTTGAAGTAGATATTGGAGTCAGCATCATTCTTGGAAAATCCTAATCCCAAGAGATAGCTGTCAATTCTTTCATACTAGACCCTAGGAGCCTGTTTAAGTCCATAGAGGGCTTTCTTCAGTCTGCATACATGTGAGCCAGGTTTATGTATCACAAAACCTTCACGTTGTTCCAAATAGACTTCCTCTTCAATGGTTCCATTCAGGAAGGCAGTTTTCACATCCATTTGATGGATCTTCCAGCCTTTAGCTGTTGCAATGGCTAACACTTCTCTCACTAATGTGTAACGGGCAACAGGTGCAAATTTTTCTTCGTAATCAATGCCTTCCTTTTGAGAAAAACCTCTTGCCACAAAACGTGCTTTATGTTTTTCTATACTGCCATCAGCAGCATGCTTGATTTTGAAGAGCCATTTGGAAGAGACAACAGATTTCTCTTTTGGTCTAGGCACTATATCCCATACATCATTCTTTAAAATAGACTGATATTCCTCTATCATTGCATCCTTCCATGCTTGATGTCAGAAAGCTTCTGTAACACTAACAGGTTCTGAGTTTATGATGTTGTTCATTAGAGCAACATAGCTAGAGAAACGTTTGGGTCTTTTACTCTCCTTGAACGTTCCTTTGGGTGCTGCATGATCCTCGGCTTCTTTGATCATTTTCCTGGCCCAAAGTGGTCTCTTTCTACCGTTGTCATTTGTATTCTCATTTGAAGTAGGAGGAATTTCATGTGGCATTTCCTCAGGGTGCTCCCTCTGAATCTCAGGAGCAGGTTCCATTTCAGGTACTCTAGGGGAATAGTTTTTTGTCTTACTAGAACTTCTTGCCCTCTTGAATGCAATGTCTTCTTCAAAGATGACATCTCTGCTCAATTCAATTTGTTTTCGCTTGGGTATGAATATCCTGTAGGCTTTGGAGGTTTCACTATAACCCACAAATACTCCCTTCTTTCCAGAAGGTTCTAGTTTGAATCTCTTCTCTTTGGGCACATGAATATAGATAGGACACCCAAAAATCCTAAAATGACTAATGTCAGGTTTTATACCGGTAAAGGCTTCTTCAGGAGTTTTGTTATCAAGATGAGAATAAGGACATTTGTTCTGAATATAGACAGCAGTCCTAGAGGCTTCTACCCAAAAAGAAGTTTCAATGTTTTGGTCCAGCAACATTGCCTTATCAGCTTCTACAATGGTTCTATTTTTCCTTTCAGCAACCCCATTTTGTTGAGGGTTGTAGGCAACTGTGAACTCCCTCTTAATTCTAGCACTCATGCAGAATTCTTTAAAAATCTCAGAGGTGTATTATTTCCCATTGTCTGCCTTAAGGTTTTTATTTTCTTTCTGGAGAAGTTTTCAGTGAGGGCTTTAAACTCTTTGAACCTTTTGAGGATTTCTATTGACTCTTTACATTTAAGGAAATACATCTAGGTTTTCCTAGAGAAGTCATCTACAAATATGACATAGTATAGAAATCCTGCTTTAGAGGGTACAGACATGGGTCCACATAAGTCTGAGTGAACCAGTTCTAACACATTTAGGGTTTTGCTCAAACTATTGGGAAAGGACCCCTTTGTATTCTTTCCTAAGGCACAACCTTTGCAAGTTCCTTCATGAGATGGTTTTAACTTAGGTAAGCCTGTTACAAGTTTTTCTACAGAAGGTAGGGCACGGAAATGAAGGTGTCCTAAACTTCTATGCCAAATCTCATTTGAATCAAAGGTGTCAAGGGTAAGGGCTTGTTCAACTTCAGTGCATAGTTTGTAGAGGTACCCTTGTCTTACACCTATGGTTTGGGCTTTCTTGATTGTTGAGTTTTTAGGCCATGCTAAAAATTTCCCATCCATAAAGGTAACTCTATATCCATTGTCTTCAAGGGCAGAGATGGATATTAGATTCCTCTTAATTCCAGGTACAAATAAGACTCCAGTAAGTTGAAGAGAGAGACCAGATTTTAGTTTGATGGAGCAAGTTCCAACCCCTTTTATAGGGTGTGCAGAATCATCCCCAATGGTTACTACTTCATTAGACCTTTCAGTCATAGTGTCCAGGTGTTCTCTGAATCCTGTGATGTGTCTAGAAGAACCACTATCAATTACCCAGTTGTGGGTGTTGTTAGATGTTTGGCTAGATAAGGCTATATAGAACACAAAGTTCTCATATTCATAATCTGAATTTGTCTTTCCTACTTTGGCAAAGGATGCTTGTTGCTTTGATCTGTCAGGGCACTTCATTGCATAGTGACCATATTGATCACATCTAAAGCATTGCACTTGAGAGATGTCTTTCTTCTTAGAAGATCCCTTTCCATTGGGATTTCTCTTTCTTTTAAAAGATCCTCTCTTGTAGGATTTTTTCTTGTTCCTTTTATTAGACGTTGTGTTGAGTACATGAATGCCTTCATCCATGTTCTTCTGTTTATTTTCCTTAGTGGAGAGTCTTGTTTCCTCTTGAAGGCAGTCAGTTCTTAGCCTATCAAACTTGGGGAGTTTAGATCTCGCACTTATTCCTTGAACAAATGACTCCCATGAGTTGGGTAGGCCTCCTAGTGCAATTAGGGTTAACTCTTTGCTATCAATCTGATATCCAATTGTGGATAATTGATCCCTTAGTTTTGTGATCCTCATGAAGTATGCATTAATTGACTCTCCTTTGTTTATTTGAGCATTGTTGATTTGCCTCTTTAATGCAAGAGTCCTACTGGTGTTGTTGATCTCATAGGTACTCTCAAGAGATTTGAACATATGATATGCAGTTTCATGTTTTGCTAAGATAGGCACTATATGATCCCTAACTGCATCTACTAGGATTTTCATGGCTCTTTCATTTTTTTCAATCCATTGAGTTTTCTCAGGTTCAACCTCTGGTTCCCTTTTATTTTCTCTCACAAATGAGTCTAGTTTATTCTCTTTAAGGATCATCATGATTCTAAATTTCCATGATGTAAAGTTGTCTGCTCCTGCAAGACGATCTTCAAATCTTATCACACTTGACATTATGAAGAATGTGATGTGAATTCGATTTTAGAAAATACGAATTTTCTAGAGCAATCTGATATTTAGATTTGATTTGGATTCACATAACGTGGCTTTGATACCATGTAAATGTAACCAAATCTTATATTTAGATTGAGATCCTAAGGGTTCTAGAGAAATTCTAAGTGTAAGAATTCTACTCAAAATTCTAAGTCAGGTTTCGATTTCCAGATTTTCTTATACTCGAATGTGCTGATTGCGGAACATTTATTGATTTCTATATCTACATATCAATTAAAGAGTCGCCATAAATATGCTTGGAGACCCGCCTCCAAGGGATGTGTCCCATGAGAGGACGTGTCTCCATAAGTGGAGACACATCCGCTCATGGGACGTGTCCCTTAGAGCATGCGAGCTCTTGATGAAACCGATTAGCATTTGGTTGATGTCTAACACACATAAACCTTTAAACTATGGCAGATGAAATAATTTCGATTATAATAAATGCAAATTTCAGTATCTTTCATTATTACGAATTTATATATATGCTCATAAATCTGATTTCCAGTAATATGTATATTAAGGATAATCTTTAATCACATATAAATAACGAAGATGCTTTCAACATTTGTTATTTATATCTGACCGAAGCTATCATCCATTAACAACTACAAATGGTTCCACTGTGAGTAATCCTGATGAAATAAGAGAGTAGTTTTTCAGGTTCTACAAGAATCTTTTTTCCTCAGAGGGAGAGACAAAATTTAATCTCAAAGCAAGGCAATATATTGAAGGGATTATCCCTAAAAAGGTTAATAATGAAATGGCAGGGGAACTTGGGAAATAAATTTCTTTGGAGGAGATAAGGAGAGCTATCCTCTCACTTAAGAATGACAAATCCCCCAGAGCCGATGGTCTCCCTGCAGAATTTTACAAGACATTTCTTGACTGGGTGTGCGATGATCTACTCGTGGTATATAAGGAAGCATTTGAAAGAGTATCTCTAAGCTCCAAGATAAACAAAGGGATGATCAAACTAATCCCTAAGGAGTGAGATAGAACCCTAGTCAAAAATTGGAGGCTAATAACATTGATCAATGTTTCATACAAGATCTTGGCTAAGATCCTAGCAGATAGGGTAGCCCTTATCCTCCCTTCAATCATTAATTCCATGCAAATTGGATTCATAAAGGGGAGATTCATTCTTGAAAACTTGATCATTGGCCGGGAGGCCATGAATTGGGCAAAGCTTACAGATCAAAATGCTACAATGTTGTTACTGGACTTTGAAAAGGCTTATGATAGAAAAGAATGGGGTTTTGTGCTCTTAATTTTGAAGGCCTTTGGATTTGCTGACTCTTTCTGCCACATGGTCAAGACCCTCTTTAGGGATGCAACTGCTTAGGTAGAAGTTAATGGTATCCCCTCTAAAGAAATTTCACTTGAAAGATCCATAAGACAAGGGTGTCCACTTGCCCCAGCTCTATTTGTAATTGCCTCAGATGCCATGCATTATATGTTGAGAGAGAACTCGTCAACTCCAAGAATCGGGGGCATTAGATTGCCAGATGATAATGAGCTGACCAATCTGCAATTTGCAGATGATACATCAATCTTGTTATCCCTGGAAGACTCCAATCTCTCAAGCCTACTGGGGAAGCTTGATATTTTTTGCCTTGCCTCAAGGGCCAAAATTGCCCCCTCTAAATCTTGTCTCTTGGGGTGGAAGGAGAAGCCTCCAGATTGGATCAATAAATATGGGCTCCAATGGGGTGGCCCACACAAATTAGTAAGGTACCTAGGTATCCCCTTTGCAGTGGATCCCAACATCAAGGAAATGTGGCACTGGATTAGAGAAAAGATTGAGAAGAAACTCTCCAAGTGGAATAGACAATTCCTATCCCTAGTTGAGAGAATCCAAGTTTGCCAAAAGATTTTGTCCTCGTATAGTATCTACTTTGCCTCGGTGTGGTTTTTCAACTCTTACCAGATTAGTGAGATTCAGAAGAGGATAAGGGCCTTCTTACGGTCTAATGGTAAAGGCAAGAGGAAGAAGCACTCAGTGAAATGGGAATGGTGCACTTTGGATAAAAGCAAAGGTGGTATGGGGCTAAAGGACCTTGGATTGCAAGGTGTTGCTCTGGCTACAAAGTGGGTGCTTGGGGCCCTGGAAGGTGGGGAACCTTGGAAAGTATTGGTCAGGAAGAACATCCTCAATTCCGTCCCCAAGCATGCTAAATCTTGGCATTCTCTGCCTCTCAGTGATATCCTTAGTAGTGAGGAAGCCATGGTACCTGCAGGGTCCAATATCTTCAAAACTATTTGGAAGGCCTGGGAAGTGATGAAGACCCGCTTCACTAATGTCCACTTTACCTCAAGGGACAATGGGACCATTCAGGTTAATAGATCTATTAGGTGGAATCTAAGACACAATGGTAAGCCCCTAGCCCTACTCCAAGGGTGTTCGGCTAGGAGTTGGGCTCATAAAGGGATTCGGAGTTTCAAAGACATTTTGAAAGATGGCAAACTTAAAGACTGGAATGACCTGAGTACTGAGTTTGATATCCCCCTCACTAATTGGAGAACTTATTCAATCCTCAGAAATGCTTGCAACCAATTGAACTTCCCTGTGAAATATAAAGATGGTAATGACCAATTCAAAGATTTTCAATGGAAAAATGGTAATAACATAATGAAATCAAAAGTCAAGGAAATGTACTCTATGCTCACAAAACATATCAACATGACAAATTACTTAAATCAAATCTGGAAGATTAATTGGAACAAGAATCAATGGCAAATAGTCTTTCAAACCAATTGGACCAAGCAACTAGAGGCTAAACTAGCTTGTTTCAGATGACTGCTTATATTACAAAAGCTACCTTTCAAGTCTAACCATGATGGCGTTGACATCTGCAGCATTTGTAGAATCCCAAAGACCATTAATCATTTTTTTTTTACTGTAGCTTTGCTAAGGAAATATGGAAATTATTTTGTGACAAACAAGACATTTGGGGAAGTATGGAACAACCACTTCCTGAGAAGATTATCTTTAATCAAAATATAAAAATGGGGAGAACTACTACCTTATTTTGGTTATGCTTATCTTCTAAAATCTTGTGGGCCATCTGGATAGCAAGGAATGAGGACAGGTTTCAGGGGGGGAGGAGGTTGCTTACTGAGTCTTATAGAAGACTCGTGTTTCACACTGTTGCTATGCAAGTTTATGTTACAGTGGCACTCTCAAAAGACAAATTCTGGCAGTATCTTGAAAACAGACAGGTCATAATTGATATAATGGAGGCTCGTTATGGGCACATGTGGCCAAAGGGCCACCCAGGAGTGGAGGTCTTTCTTAGGGCCGTCCAAGCTTTTAGGCAGGACATTGTTGAAAGTCACAACAAGGAAAAGAACAAAAAAGGACAGAATGTACAACCATCTGTTGAGGAAGTGGAAGTTGTTGAAGCTCTATTGGCAATAAGGAACAACATTGAACCACAAGGGAACCAATAGTTGGATGCTTAACAAGACATTTATATCCTTTTTGTAGTAGGCTTTAAGGTTTTTAATATTATGATGTTCATATTTGTATATGTTGTTTTGAAGTTGTTGTATATACTGATACTCTGATACTGGTGTACATCTGTATATTCGGGTTTGAAGCTGTTGTATATATGGATACTCTGATACTCTGATATAGAAGACACCATGGATATTTTGTAAAGTGATAGCCTAGAAGGGGCTCTAATGCCTTGATTCAATGTTTTTTGATAGTTTGTGGGGGGTTCCAATGCTATTTTGTAATGGGGGACTTGTTAGTACTTATGCGGTTTTGAACTTTGCTCGTATTTGATCTGTATCTGTTGTTCATTCTATATTTAATATAAAAAAAAGTATCATAGCTCCCTTTTATGTACACAATGGGTTCCAATGAAAAGTTTATAATATTAAAGTTTAACAACATCAAACCTTTCTTACGATTAGGAATAGAAGACTACAGAAAAGGATATAATAAGCAAAATATTAACAGTTTGTTAGAGTTCATCACCTACATACTAAGTAATGTCCAAAATATTCCCTTTAATTTCTTGTGATTCCTAGCACTAAATAAGATTATTGATGCGAATTAATAAAATGGACTAAGATTTGGAATTAATATTTATTTTTTAGCTACAAGCCATAATAATATTTAACATCCACCCTTACAAAATACAATATAGTAATATGGAAATTTCAATATCAAATAGGCTCTAAACTAATACGGCCAACCAACACTTACCCTATAAGGCAACCTGCCTTGAAATAATATCACACAAACAACTAATGGCATTGTGTCAATTATAATGTTCACCAAAACAAAACTAAAACTTCACTAAAAAAATTGGAATAAATAACTAAAACCTCCTACCTTGAAATAAAATCACACAAACAACTAATGGCATTGTGTCAATAATAATGTTCACCAAAACTCAACTAAAACTTCACTAAAAATTGGAATAAATAACTAAAACCTCGCACCCAAATCTAAAGGCTAGAAGCCTAGAAACCAATGTTCCACGGGGACGCGTCCCCCCCAAAAAAACCTTGCGTTTCCTAGATGGGGACGTCTCGGAGACTTGGCGACTTGGGGGGACGTCCCCCCACCAGCCCACCACCAATGCCACTATCCCACCACCAGTGTCGTTGTCTCCAAGATGTTGCTAGGTCTTCAAGGATGTTGGGGTGTCTTCAAGACATCTAGGGGACTCCTAGTTGCCTCCAAAATGTATAATTCTTATACTTATACATCTTTTTATAAGTATGTTTTCAAGTACTATATGTATTTCAGCACCTTGCCGCCCCCCACTGTCGTCCCCCCACCGCCCCCAAACTTAGACCCCCGTCCCCGCGTCTTTGAAACACGTCCCCTGTCGTCCCCCTGTCCCTGTCCCCGAAACCCTATGGAACACTGCTAGAAACCTTTTTGATTGAAACACAACTACAATCCCTATGTGGAAGACCATTGAAAACTATGAAGATTTTCATCCTCAAAACTTTAAAAATCCAAAACTATGAAGACTTTCACCCTCAAAACTTTAAAAATCTAAAACTATGAAGACTTTCATCCTCAAAACTTTAAAAATCCAAAGAGTTTCATCATCAGAAGATGAAAAACATGAAAATATGATTGCTTCAAAAAGCATGTAGAAACTTTTTGAAAATAATCCTCTCATTTGTAACTTTCTTTGAGAAAATAAAATAAGAATTATTTTATTTTAAGATAATTTTCCTCAAAATTATAAAATTATTTTCATTTTCATCATCTTTTTCCACATGAGTTTAACCTACCTTAAATAATCATTTATAACATATTTGACATGACTAAATATAAATTATCTTTTAATTTTGACTTTTTCAAAAACGTAAATATTTAATTATTTAATTAATTTTCTCCTGGGAAAATTCAAAAATTATACTAAAGGTTATCTATAAACTAAACACTTTGCAAAAGGGACATGACAAAAGTTGAGGCAAGCCCAAATATAATCACAATTATGACATGTCCTACTTCTAGACAAGATGGGGGGGGAGGCATCATTTAAATACCACTCTAGACTGGAAGTGGTGATAAAGTAGATACATGTTATGGTGAACATGGAAGCAAACAAGTGTAGGGGAGACGGGCCAATAGTTGTGCAGGGTCCAATAGTCGTGCACTCAATTGTGATTATAATACTTAGTCTTACCACATATTTATACTATATATTGTAAATAAATAGTCTAAATATAAATTAAAAAATAACCAAATGTTGATCAAAAGTGGACCCATACTTGAACACATGAGAACTTTTAAATTTTATATTAAAAAAACGTAAATACATTCACGAAAAAGTGAAATAAGTATTTTTTTGTCTCAAATAAAATATCACAACTATCCACTATAAGTGTGTAATTTAAAAAATAAAATGCTCATTTAATAAAATAAGACACTCATTTAAACAAGTATTTTTATCATAATTAAAAAATATTGTTCTAATGTGTACAACTATTGGGGTAGCAATGTACAAGCATTGGAGTATTTTATATTAATAGTTTATCTTATTACAAATATTAAAAGTAAGTACAATAAATACCATGTATTTTTTCATTAAATGTGAAGGATTTTCAAAAAAAATCAATGTTCAATTATTGGTCTATTTTTGTTTGATATAAGTTGTATTTTAAATAATTATGTGTTTTTTTTATAACAACAAATAGTTTTTTTGTGTTCAACTATTGGTTCATATGTGTTGAATATAAAAGCTAGAGATATCAAAAATTTATGGTTACGAATAGGTATTTGGTCCATTTATGTTGCATATTATCATATTTTAAATGAAAATATAATATTTCACAAGCAACAAATGGTATTTTTTTGTTCAACTACTAGGGTTTCCATGATTAAGTTTTGGTCGAATCTTTAAAAAGTCAAATTTTAGACATTTCTCAATAGATGTGCTGATGTGGCAAGTTGCATGATGAGTCACACCTCCAAACCTTAGTTATAGATAGATAAGAGGCTAGTCCACATGTCAAAAAAAAAATTAAAGTTCTATGATATTCCAGTCAATTGCTACATGTTGATGAACTTAGCCCGAACTTAGCCCGCACGACTACTGGCCCCTCTCCCCAATCTTAATATTTGCCGATTGTTTAAACTGCTTAAAATTAGAAAGAGCTCTAGGCTATGAAGAATGAGATCAACCTGCATGTTTATATAAGCATGCAATGCGTATTAATGGCATTTATTTGGAAAGCTGGAGCTGCAGACGTCGACTTTGCCTTTGGACTAACTGTCAATTTCTTGATTAATATCTATATCCATGACAATGTTGACATTTGAAATGGTTGTTTCCATGTACAATTCAGAATCCGTTAACTTAAACTTACTTGGAAGTGGCTTTTTTCTAAATTTTAACTGGCACAAAATCTATCAAAAGTAACTATGCTTCAATCAAGAGCCTATTTTGCTCTCAGTCCATTATGTTGGTCAGGTTATGGAGTGGCCAACTTGTAGCACACATAACCTTTGACTTGGTCTGTTGATAACTTCTAGATTGAATAGCCGTAGGAGTAGTCAGCCTAGTTGGGAAATAGGGGTGTAGTGGTTTACTACAAATGGGAAGTACCAGTTTACTAATTAGCACCACAGCGGTGAATTGTTTGCTGTATATCTTTGGAAGGTAATTCCCTGAAGTGGATTTGTTTCTGTAGTTTGACATTTAGCATAATTGCCATTCATTTCTCTTATGTTGTGGATCTGCTCTATTATCCTGTATTTTTATTTGTGAGTTACCGTTAATCCATTTGTGCATTGAAGAAATTCCATTTCAGAGCCAAATCTAATGTATAGACACCCTCCTATATCTCATTATTTTCAAGCATGGTCTTCCAGAACATAAGAGGTAAGGCAAACAGTCAAATCCATACAAGAAAACATTGTAGAAAATTTCTATTGGATATAAGTCATTTGTACAAAAGTCCTTCTCATTAGTGGGCATTTTGTCCGTCTGAGCTGGTTCACAAATAACAAACATAAATCTACGTTAAGAGGGAACAATCTATTAACTACCCTTCCAATTCACCTTTGTGTATGTTGTAGAACAATGTAATGCATTAATGGATTTCTATATCTTGATAACAGGAAAATCTCTTTCCTCTAGCTTATCCACCGACAGAATGAAGAATGATTGCCATGGTTATATACAGAATAAGTTTTGAAAATTGGTACTGCTAAGAAAAGGATGTGAGTTGGCACTTCACTAATGTCCATAGACTCCATACATTACAGTCCCAACTCTCTCCTCTCCTCAGTGTGCATTCAGTTTTATTATTTGCTTTACGACTGCATAAGATCGTGAATATGATAGAAAAAACTAGAAGTAGTTAGAAATGCTGCCAAATTGATTTAGTCTTCTATGGCTTGATTTTGAAGATGGGACCAGCATTTAGAGGCTGCAAACTCCAAAATCTCCCTCTGTTGTCAAGGCATGCACAGAGCCATGACATTTGATATAATCCACATGGCAGTGCTGAGACATCCAACAAACACATAGAAAATCCTTGTCCCTTCTTGTCCAATTCAAACATAATAAATGTCTTTCCTTTCTGGTTAGGCTTTTCAAAACTTGCATCCATAAACTCAGATTTATCTAACTCTCGCCTTACAGGACCAGTTTTTGTTCTAGATATATTGATGGACTTGGTTATCAGTTTCATATGTACCAGCAACTCCTCTGTCAAATGTAACACTTCCTGTGTTTCCTCCACACTCCAACCTAGCCTCCAACGAGCATAATATTCTGAAGACCTCTGCTGTGAACCATCTGAGGACTGAATAATCATGACACAGCAAATCTTCTTTACCTTAAGAGAGCTCCCAGGTAAGATATTTTTTACTTGCACACAAAGACTCAGAGGAAGCTGGAAACCCTGCTGGACAAAGATTCCATCAATATTCCTCTCATTCATGTTTGCAGCAAAAAGCTCCACACCGATGCGAGGCCTGAAGTCCATTCAAAAAAACCTAGAAGATCAGAATCCTTCATATAAAAGCAATACATTCTATAATTTTGTGACATTAGAGCATGAGAAAATTAAGCAAATTAAAAAATATATAGAACTTACCCTGAAAATTAGTAAAAGCGGTGAAGTTAAAAATCTTCTACACATGAAAGAATGATGGTAAAGCATGGGTAGTCTTTGGAGAACTCTAAATAAGATAAGAAATAGGTGACCTCTGCATAGTGGGTAGATTGTAAATGACAAAAAAAAAAGTTCTTACTCAGTATGTTCTGTTGGAGAGAATAATCAGTTTAAATTTCTGGATGCTAACGGGAATATTATTAGTTGGATTTTACATAAATTGGCATGGCCGCTAATGTCTTTGTATTAGGGTTTTCGGTGCATTGAAAGCTTCTATATAAAAATCCTAATTGAAACATATCCAAGATTATTATCAGGTAGCTGACAAATAAGGCCGGAAACAGTTCGCATGGTAGTTTCATCTATTTCAAGGAGTTATATTTCAGTGGATATAGATGGTCCCTTTTATTCCCTAATCAGAATAGATGCCAATGATTCCTAGGGGATATAATTGGTTTAGTTTATTGGGACTGTCCTAAATCACTCTCTCCTCTTTGCTATACATTGAAAATCGTTGCACTTGGTAGGAATGATAATCCTAACAAATCTTGGTGAACACACAGATCTCAACTAGTTTAATTGTGCCAAAGGTGAGTAATACCTCATGCATGGCCTTGGCCTTGTGATACTTTGAATAACCTCCAGAACTAACCACATACAATTGGGATATGTGGTATTCATGAAGCTTGTAAGGTATGGATATAAAGAGAACATCAAGCTTCTTGTATGATCATGCTCTTTACCCATATCTATGCAAATTTTATGCCTGTTATCCTCAATGACTGCTTTGAGTATTTCTTAGCCATTAACTTTACCACAGAATTACTCAAAAATGTTCTCTAAATTCATTTTAATCAACCTCAAATACTCGAATATCGAATTCCACATGTAATTAAGCGCATTTTTAAAATTCAACATTAATTATATGCTCAATCAATATACATATAAAGAAAGTATTTACAATATGCAATAGCTTGTTTATCCATCACATTATGACGACCGAGCACCACCGTATTCAAGAAGTATTATAATATCAAAACCCCATGAATCAATTTAGAGAATTCTTATAAATATATTCTGATTAGATGTGATGAAGAAGTAGTGACTCGTCATTTGTCAAGCCAAGATGTTAATGTAAAACCCATATTATCATAACTATCCACTCATGTATACTACAATATCCTTGGACTCTAGTATATTCAATCTGACTACCAAGGGTCAGCTCCACAAATGCCTCACAAGAATCTCTCTGACTACCACAGGTCAAGTCCACAGGTGTCCTCAATCCCCTTTGACTACTGAAGGTCAAGTCCACAGTTGTCCTTGCAGTATGCTCTAGCTAAAGATTCTGCAAACTCGGAACAATTCTCCTAAATGATACTCCTGGAATCTAACTAAGTTACCAGGTCATATGTACGTATAATTAACTTTTCATATATTCATTATCCCTTAACAATCATTCTTGAATGGGTAGAACCGTAGATCAACAATGAATGTATATTCAATTTAATGGTTACAATTTACAAAGATTATCCTCTTTCTAATATGAGATTAATCCATCCATGTCAATCATATTCACTTTCACGACTGAAATTAAAATATACATTTTGTTTCACAATTACCCACTAAATATGTGACGCCTAGCACTACAATTTGGTTCTATGTCTAAAGTGTCAACAATTTAATTTTATAGTTGAACACAATCTATACTAAGTCATATTTAATCAAGGCAAGAATTAGGAAACATCTCATTCAAACAGTCCAAGCCAGATAATGGAATTGAACTAGCATACTAATTATATCTTGATATTCATGACAATAGTAATCCATCATTGGCTTCTAAACCCTACCAATTATAAGTGTAGATATGCTATTTTAATCTATAATGCCACAAATGTTCTATTTTTCAACCACTGAAGTTCACTATTTAGTGCAATCGTAACATACATAAACCATTAATTATGAACAAGTAATTTGACACAACCCCACTAGCATAATTTTGGAGATTTCACATTGACTAACAAGCAACTTAGCTTCCATCATAATTACTATAAACTAATTCAAGTGGAACAACTCTATACACCCAATCCCTTTTCCCTTATTGATATTATGACCTCATGGTGTGCTTCTTAGGGTTTGAAAATCAACTCTATGTTATCCGTAATACCGTATAATCCATATCTCAATATCATTTTAATATAGTCAAGTTTTATACCATGTTACACAGTATAGCAGTAAAAGTCACTACTTTCATAAAGTTTCCCTTGGTTCAATCCCTCGACATATCCGAATTCATTGTCTTATTAAACTAAAATATCCTTACTACCTAGAAAGCCTAGAGAAAAGTCTTCCCATTTCATTAAAGGTGTATTAAAAGTTGTTAAATTCCCAGATCCTGATTCACTAAGTCTAAGTCTTTAGTTCGATTTGATCTCCAAGAGCAGAATATCTATTGATTTCCATATCTTACTTTGAAGATCAAGACTCCCATATATATGGTTGAGAAAAGACACACCTTTTCAATTGATATGACTCTTGAATTTTGTCCCTTTTAACAAGGCCGACAATCAATCATATATATATATGTATTTGATTTATTGAAAGCAGATTATACTTAGGATAGGAGTTTTGTTATCAATAATGATAATGTAAGATTGCAATCATTATGATCTCTGACCGAAGCTACCAGTCATCAACACTCCCTCTTAGCTAGGGAAGAGAACTCCAATTAAGTATTTATTGATATCACCTAACTTGTGATATCAGAAGATATGAAATTCTTTTGAAGGTGTCAGGTCTCATGACATACTTCATAACACATCTTCACTATTCAATACTCCCTCTAGGCTAAGGAAAATAACTTCCACTAAGTAAAAATGATATCACCTAACTCGTGATATCAAAAGATATGGTATGCATCTGAAAGTGTCAAGTCACATGACATTCTTCATAACACATCTTCATTATTCAACACTCCCTCTTTTAACTAGAGAGGATAACTTCCATCAAGTAAAATTGATATCACCTAACTCATGATATCAGAAGATATGGTATGCTTCTGAAAGTGTCAAGTCACATGACATTCTTCATAACATATCTTCATTATTCAACACTCCCTCTTTTAACTAGAGAGGATAACTCCCATCAAGTAAAATTGATATCACCTAACTCATGATATCAAAAGATATGGTATGCTTCTGAAAGTGTCAAGTCACATGACATTCTTCATAACATATCTTCATTATGGTATGTGCACTGACATCAAGTCACATGATGTCTACCATAATTCATGGCATATCCACGGATATATAAATATCCACTATGATTATCTCTTAAGGATCACAATGATCTACAGATGACATCAAGTCCCATGATATCCATCAAGGTGTCCAAGAGATACTATCATGACATGTCCACAGATATCAAGTCACATGATATCTATCATGATAGTTTATCATTGTAGAGTCATCACTTTACAATGTCAAATACAAGTGTTCATTATTAGAAAGATTGTCACCTTTCAATAATGTACACAGGGGGAGTAGGCCCATAAGGTCATGGAGTCACACACATGACAAAAGAGTTTACACATTAAACATCTTTATATATTAGTACAACTTATAAACAAATTTGAATTTCAAACATAATATCAAATTACATACCAAGTTTTCTTCCCGAAGAGTTCAACCTTAACTCTGGAGAGAAGTTGTTGAGTATGTCCGTTGTTTAAACATTTGAACTAATATACTCCAACTGGATCACTTTTATTTCCACCATATCTCTTACATGAAGATAGGGGATCTCAATGTGCTTAGATCAAGGAGTCCCACAAGCAATTTACGAAGCCAAACTGCTTCTCTTGCTCCCATTGAGGCTGCAATGTATTTAGCTTCCATTGAGTTTTTGTGCAACTAAAGATTGTTTTCTGCAAATCTAGGAGATCATAGCCGATCCTAAGCTGAAGCAACATCCTAATGTGCTTTTCCGATTGGTTACACTTCTAGCCCAATCATATCCAGTAGTGCTTTGAAGATATCTCAATATATGTTTTACTAGGACCTTCCATTTGTAGCTGGAGTGCTCTACCAAATGAGCTACTGGCCCCTTGTGGCCAACCCATCATTAGTCCAGGTGTGGCTTATATCCAACACCCCCCTTAAGCCATACTGCGGGTGCATGGGGCGCTTCTGAAGTTAGATCCAGGGACCTGTCGTCATGGAGTCACTCAACATGACGCCTCGTCTCAGTCTCAGAGATGAACAAGGCTTTCACCTCATATCTCTCTATCTCAAAGCATTACAACAAGTGAAGATGAGACTCCCTCTGAAGCTCTAATTACTTCTTCTTTGAAGGGATGATAGCAATCTGTATAGGTTCTTCCTCTTCGAGAGATGTCTCCAGTCACCAACTCAGTCCCATGGCTGCAAGCTATGTCTCCATTCGTCAGCTTGCGTGACTTCCTCATAGGATGCATCAAGCTCTTCCTCCCTTGAATGCAAACTCTCATCATCCTTATGCTCCTTGGTCCATCCTAAAAGCATTTTAGAGAGTTTAATAATAGTTCATAAACTAAACTATCTCAAAGAGAAATACTAATGCTAGAAGCATATATGATACACTATCCCAATGTTATGACATGAATTAATAACTACAAAAAAAAATGAACATTATTCAAACATGAAATACTTATCTCGTTGAAATCATAATCTCCTTAAGTGCTACACTTAAACACTTTTTAGATCTGCACTTATCTTTCCTGGGATCTGCTCATTATTTCACAATAATTTCTCAGATTTGCTTACTAGAATGCCTCGTTTCTCCAGCAATGGCCTTTGCTAGTAGTGTTTTACCAATTCTAGGAGGTCCAAACAGAAGAACTCCTTAGGGGCAATACACATCAGTACCCTCAAATTCACCAATTTTCTTCAAAAGTCTTACAACTTCTTGTAATTCGCACTTGACATATTCATGTCCAGAAAAAATCATCAAATGTGACTCCCATACTTTCCTCTACAACAATGAATTTAGCCCTGCTCTCTGCAAAAGCCTCAAGTTCATTTTTCTTCTCAAAATTAGAAAGTTCATCTTCCTCTTCAAACTTATGATGCTCCTTAATGTGTATATTCGGAATATAGCCACGAGCAAAAAATGCAGACTATGACAAAGAAATACATCCGCCGGTGGAATCAAACTTAGTAAACGAATGTTTTCCTCCGCTAAGCAGTATAAATACTCATATGCTTGCTTGCCAAGACTTCCTTTTTGACTATGAACACTCCACGTAGGTAGATACAAGGGACGAGAGTATTATCAGGCCCTTAAGCGTCATCCCTCACCATATTCGTTGATGTCCTTGCAGGGAAGTATGACTTCATTGACGCCAACGTAGTCTCAAACCTCTGCCAATCAACCCGATATTGGGTCTTCAACTTCCGTCAACCACATGGAGTCGTCTGCCTTCTCAGTTCTGTTAGATAGCATATGATCCCCGCTCAGGATTTGAATGCTATGGCCGATCACAATGATAAATATTATGCCGAAAAATGATCAATGTCCTTCCGTTGCCAAAGATGAGTGGGGCGAAATATGAATGAGCGCCCCCTACTCAAGACTTGTATCATACTTCAGGTATGTGACTTTCCCAATATTCGCAAATTCTCTCGCTATGATGAATATATCCAATAACATACTCAAGTGTGCCCAACGTGAGAATGTTAGCCCTGAATATTAATGTTGACTATGATTCATATATCCGCTAAGGCAGAGCGGGTGAAAATCGTCCTCAAGCCACTCCAGTGATTGGATGTTTCCCGTAAACGCCATCTGAATGTAATCCCGTCAAGGTTCCGACCAACCGTTAGGAAATTGGACGGCCTCAACAGACTTCCCGTCGCCCTTCTAACGGCATACATATGCTCTTGGTCGCGTCAGCAAACACCAATCACTACCAATGTCATGTATATGGGATACGATAAAGAAGACCATTAATACTGTCTATTGGATGCTCAGATTGCATTAGTCGCTTGTAGAATCTTGTCTTCACTAGGTCAATAGACTCCTTATGGAGATAACGTTTCATAAATACTGGCGGTGGTGGATGTTATCGCCAGAGATAACAATTAACAACGGCTTCAAAGTGTCCATGCAACCTTTGATAAGAACACCTCCAAATGCCCGCTCACACCTTCTTTCCTTAACGCCAGCAAGGATGCAATCATCAATACCAATGATAGTCACGTCTTCAAAGGATTTTGAAATTACGAAATGCAAAACATGAGAGTGAATAAATTCAATGGTCATTCAGATAGCCCGATAAATCCAACCACATCATCTTCAAACTCTTCCAATAAACCCAAATATGCTAGAACACACAGTTTCTTCAATTACCGGTGTGAGACAAACACCCAGGCAGCACCTAACAGAACAATACAAGCCACCAATGGTCGATTACACACAATATAGAGTATTCGATGATGAATAGATTTCAATACGTAATGGTGTATACATAAATACTTGCGTCTGATAATATAATAGAGAAATGTCATTCAATGATAATCCTTCGGTATGCATATCCAAATATATTATCGGACTCTTAAGAAAGCAGCGGCGGTTCTATGCCCGATATTATTTCTAGACGGCTCTATCTTCCAACGCCAATGATAAAGATGTCAATACCCGATATCGGAATGTGCATGCTTTGGTATTGCTTCACAAATATCCACCAACAAAGTATCGAAATATCTTCCCTTATCTTGTTTAGACAAATCTGATGAACCTGCTCTAATACCATGTTAAATTCCCAGATCCTGATTCACTAAGTCTAAGTCTTTAGTTCGATTTGATCTCCAAGAGCAGAATATCTATTGATTTCCATATCTTACTTTGAAGATCAAGACTCCCATATATATGTTTGAGAAAAGACACACTTTTCGATTGATATGACTCTTGAATTTTGTCCCTTTTAACAAGGCCGACAATCAATCATATATATATATATGTATTTGATTTATTGAAAGTAGATTATACTTAGGATAGGAGTTTTGTTATCAATAATGATAATGTAAGATTGCAATCATTATGATCTTTGACCGAAGCTACCAGTCATCAACAAAAGTATCTCTACACATTTACCAATTTGGAATGCATTACCAATCTTTGACAGCCTTAAAATGTAACTTTAGGGTCTAATACAATTATGTGGGTTCACACCTAGTTTTACCATCCACAATCCATTTTTGCAAAGTTTGGAGTTCACATCTTCTAAAATCCTAATACCTAATTCTCTCTAATATGTGATGATGAATTAGCTTGTGATTTCTGGATGTGATTTCTGGATTTGACCATGTAAACATTTTTCATCATCAATGTTCCAAATTATACTCCATGATCCATCATCAAGATGAAATAGCTAGAGAAGAGAAATAATGAGCTAATTTTTCATGGACTGGAAATTTCATGTCTTTAATATAATGATGAATCCAATTTTACAAGTGTGAAGATCTAATCAAGACCATGTAGTTCTAATACTATTCCTACTCTTTCTGATCAGTACATTTATTGATTTGACATAATTTTGAGTCTCTAGGTTTTGATACAATTTATATATTAGACGACTTGCTGTTTGGTAACAATTCTGAAGAAATAATTTTTTTTTTAAATAATTAAATATTATTTTTTAATTTTTTAATCATAAATTCTCCACAACAAATGGTTTGGTCTATTTTCAGGTTGGTTCCGAGGACGATAACTGCTCACCCAAGAGCCAACTAATTTTAACAGCCATTAGTTGACATTGTAACATGTAAGTTTGATTGCACTGAAGGGGTCTCAAGTCTCCAAGCATGGGTGCACAAAAGTAGATTGTCACTCTTTCAAATTCCAGTGACCATAGTTATAATCTGATTTACTACCTTCCCTTCTTCATTTCTTTATTTCCTTCGTAAGTATAATATGTTTTAACATTTACCCAAACCCTACCACTTACATCTTACACTGACAATAATTTATGGCATCTAAATAGGGACATTTTACATTAAATTATTAATATAAACTTAAATATATACATTATTTAAAACTTTAATTTATTCTAAAATTTAGTTACAAATATTTAAAATCATATATATATATGAAATCAATCTAAAAAGCCAAATGAATTTTTTTTAAAGCTAAAGCTAAATATCAAAAATCCAACTAGCAAAAGAAAGGGGCGTCAGGGAGACTCAAGATGCTCCCAGCCCGTCAAATGTTATGCAGGGTTCACCTAGTTCAAGTAAAGAAGAATGAGGGAATCAAGAGAGAAGCTTAGCCCTTTGCTCCTTTCCACCTAAAGGGAGGCTATCAAAACTGGGACTCCAGCCAAGAAAGATTTTTTTTTTAAGGCTCCATTCAAAAGGGTTGTTCAGTGCTCCTTGGAATGTTTTGATTTCAAACTGCCTTGATTTGGCTGGTCCTCTGTGGTCCTTGGGCAGTACGCCCTTTGTCTCATGTGTTCAGCCCCTTGAGTTGTGGTGTGGATGGCATGCAGACATTTTGCAGTTTTTTTACTGCTTGCCCCTAGTTGTTGCCCCTGGTTGCTAATTGGATTTCACTAACATATCTTTCTTGTTTTATACAAAAGGGTTAGGGCCCTTTCAAAAACCCTACCTTTTACCCTAATCAAAAATTTAACTTATCATTTACAAAATTTACACTAAACTCCTAACTTCCTTATCTTACATTCACTTCCTCTCTTTACAAAAGTGGAACTTTAGTAACCTATGATTTTAAAGAGTCCTAAGTTAAAAATTAAGTGTATCATATAAGCACTCCATGTCCTCAATCGTTGCTTTTGCTCTCTAACATTGTTTCTATCGTTCAAATGAAAATGTTTTAGTTTCTTTCATGCCACCCAAGTGAGACGATATATTTGCAAAGAACAGTTAAGTGACAAGGAAGCATAGATTTTGCACTGACGGCAAGATATTGGCTAGTAGGCCCACATCATCTTACTGACTAAGTTATTGTACAAGATCAATTTCTAAACTCCACTCTTGAATGTGGAATTTGTTTGTTGTTTTTTTAATTAATTTTTTTCATTGACTGTAATTCCAAAGCAATGCCCAAAAAACAGTAGTGCTCCAAATCTGTGTCCCAACACAATCTTTTACTTTTTCTGATTTGTTTCTAAATTCTCCATAGTATCTAAAATATGTAAAAGAGGTTCATAAACTACTCGAGCGTGGAATGCAGAGTTTTCTTTCATTTTGGTTTCCAGAAAGAATAAAATCTGGGTCCTATCAAGTAAAATTGGAGCATTAGCATGTCAGAAAAATAATTTATTTTTAATATTTCCAGCTGTCAATTACTTCCAGTCTGCACTATTTAATTATTACCCCAAATGATTGCTTATCTGAAAAACTCTGATTAACCAACTCTCATTTGCTTACCTGACACATATGGCATGTACAAGACTTTGATTTCCTGAATACATTCAATTGAATATTTCATGAGGATTCTGTTGAATGAAATGAGCAAAATAAACTTACCTGGAGTTTTGATTAATTGCTCTTACTTCACTCTCTAATGCTTCCACCTCTACTCTCCGTCAACTCCACAAGTCTTGACTCTCTCTCTCCCTGTTTCAAACCCAATAAAGAAAACAATCTTACCCCTTTATTTGATTCTTTTCCATTTCCCTCTTTCAAAGACCAGAGCATATAATTATAAGTCTCTTGTTTTCGATTCCATCCAGCAGCTTTTAATTATGGCACTGCTCCTGGCATTAAATGGGGTGTGGTTTTACCCTCATTTTTCAACTAAGATAAGGTTTGGTATTTATTTTCAAGTATATGCCCATGTGCCACTATCTCTCAGATTTATTGCCTTTACATTAATGACTTTGCCTACATAGGCATATTAAAATTTTATTTAATTAGAGAAATATAATTACAAATCCTTACATTTATGGTTGTGATTGTACATATATATAATTGTTTGTCGCCATATATCCACATCTATGTTAATTTTATATACAATCACACCCTTACATTCATGTATATCTACAATATAAAAAATAATGATTAGGTCATACTAAAATATGGTACAAAATCACATATAAATGCAATAGGTGTCTAAGGTTACATAGTCAAAAGATCAAGTAATCTTCTTCGATACAAAATTTTACAAACCAAATTCAACCGGTTGAGGCAGCCTCTCTTCAACCAACCATACATATTTTAATCTTAGTTAAATAATTTCAATAATTCTAAACATTCTAAATTTCACATCCAGTGACTGATTATTGTCTAAATATATTACCCACCAAATAAAAAGACTGTTCGGGTAGACCATCTAATTCTCCGGAAAGGATCATTTGAAAACCTCTAATTGTTTCTATTAGACTAACATATTTACCAGGGGAACCAGTGAATACCTCTGCTACAAAAAAGGGTTGTGACAAAAATCGTTCAATTTTTCTTGCTCTTGCCATAATTAAACGATCATCTTCTAATAATTCACCTAATCCAAGAATAGCTATAATATTTTGATCAAGTAATATTCTTCAATACAAACTTTTACAAACCAAATTCAACCAGTTGAGGCAACCTCTCTCCAACCAACCATACATATTTTAATCTTATTTAAATAATTTCAATAATTCAAAACATTCTAAATTTCACATCCAGTGACTGATTATTGTCTAAATATATTTGGCTAATTGTTTAAGTAAACAAGAGAGGCATTACAATGCCTCTCCCAACTTTTTTCTTAGTGAAGCTCCTGCCCTCCCAGTTGAAACTTTCACTCTTTCCTGGTTTATCTTTGCTGCCATGGAAGGTCAAAGTCCATCAGAAATGGAATGGAAACTTAAGGCAGAGAAGGCACCCTGGCCAAAACCAAATTTCAATACCCAAACTGCAGAGAAATAGTCCATTGTTCATGGGAATGTATCCTCAAGGAGCCTGGTGACATCTCAGATGTCCCAAGGACTTGAGGACTTCGAGGGGATATCCCTTTTTTCAGCACTGGACAGCTTGCTTCATTTAGTGCATAAAAATAAAAAAGGGCTACTACTATAGGAAAAACAAAAAAACAAAAGAGCCCTGAAAAGCTGAACGGAGGAGGATTGTCATTGCAAATTCAGCACATTGTATTTATTATTTAAAATTTCAGTTGCTTTTAGTTTGTTTAAGACCTTAAGTTATTTTAATAGGTGGCTCCCCACCATCCCCAAAAATCAGGTAAATGTTTTCCATCCCTAAAACCATGTCCCCCCATCCCAGAAACTCACAGAAACACAGAAATCTTAGCATATAAAATCCAATTGAGTACAGGGAGGGTGATTTAACTCTCTTCTGAAGGTGAATCGAAAAGGGTCAAAGGCTTTGAACCAGAAAGACACTTGGAAGGATGGGAACTGAAATTAAAGAAAATCAATGTTTTATAATTTATTCTGTACTTTGGCCACTCCCATGGATCTAAGAACCTGTTCATTGTTGCTGAAGAGAAACACTCTGGAACAAAAGATATGGTTCTTAGCTGTGAGAAAGGAAGCATTGAGAAAATTCATAACTGTCATGTTGCAGAAATGTCATTTCTTTTGGAATTATCTACATCTGTTTGGGAGTTTTCCAGCATCATAAAGAGCAGTACATAAGGATCTTGTTTCCCCATCTCCCAGTGCCCGTATGTCTGAATTTGGGATCACTAAGGGCATTAATAAATCTCCCTCTTGCAAGGAGGAGGATAGACTAATTTATAAAGTCAAATCTAGATGTAATTCAACAGATTAAAGATGGAAATTGTTGCGAATACTGGCAAGCACATAGCTTCCAATTCAATATTGATATGTGCAGGTGCTAAGAACAGTGAGTATCCATAATGCTGAATTTTTGCTTGAGTATCTGCAAACATTTTTATTTTATCTTAAAAACCAAACGAATTGATCTGCACAGTTTCAATATTCTTAATTATGGAAACATAACAGAGACTTTAGAGAACCAATCATTTTCAAATATGCATTACTCCATGAACATCAATCATGAAGTAAAACTAAGGAATTGAGATATAAAAGAAGCAAACAGGATACTTCCAAAAGCAAATTCTCTCTTCTGATTTGGAAGTAATTTCCTCATGTTTAATCTTCTGGCTACAGAGTTAAAGTTGAAGAAAAAATTACAATAATGTTCGCAAATGGCCAAGGAAAGTTATTTGCACCCAAAAGTACAGCACATTACAATAGCTAATCAGGAGGGCTAAAGGAACTCCAATAACCAAAAATAAGCATCTATTACTACAACTTTGAAGCAATAAAACCAAATATGATAAGGATAAACCCTCAGAAATTTAGTCTACGGGAGCCATATAATATGAAGGAAATCTTGTTAAAGGCCAGCCCCTTATGTTAAAGGAAAAATTATTTAGTTCTTTTTCCAAGTATTATCATATGTAAAGGAAAAGGTGTGGTTGAAGAAAGTGAAGGTGCTGACCTTGTTTGAAAGAAATATTTAGGAACCTGTGAAGGAAAGTGAAACCACTTCAGAATCACATCTGCTAATAGCTTCAGTCCATTTTGGCATATTTTGTAGAATTCAGTTTCATGCGTTATCCTTTTTGCTTGCTCCTGTAGATCCAATACTCCAGATACTGCCAGCTTACACAGCCTTAGGATGGCTCTGTGTTGATATCCAGAACCAGACATACATGTCATCACCATTGAACATGTGTTTGCATCTCCAATGTCACTGGAGAACAATACAAGTTCTTCCCAGATTGTAGCATCCATCTGCCGTAAACGCTGAGCTAGACCCTGAATAACTGCAACATATGACTGATTACTGATATGATTTGAACTTATGCTTGTCTTGTGATCACCAATAGATACCTTTGGAAAATGGAGAACAAAGAGAGTGCAAAAGGACAGTAAAGAGCAATTAAGTGCAAAGCTTGAGATACACTGGAAACTTTTAAAATCAATATCAATGAAAGATGTATTAAGAAGATCAAATTCACTAGCCAGTCTTGTTAATTTAGAAGAAACTTGAAGTAACACAACCTTTAAGGATTTAATTCTTTGCATATTCTGTTTCTGATAACTACAGAGACCTTCCTCCATGTTAGAATATGTTTTTTCTTGAATAATTCTAGTTTTCATGATATGTGAATATCTACTCAACAATCCCAACAATTCTGCAGCATTTTTTAATAGTTTTCCTTTGAGATTCAGAAACCACCTCTGAAATTCAAACGTTCTATCTAGATTAACAGCAGCTGACATGCTATGAATGGCAGTCATGTTCAGATTAAGAGCTTCTGGCATCACATTAACAAATTTACTTAAAAAATCAAAATCATGAGAAGCAGGTGACTGATTTTCAATGACACTTCTATCCTGCTTTTCAGCTTCTGTTATCACCTGGAAGTCATCCAAAAATTTTAAACCATGTGATGAAATCAACACAGCATATATTTTATTTTCGGCCTTGGCCAACATTGTCAATGATTTTAACCAGAAATAGCAGGCTTCTGATTGCACTCCTTCTACCAGATGTTGAAATATATAACTTGCTGCAAGCCAAGCACCATGACAGGCAGCACACATCCCAATTTTGTAAGCTCTCCATATACTCCTTTGATTAATCATTTCATTTGCAACATCCAAAGTGAACTTTTCATCTTGGGCCCAGTAATAGTCTTGAAAAGCACAGAGATCAGTTTCCATTGTTTTCATTCTGTCAAATGCAGCATCATAGTCATCCATGACCCTTGTTTCATCTGCCAGTCCAAATTTATGAGCTTGGCATGACTTCAATAGTGCTGGGATTAAATAGCATAAAAGATAATTAGAAGAATCTAGCTGTGAAATGCATACAGTAAGCTGCTTCACTTTATTATAAACTCTGCAATCAAGTCTTCCTTCTACATCGAGTTTATCAAGACACAACAAAAGATAACAACAAAGAGTGCCCATGAGCTTTATGACATAAGTATTTTGTCTGTTAAATTCACATCCATCATTGAGGCATTGAGGCTTTGAGGCATCAACGTTAATACTGCTTTGTAAGTTTTCCGAAGATGGTTTTGTGTTCTCTGGTTTGCCAAGAGTTTGTCTTTTCACAAGGGCTTCAAGAATGCCTTTGATGCAATCTATTGCTGTCTGACATACAGTAGGGCACTCTCCTACCAAACGTAAAACAATGCTGAACAAAAAATGATCTTCTCTTGCCAAAGTGACCAATTTTTCCTTGACTACTGGGGAAGCATGTCTGGCATTTTCTACACTGACCCCTCTTTCCATTTGATTCTTAAATTCTATGGCAATTTGATCAAAAACTAATAGTGTTACTCGTACTGGAAGGTCTATCTGAGAAGAATCATTTTTGTACCTGTCTGTTGTCCTCCAACAATCCTCTGGAACAACTGTTCCTGGCTGGTTTGAGGAAACCTCATCCCACAACTTTGGCCGTAATTTTTCAATGTTGCATGTTAGATCCACTAACAAGGAAACTGCTGCCTGTCTTTTGGACCAATCAGGATGAAGACAACTAATCTCAGTTATGGATACCAATTCTATAAGCTGATAAGCATCCACACAAGTGACATAGTGATGGCAAAGCTGCACAGTAAACATTTCAGTTCACTTCTGCATAAAACAAGAAAACTTTGATTCAATAAAGATGACAACCTCAATAGAGAAAGAAATTCCACCTTGCTTAGAATCTGTAGAGCAAGGCAATGTAGACTTGTCGGTAAGCTCATGTCCTTGACTATAGCAAGCAGGGTTTCAAAACCTTTACCATGAAAAGATATGCAACTAATTGCTTTAGCAGAGAGTGTCCTGAAACATTTCAGTGACATTGCACGAACAATGTAACGTGGATCAGAGTTGGCATATGATAAAAGCAGATCCACCTGCATGGAACCCTGTTAGTCTTGTATATGGTTACACATGACCAAATAATCAAACTGACAGAACCCATAATTAGTTCTTAATTTTAATTATAAGCCAACACATTTAAGCACTCTTTTTCAATAGATTCACATACAATAAAATAGCAATGGGTGTTTTTGAGTTAACCATGGAGGTCTAATGTCATCCCCCCTACCACAGAGGAATATGTCAATGACAAAATGAGATTGTCAACAAATACCTGGTCTTGCAATGTCACTACTGATCCAATGGCGAGTTTCGACAGCGACAACAATGTAGATGTTACTATGTCATCCGTTGGTAATTTCAACATCAAACTTTTGCCAGCCTGCATCAACAAGGAAGATGTCATGCTCCATAATTAATCACTCAATGGTCACAACAAAATGCAGAATAGAATAGATATAATAAGTAAATACCTTTATTTAAAACCTGACTAAAAGCTGTAACAATAATATAGGTGCTTCACAAAGGAACCATATCATTAAAGCCAAAATACAGGGACTGTATGGCTGGCAACAAAGCATTTCATCATGATGTATTAAAACTAAGTTAGTGGTCTGCCCCTTGGGGCTCCTGGGTCCCGGTCCGATCCGACCCAGGTCTGGGGTCTAGGCCCAGTCCCCTGTGGATTTGGACAGGGTTCGGCTCACAAACTGTGGGTTCGACCTTGCCGAACCCAGGCGGAACCACAGCAAATTTTCACCCTGCACATGCCCAGGCAGCGTATTTTGATTTTTCTTTTACTTTTTAATTTTTTTGACATAAAAATATTAAATAAACCCAACCTTAAAATGATGTCCGTCATGAAGGTTTGTGTGGCTTTGAAGGTCTTAATTTAAGTCTTATAATGCAAAATGATGTATGCCATGAAGGTTTGTGTGATTTTGGAGGTCTTAGTTTGGGCTTGGATGCTGTCCTTGGACCCCGCGAGGGGCATTGCCTCTTGACCATATTGGGGACATTGCCCCTAGACCCTCACGAGGGACTCTGCCCCTCGACCCCGCTAGGGGCGTTGCCCCCAGACTCCCACGAGGGGCTCTACCCTCAACCCCACTAGGGGCGTTGCCCCCAAACCCCTGCAAGGGACAGTGCCCCTTGACCCCACTAGGGGCATTGCCCCCAAACCCCTATGAGGGGCATTGCCCCCAAACTCCCATTGAATTCATTTGATTTGCCATGTAGTCTCCAAGTCCAAGTTTCCAAGTTTGCCTACAAGTCTTCATCTATAATATCATCATCCAATTGGACAATTTTTCCTAATGCTTACCTGCAAAGAGAAATGCAGCAATGTAGTTAATTTTAATATATAATATATATCATGTCGTTCGAGTTTGACTAATTGACATTCTAATGTTTCTTTTTTTTATGGTGGTATTGTTTATTATACAATATATGATGCTGTGTGTGGTATTTTGAACTTAATTACTGTTGTAAATATGTATATATTTTTTATTTTTAAATGTTTTTGTATATACGAACCCAACCCCCAAAAAAATTCTAATTGAATCCACGAACCGAACCCTTGAACCTGAACCCGAACCTAAACAGGTAACTTAGTATTAAAACAAAAAAAGAGTAACATAATTAAACAGAACAGATAAATAAAGAATTATACAAACTTCAAGAGAAATCACCAAAATTTAAGTGCAATGTTTGGTGCTTAGAAAAAATTTCAATGAAGCAAAACATTTGGCCAATGGTCTTCACAGGGTGATCTAGACTGCAAAAGTTTGCAGCATGATTTATAAATTGCAAGCTACAACTTATCATTGTTGATTCCTAAAGACAAAGAATCAAGATAATCAGTACTCATAGATTTAAATTTTGGTCTAGGTTGATTTCGTCCAGTTCTATGTTTCCAATATTAATGATTCCCCAGACACTAAACACCTTAGATACAACTAATCAGATACAAGCACCTAGTTTTTTGTATAGCATGTTCCTTATGGTTGTACTTAGTGTTGGGGCACCTTAATAAATCACCATATAGTAATCTAAAAATCACTTGTGTTTAATATAAAATGAACATATATACATATTGTAGCATCGTAAATTGTCACCCCTAACAATTTCACACTAGGTTTAGCTCCCCTCTATGTGGTTGGACCTAATTATGCTCTTAAATTGCCCATTTTGTGGTCATTTTCAAGAAATTAAAATAAAATTGGGAATTAGTATTTAATACTCGTCAAACGATAAAAAAAGACCCAAAATTAGTCTAGATGATGTGGGTACTACCAACGTCCGACCTATTTTGGCCCAATTTTAAATATGTTATTGTCGAAATTTTTACATTTACAAATCCAGTTTCACTTGTCGGCTTTTGATAATTAATTTTGCAAAATCAAGAAATGCATAAAAATACAAGACTTTTTCACCATTTGAAATCCTATGCAATCTAGAAAGCAATTTGAATATCAACTAAGTTACCAATTCACCACTCCCAACCTCCGAATACGATACGATTCGTACCGGATTCGAAATCCGGGTTCGATTCGGGTCGGATTCGGACAGGATTCAGAATTTTGACTGTGGATTCGCTGCGGATTCAATTCGCCTCTGCAGATTCGTCTAGGATACACCCAGGCAAATTCGACGTGAATCCAACAACAAAAAGTGCGTTTTTTTTTCAATTTTATATTTATTTATTTTGACCAAAAGTTGACTTCTAAATAACAAAATATTCATTCCAACCCTAATCTTTGCCTCCAAACACATCTAATGATGCTGCTTTTTTTGATGACCCATATGATTCAGATTGATCAATGATCAATAATGGCTGATTGTAAACACTTGACATTTTTATGTTTGAACTTTAATTTATAATTTTGTATCATGACATTCGACTTTCGAGTATCACTAATATTTTAATATTTGACTATGAAAGTGGTGATGTATTTTTGCTATGTTATTAAACTATTAATATGGTGGTGTATTATGAGCTTAATTACTGCTGCAAATATGTATATATTTCTGATTTTTTATATGTTTTTTGTATTGCCGTACCCAAAACGTACCCAACCCCAAAAAAAAAAATCGCCAAATCCCATACCAGATTCGCGTACCCGTACCCGAATCAAAAAACAAATTGGTAACTTAGAATATCAATTGAGCATCCTAAAAAGTAGTCAAGAGTAGAATAAGCAGAGTTTACTACACTTATTATCAATCAAGATTCATGTTTGCAATGCATCAAGTTTATATGTGAGTTTATTCATGTTTTATGTTCATTTGTTTTGTGAGTACTAACATTTGCAGGACTTCCAATCAAGCGACCAATTTTCCTTGGATGAGATGAGTAAAATGACTTCAATCCATTAAGGAAAGCAGATTTGAGTGGTAAGTTACAGCACTTGTCAATTTATCACTTGTTTTATCCATTTTGCCTTTGCCCGATCAAGGGTAAGCACTCTTTCCATCATCAGAGCCGTTGTGAAGGTAGAAACACCAAAACGGGGTTTGACTTAGGCAAGCCCCTATACAACACAACCCTTTCTCCCCTCTTGTGTTCAAGTAGCAGATCTAAAGTGGATTTGGGAGAAGATGGAAGACCTAATTGCAAGATCAATCATTCAAGCTTCCTACTTCAATGAATTAAGGCAAGTGGAATTAATCATCGACAAACGAAGTTCCAAAGCTGAGTCCAAGAAGGAAGAACCCACAGACTACAACCATATGAGATATGTTCACTGATTCCCAATATCTACATTCTCGGGACTATGGTGGTCGCGCCCCCATCCAATCATTATGAACCCTAATTTAAATGCTAGGCTCCTCTATCTCTACACTTTGTTGTTCTTTTGTCAATTTATGTCTTTCAATTCTGCAATTTTGTGTATTCGCATCAATTCGTTGTAGCTTCATAGTTGACCTAGACATACATTTGCATAATCAAATCAAGTTAATCATTAATCAACATCAATCAACCCCCCATTCCCAAAGGACCAAAACCCTAATCCACAATTATGGCTCTTCCATTGAGGTTAGTAGCCAAGTGGGTTTATGTGATCAATTTTGGTTCCTTCCCCAATGTGACATAGGAGAAAGTGTGATTTAGATCTTAGATCCCTTTTTCCCACATCACACATATACATTTATATCATAGTTCCACGGACTTTCCTAACGGGGAGGCGAGGGGATGAGGTCAAAGGGCAATGCCCCTTCTGGGGGTTTGGTGGTATAGCTCCCAATAAGGTCAAGGGGCAATGCCCCTTGCAAGGGTCTAGCGGAAGATGTCATAAACCTTCATGGAAAATGTCATTTTCACAATTTTATCACTTATTTTTTGCGAAACCTATAAGCCCCTTGAATAGTTGGGAGACTCCTCGAAGTCTCCTGAACATTTCGAGGACATCCGGGAAATGTCCCTGTGACTTGAGCAGCAGTGGTGGGATGGTGGGGGGACATCCCCTCCAAGTCTCCACATCCCAAGGACGTCCCCATCCCAAAAATGTAAGGATTTTGGGAGGTAGGGGGGGAGGCACTCGTCCCTATGGAACAACCAAGTATATAAAAGAAAGCAAATCAATCGAGCCATCTCTCAAGCCAAAGCTACGTTGACCCTCCGTCCTAAACCCTCTCTTTCTCCTTCCTACCCTATGGCCTCCCTTCCCTATGCGGCAGGCATCTCCAACAAAATTGCTAAAATCCTTGTAGAGAAAGGTTTAGTCTGTTCTTTCAAGCCCCTCTCCACTTTAAGAAAACACTTACCTTCGCCCAAAGACCCGTGTGACTCCTTTCTCCACTCTGGTGTTTACAAAGTAACATGTTCTTGTGGCATCCCTTACATTGGGGAAACTGGGCGCTCGATTACCACGAGAATCAAAGAACATGTTGCGGACATTAGGCATGATCGGGTGGCAAAATCAGCACTAGCCGAGCACTCATCCAAGACCAAGCACCATATTGCCTTAGAAGACACCAAAATCCTTTCCAAAGAAGACAACTACTTCAAGAGGAATCTTAAAGAGGCCATTGAAATCAATAATCATCCCTCCAACCTTAACCGGGATGGGGGTTGGAATTTAAGCTTTTCTTGGAAACCCCTTCTGAACCACCTTATTGGGCCCCCAACTCCAACTCTTGTTCCACTCCTCATTAGCCTCTCGCTTTCTTTCCCACTCTGTCTCTTTCTTTCGTCATCTCTTTGGTCCTCTTCCTCGTCCTCTTTTTTTGTTGGGTCTCTTCTTCCCCTCCCTTGGTTCTTCCTTCCTTTTCTTTTTGTTCTTATTTCTAGTCCCCTAGCTCTTGGATTTTAATTTTGTTTCATTTATTTATTTTCTTGAGGTTTTTTGGATCTTTTTGTGATCTTGTTCCTTTTTAGCATTTCTAAGCTTTTGTGTTCTATGTTTTTTCTTATGTGTAGTTTTTAATTTTTATTCTTTATTGGTGCTCTTTGTAAAAAAATTTAATTATGTACTTTATTAATGCTCTTTTTAAAAATTTATGTTCTTTATTTTTTCTCTTTATTTATGTATTATTGGTTTAAATATTCTTAATTATGTACTTTATTGGTGCTCTTTTTTTAAATTTATTTATTTTGTTGCATTTTCTTTAATATTTTTTTCTCCTCCTTTTGCTTCTTGGTTGTTCTTGTTGTTTTACTCTTTAGTTTCTTGGCTCTTATTTAATTTTATTACTTCTTTTGGTTTTCAATTATTTGGTTCTTAACTTTCTAATTGTTTTTTAAATTTAATTGTTTGTTCTCTTTTTTCTTGGCTCTTATTTTTTGTATTTTACTTATTTTACAATTATTTGGTTTTACTTTTGATTTCTCCATTATTTTTTTTATTTTGTTTTTACAATTATTTGGTTCTTAATTTTCTTTTTATTTATATTTTTTTAATTTTAAACAGAAACTTATTTGGTTCTATTCTAATTGGATTTATTTATGTTCTTTGTGCTTGCTTTGGTAGTGTTTTGGTTCTTTTCTATTGATCTTTCTAAGTTTTGGTTTCTTTAATTTTTTAGATTTTTGTATTTTTTTGTGTGTGCTTGTTGTAATTTTTTGTCTTTTTTGTCTTTGTGTTTTGTGCTTATTAGATTATATAGATTTAAGGAAGTCTCTTTTTTAATTTTTTAGATTTTAAGAAGTCTATTTAGAACTTTTAGTTCCCTTTTTTTCTTTAATTTTAGTTCTTTTTAGTTTTTTGTCTCATTGGTTTTTGCTCTTGTTTTTAATTTTATTCTATTATTAGGGTTTATTGTGTTCCTTTCTTTTTGTCTATTTATTCTCTTTATTTTATTGTGTTTGTCTGTTTAAAATAAATCAAATTTTTATTTACTTTTTAACTTGATACCTTGTCCTTTATTTTTATAATTTATTGATTCTTTAGTGTTGGTTCTTTTTTAATTTGGAATATATTGCTCTCTTATTATGTGTTTTATTGTATCTTGTTAGTCTCTTTGTTTTTTCTATCATTAAGGGGTATGTTTTCAAAAAATATATTTGTATCTTCTTCTTTATTGGTCAAATCTTAGCCTATTATCTTCTATCCCTCTCCACCCCTCACCTATTTATCTTTCCAGTCTGCTAGCTCTTTCTATTATTCTTCTCTCTTGCTGCATATCATCCCGATGATGGATCATGGAGTTTGATCCGAAACGTTGATGTTAAAAACTCACACAGTTTAAAGCCAGAAACATTAACACTTGATTAACCAAGTATATTGTAATATTCTAGATTGTACAAATAGAATTTACTAAGGTAAATGGAAAATATCTCCTTATGGACTTCCACAAGGGGGAGTCTCACACACCAAATTGGTGTCTTGACATAACCTAAAAAACAACCTTTACCTTTTTTAAGCTGATCATAGAATCCCAAGTAGAAAAAATAGAAAATATATGTATCTGTAAAACTGACTTTCCTAATGTTTACGCAGCTCAGATTCTCAACTACTTTTGGCACAAAAAGCTTCAGATTACAACAGAAGTCTAAACTTCATTTTGAATCAATTAATAGTGCTTATTCATTTTTTAATTAAATGAAAAAAGGGAAAGAAAGAACCTCTTGTGCTGCACATGCAAGGGTAGGTGAGTGAACCATCTTTGCAAATAGGCATATAGCTTCAACATTTGTTTCAGGTATGGTCCTCATTGCGTTTACCATTTGAACAACTTTCTTCAAAACAATTGATGAAAAATCTCTTGAGAACTCGCATAGACAACCTGCAGCAAATAGTGCTGCATTGACCTGCAATTTTTTTTTGTAAGAGCCCATAGAAAAAACATCAAATAAAGAAATACTGCACGTCCATAAAAAAATTATCCCACCCCATGAAAGTTTAGAATCATTCTGAGTACGACATATTGAAGAAGAGCATTAAACGAGCTGATGCACTAAGCATGAATGAAAAAAATAAAAAGCAAGTGCAAAAATATAACAACTAACAAAGCAAATCATTTGTGCATATTTTCAAGCTTTTAAGAGGTTTGGTTTTTGGATTAAGGAAGAATAATATACAAAACCTATACAAGGGATAAGCAATGAATGCTATTCATTGTTGTGAAGTTAACAAATTATAATCCAAAATAATTTACTCACTAAAAGTAGGAAAGTAAAACAATCACCATTCCAAACAGTTTATGCTTTCAAAGCAACAAGAAGGTATTGTTATTAAATATAGAAATAAGCATACACTGCATAAAATTGGGTATATCTCAACTCTTTTGGTACGTCCTTAACCCATTGATTGTATTGGGATACATGATAACCTACTATGACTCACATAATCCTTAATTGAGTAATTCATGAGTCCCTAAGTATAATTATTATAAGTTACATCAGCCTCATTTTGATTAGGGTATTAAATGATGCTTATATAGGAGGTAGTGAGAAGTTGTTAAACATCATATTGGAAGTTCTATTCTTATTGAATGAATTTTGGAGGTTGCCCCTCAGTGGTTTATTATAATAAAGTATTTGCATCTTATTGCTATTATATTCTTCTCGCATGCTACACACTTAATATATTGATTGTATTGAGATATGTGATAACCAACTCTGGCTCACATAATCCTTAATTGAGTCATTTATGAGCCCCTCAATATAGTTATTGTAAGCTAGGTTGACCTTATTGGGATTAGGTTACTCGTATTGTCTAATGATGCTTGTATATAGGCAGTAGTGAGTAGTTGTTAACTTGTTAACATAGTTTGAAAGCTTGAACTCAACGCAAACTCAACAATCTAAAACATTTGACTTGGACTAAGGACTCGGAAAAAACTTGGCAAAACTCAGCCAAAAAAAACATAATTACAAAAAAAAATAGAAACTAATGCATTTAGAAAACACAAGTATTTTTTGATCATCAACTTGTCATAATTCAAAAATTGCATTAGTCATATGACCCTCAAATCAATAAATATCATAGTTAAAATAGGGGGACCAACGACTTGGGTTTGAGGGCAACAAGGGGATAGCTTTCATTATTTTATTACAACATTTTCAACTTTTCTCCAACACCAAGTCTTCACTATTTTTGACCAAATCTTCATTCTTCTAATCCCTTCTCTTAGCGTGTTTTGTCACATGGATGCCAAAGACTTCTACTATGCGAAATAAGAGCATAAAATGTCAAAAAATGAACTTAAAAAATGAAAATCGCTATGGATTTTTGTATTCTACTGCTGAGTGAGTCTGTGCTCAAAACTCATGAGTCAACAAGAAAAAATCAATCGAGTTTCTATCAAAAACTCACCGAGTACTCAACTAATTTGGCCTTAACTTGGCACAAGTCATATTGACTTGATGTGGTGAGCAAAAAGACTCATGAGTCACACCATGTCGACCGCTCGACGAGTTTTCAAACTATGGTTTTTAAGCATTGTATTGCAAGTTCTCTTTTTATTTTAAGAGTTTTGGTTGTTTCCCTCTTGAAGCGACTTATTATTATTATAAGTATTTGCATCTTATTTCCTATTATATTCCACTCTTGTGCAAGCAATTTCATGACAAGTGGTATCGAAGCATGTTCTTGGCACCTTGAAGGCAAGAAACAAAGAAAAGAATTGATTAGGTAATGTTATCAAGCACATGCCTCTATCATTATTGTGTTTTTTTGTCTAAATATAAATGGTTGACCTAGGATACTCTAAAGAAGTTGCATTTAAGATCTAAAGAAATTTGGAGTACTTTTAAAGTTATTATGAAACTAGGTTATTTACCAAATTTGCTTCCAAGGCTACAAAACATCATTTTCTTTTGGAGATTTTTTCACCAAGGCAAGGAATGGACTCAAGTAAGTTATAGTAAAAAATTCAGCAAATTTGCATTTGTTTTGAATATATTATCGTCAAAATGGTTTGTGGCATCATAGTGAGGGCTTCAACAAGAAGCAAGGGCCAAAATCCAATCACACCAGCAATGTCTCCAAACACAAAGGATCCTCATCATCCACATATAGAAGAGATAATGTCTTTAGATTTTGGAGCCACATTAAATGCAGCAACAACCAAGCTCAAGGAGGAATTTTTTTTGAAAATGGCTACAAAGAAGGAGCTGAAATGGCTAGTAAAGAAGATAATGATGGCCTTCGATCTGAAATCTCCAACTGTCTTCTCTCAAGTTTTATGGAATTCTTACCAGTAGAGTCACATCATAAGACTTGGGAAGCTAATGTGACTCCTACAAGAAATGAGAAAGAAGAAGATGAAGATGAAGATATAGAGACAAAGGTGGTGTCAAACAAATCATTAGAAGAGCCCAAATCAACAATATCTTACCACACACTATCAAGTATTTGTACCACACAAACCCTAAAAGTAGTGGGTGTTCTTTGAACACAAAGAATCATAGTGTTAATTGATTCAAGCAACACTCACAATTTCATCAACATGAAGTTAACTACAAATTTGAACATTTTTATTTTTCCCACACTTAAATTTCAAGTAACGATTGCAAATGGGGGTATTGTCAATTGCTCTAGGAAAAGTCACAACATTAAACTTACCATGGTGGACTACCTTTTGACTAATTCTATGTTTGCAATTCTTATGGGGGGTGCAGATGTAGTGTTGGGAGTCCAACGACTCAAAACTTTGGGCATCATTAAGATGAATTTCTAGGAGCTCTTCACTCTAAGGGTAAGACATTTAATATAAAGGCACACAAAGGATTCACAAATAGTGATTGTATTAAAGTAATGTTTTATCTTGTAATGGTCAATTAGCTTTTAGTATAGACTTTAGGAATCTTCTTTAATAAAGTCATGTTGACTTTAGATATTTTTCCTATGAGTTGTCATCATTATCCTTTGTGGATAAGATTTACCTTTTTGGCTTTATGAGTTGTCATCCTTATCCTTTGAGGATAAGATATTTGTAATCCTATATAAGGATGCTTTTGCTCCTTATTTCTTAAGAGATTATTATGCAATCTTGGTTAACTTTTTGTGTGTTGTTTTTGTAATATGGTATCAGAGCTCGGGTTTTGTAAATTCTCGGGATTGGTGAATTCGTGAATTCTACGGACTATGGCAAAGACGAATTGCACACAAGAAACACAGGAGAATGTGCCAAAGGAAGTTGTACAGATTCCTACAAAGGTTTTTGAGAAAAAAAAAATTCAAAACAATTGTGGGCCTATTTTTTGTAATTTTTGGGCAGATTTTTTTTCAAAATTTGTGGGTTTTTTAACAGTTAAAAATCACACAAGGTTTTAAGACCTGTTTTTGATGATTTTTTAGAAAAATCATATTTTTTCTGGAATTTTTTTCGGAACTTTTTGCAAATTATTTTTGGATTTTATTTTGGAATTTTTGTGGGTTTTTGAGCCTCTATTTTGACGATTGTGAAAAAAAATTGTGGGAATTGTGCCAGCTGATTGTCTTGGGTTTTGTGCCACCTGATCACAAACTTTACCTCGAATTTCGTGCTTTTGGAAAACAAGAGGGATGGCATCTTTGTCCAACGTCATGTTGGAAAGTACCCAGAGGTTCAATGGGAAAAACTACAACACGTGAAGGTAGAGGATGCTTACCATCTTTGAGTACCGGTGTCTAGATGCGCTTGTTCTAGGTACAGAAGTTTGTCCCACAACTGCAGGGAAGGATCAAGACAAGTATGATGGAGGTAATCAGGAGGCAGTTATGCTTCTCAAATTATCAATCATCGATGAGATTTACAATTTTTGTTGTTTTTGGATTTGATTGTGTTTAAAAAAATTTCGCATCAATGTTTTGGGTCACACTTCGTGATCCATCATCAGGATGTAAAGAGAGCATAAGGAGATGGATAATGTTTAGTTGCTTTCATTTAGGTAATTATCACATTATCCTTTCAGCCTTTCTCTCTCTTTCTCCTTGTGTTGTGTGTTCTTTTCCTCCTTTCTTTCCTCCTTTCTTTCCTCCTTTTAAGCAAATTTGGGTCTACAACTAAACATTATCCATCTCCTTATGCTCTCTTTACATCCTGATGATGGATCATAGAATGTGATCCGAAACGTTGATGCAAAAATTTTGAACACAATCAAATCCAAAAACAGCAAAAATTGTAAGCATTATGGATTGTGGAAATCTCATAGCATTCACTGATGAGATGTTACCAAAAATACCATTCGGTAAGTCTGTTGCGGAGATCTAGAAGCATTTGAAATATCTTCATGAGACCTCAAACAAGGGCAGAGCTTTCTTCCTGAAAAATATTTTGTTTTCCATTATGATGGATGACAAAGTGTCTTTGTAGGAGCACTTAATAAAAATCAAAGACATTCACGATCAATTGGAGGCCATTGGTTGTAAGATGGAAGAGGAGGATATGGTGGTGATCTAAGTCACCAAGTTCGAATTCGAATTCAAGTTCGACAACATTGAAATTCGAATGAAATTCGACAAGGAAAAAATTCGAAAAGTATAAAATTCGAATTAAATTCGCCTTATGTAATTTTTTATTTTTTTTTTATAAATATAAGTAATATCTCCATACAATTGTCTAAATAGTTTAACATTGATAAATAGATTTGAATCATTACAAAAAGATGACACATTTATAAAATAGAAACCATAAGAAACATGTGAAATCACGATTGCGAAGATGTTCTTTTGTCAAAAAGGTACAATAACAGTAAAGACTTTAGAACTTCAAAAAAGCTCCAAGTCATCAAGAGTACTTGGCTGAGATGCTAAATCATCATCATCTATATCGCTACTCAATTCATCATCTGCAAAGTCAGGCTCATCTGCAACTGCTGCTACTATGTCTTCTTGAATTTGTCGTGAGGAAGAGTCCTTTGTTGATTTGTTCATGAGCAATTTTAAATTGCTGCGAACATAGACAAGACCTCCCAACTTTCCAGACAACAATTTATTCCTCTTTTTGGAATGGATGTGGTCAAAGCAACTCCAGTTCCTCTCACAAGCTGATGAACTTGCTCCCTGACTCAAAACTCGAATAACAAACCTTTGTAGCTCAGGAGTTTGTGCTCCATAGGTCATCCACCATGTATACCCAGGTAAATGTGCCATGTCATATTTGGCTGCTGACAATCCAAACATCCCTTCTCCTCTCTTGTATACCCAAAATTGACTTCTGATTAGTGTTGAAATTGTTTGATTTGATTCAAACTTTCCAACAGCTTCTAAAAGCCCTGCCATAATTTCAGTGTCACCTTCTCTATCAATAGAAAATAATTTAGGCTCGAAAAAGCAAGCTGCTGCATGTAAAGGTGTGTGCATCATTTTCCATCTGCAATCAACCACCTCCCATATCTCCATCTATTCTGCTTCTACATTATTGAGTGTTTTTTGAATAGCTTCCTTACAACGGTCCATGCTTTCATAAAGCATGCCAAGGCAAGGAGTGTCACCATCAACCATACGAAGCACGTCAATAATTGGCTCACATATAAGCAAAACCTTTGCTGCACTTTCCCAAAAGTTGCTATTCAGAATGATTTGCTCTATGTTCTTCCCCTTAGGACCTTTAGAAAGCATTGAGTGTTCACACTCATTGGAACAAATAACAGATCTCAAAGCTGTTTTTTCTTCAACCACTCTTTTCAAAGTGATAAAATGAAGCAAATCTTGTTTCACAAGGCCTCAACAACTCCTTGGATGCATGTTGCCTATAAAGACTCAATGTGAGACGATGATTCCTTATGAAATTTGCAATTGCTCTCCCTCTGTGAATAGCTTCATGTACCCATGGGAATTTAGCCAAGTCATGAAGCAACAAATCGAGACAATGGGCTGCACATGGGCTCCAATATATTTGTGGGTAATTCTCTACAATCAGCTTCCCAGCTCCCACACAATTTGTTGCACTATCAGTTACCACTTGAACCACATTTTCCACCCCTACTTCAAGAATGGCTTCCTCTAATATTTGAAAAATGTACTCAGGTTTTTTTGTGGTTCATGGTGTCAATGACTTTTAAGAACACAACACCCTCAGGAGAAGCCACCAAAATATTAATCAATGGCCTTTGACATGTATCTGACCATCCATCACTCAATATAGTGCAACCTATTTTCCTCCAAGAGTCTTTGACAGTAGCTAATTTCTCAATCACTCTATCTTTTGACCTCTGCAAAAGAGTTGTCCTAATAGCCTTTGAACCTGGGGGTGTGTACCCTTTTCCAAACTCTGCAATTTTGTGAACAGCATTGCGAAAATGTGGACTTCTCGCAACATTGAATGGAATAGCACTTGTGTAAAATAAATCAGCTACTGCATCATCCACCTGTTTCTCTACTGGTTTCCAAAAGCTTTTCAATGTTCCACTCTCCCTCACCGGTTTGGATAAACCAGAAGAGGAAGACATAATAGATGTTGAGCTTGTGAATTTGGATTGAGACATATCTTCTTCAATTCTCTGTTTTTTTTTGTGATTTCTTCATCTTTCCCACAATTGAAGAGGACTGTTCTTTCTCTAAAGCAGCTCTCATTTCTAGGGTAACTTCAGGACATGCTGTAACACCTCCTCCTGCACCATTTGTAATACCAAGTAAATGGTCCATTGCCCTTGTCAAACCGCCAATAAAAGGTTTCTGACACTTGGTGCATTTGAGGTCAGTACCATTCCAAATGATATATTTCCATGCCTCTGCAGTTGATTTCTGGGGAACCATAATCTGCATGTTTGAATGACAAAAAATATTATTTAATATTAAAAAATTAAAACATTCACATAATTTGACACAAAATATATAGATTTTTTATTTTAAATCTAAAAAACAAAATAACAAATACTAGATTTTATTTTAATAATTAATAAACATAAAAAAAATTTAAAATATTTTTATTAATTTAAAAAACAAAATGAAAACACTAAATATTAATAAAGTAAACTGGAAATCTTTAATTTTTTAAATATATTAATATAATTTACATTTTACAGTAAAGTAAATTGAGCTGTAAAAATTAATAAATAATAATAAACAAAATATTAAATAATAAAAATATTAAATACAAAATAAAATAATGAAATATTAAATACTACATCAAATAAAAAATATTAAATAAAGTTTACTTAATATTAAATATCAACTATAATAAACAAATTGAACCCTAATCTTTAAAAAAAAAAAAATGAACTCCCTACCTCTTTCGACGAAGAGGCCCGCGACAAGCTGAGAATGGTGATTTGCGGAATTGTAGAGAGACAAAGACGCCATCCACAGTTGAAGTTGATGCGGATTGCAGAGAGTGGCGACTGTCCACAGTTGATGGTGATGTAGACTGTAGAGAGAGACGTCGAAGCACAGAGATGTCGAAGCAAATAGTGACGGCCGCAGGAGACGCCGACTGTTGAGAGTTGAGTTGCCAGCAAATAGTGATGCCACCGGCTGCAGTTGAGAAGAGTTGCAGACGCCGAAAAAGAGACGAGTTGCAAACGCCAGGAAAAAACGAGTTGCATACGCCAGGAAAAAACGAGGTGGTTCGATATCAAACATCACCATCAATTATATAAAGAAAAAACCCTAATAAAACAATCGCTATATAATTTTTTCAACGCAAATGGTTGACCAACGAATTTGTTCGAATATGAACGAATTTTAACCTTTTTTTTGAAATTCGACGAATTTCAAATTTCATGTTGAAATTCGGTCGAATATGGTGACTTAGGTGGTGATCATGCTAAAAAGCTTGCCACGATCCTACGAGCACTTCATCGAAACTCTCAACATTACATCCACCAATGTTGACTTGAAGTTTGATGAGTTGTGCAACAAGCTCTTGCAACAGGATAGGTGGAAGGAGCAATTTGGGAGCAGCAGTGAGTCTCCCAGTGTTGAACAAAAGTTTACTACCAAAGACATTGGCAAAGGCAAGTCCACTCAGCATAAAGGATGAGGTGATTCGGAGGAGAGCTCCAAGAAGTCTTTCACATTGCCATTACTGTGGGAAGATTGGTCATATGCCGAAGTATTGCAAAAAGAGGTTGGCTGATGAGAAGTATAACCAAGAAGAGTCTCAGCAGAGTGCTCAAGTGGCAAAGTATATTGAGTAGGAGTCTGCATATTATGCATTCATGGCTAGAAGACCATCAAATTATGGGTAGACTTAGTTTAAGTTAGTAGAATGACCAATAAGGGAGGGTATTAAAGTAATATTGTATCTTGTAATGGTCAATTAGCTTTTAGGATAGACTTTAAGAATCTTCTTTAATGAAGTCATGTTGACTTTATGTGATGTCCCCGATTTGGAGGTATCATGATTTAATTAAATTAATTGATTAAGTTATCCAAAATTAATGATATTTCAAAAGGATGATTTAATTGATTATTTTAATTTTAAAAAATGAAGTATTAAATTAATTATTTATAAAGTTATTCCAATAAATTAATATCAAAAGGATAATTTTATATTTAATTGATCTAATAAAGTGACTTGAAATAAAATAATAAATTATAAAAGTCACTTAAGGAATAAAATAATATTATTTCTAGAAGCTTCTTGGAAGTAATTGAGAAATCTTTATAAAGAGCTCAATGCAAGCCATTTTCATCATGTCTTGAGTTATTCTATTTTCTTACCTGCATGGTAAAGGTTGAGGCTTGCATCGCCCGAGGGTTTGAAAACTCTAGGGTACCGGTTTCGGTTGTGAAAGATCAACCCTAGCTAGAATTGTGGAGAAATCAATCCAAGGTTTTTACAGGTGCTTCATTGGAGAGTTTTGACAGGTGCAATAGCTGATGTATTATTGCCCTAATTGAATGAAAAGTGAATTGATGTAATAGCTGGTTTATTATTGCATCATCTTAATTGGAGCAGCTGAGGTATTGTTGCATTTGATATTTCATTTGAGGAAAGTGTTTGCAGCAGCTGGTATATTATTGCAATCATAATTTCATTGGAAAAGCAACAGCTGATGTATTTTTGCATTTCTATTTGAAGAATAAGGTTATTTCTAAAGGTTTGCTAATTCCAAATTTTAATGGTCTTGGACCAAAATTTGGAGAAATAGAGATAATTGATTTTGAAGATTACCGTTGCAGATTTCTGTTGATTATTTCCAGTCAAATAAGAAGTTCGATTTATAATAAGAAAAATTCCAGTCTTATTGAACCGATATTTCAAAGTCAGATTAAAGACAAGCTGCGGGGACTATTTGAGGTGCTATTTGAGGTGCTGGGAAAAGACAAGGAGCCTACAGAAATCTGCCACCAGCCTCATTAGGGGGAAATCGACAATATTAGGAGGTGCTCGACCATTCTATGAAGGCAGATTAATATCTGAGAAGAAGACAAATCTGGAGGTCAAAATGGCATGTATTGGTTGATTATCACAAAAGACAATTCCTTCGATTTCTATTGGAAATAATCGTTGCTTTGTGGAAGACATCATCACTGCTTAGGTGCAGCATTCCAGACAAGAGTCGTGGCTTTCAGACTTTGAAGAAATTATATGTTAGATTTATATTGGAGATTGCTGATAATAGAACGCAGCCCTCAAAGACACCCAAGAGCAGTTCGATTTGATTAGCTTCAGCTTGTTGAGGCGCTGGGAGGAAAATCGTTACTTTGCTGGGAAGTACTGCTCCAGCACCAAGCATCGACCAGGTTTTTCGTCATATTGTATTGCACTTATAATTACATTTTGGATATCGCTGTCCTCACAGCAACATTGTAATTGCATTACATCAATGCAGTAGTTCTTTAGTGAATGCATATTGATCATCTTTGTAAGCTGCTACTTATTGGCATATAGAATATATGTTGAAGTCGATTAGAAGTCATAGTGTCAGGCTTGTAATCAGATTGAAGTTCAAATAAGTAATAGTAAGGAGTTTGGGGTAGTTGCTTATCAACTGTTTGACATAATGTCATCATCCTGTAGCTACAGATTTGCATAAGTTAGGCATCTTAATGCATTGGAAAAATCAAAGTAAACATTGCATAGTATCTCTCTTTCATTTCAGTCACTTGTTTATTGCTTTTAGAAGTCTTGTATATTCATGGTATTATCAAATACATTGAAAACACAAAAAGAAATCACAAACAGCAGTCTAATAGTTTACAAGCAAACTGTTTGACGAAATTCCTGAGAGAGCAAAACAGAAAATTAAAGACCAGAATTGCAAGGGTCCTTACACTTTAGATATTTTTCCTATGAGTTGTCATCCTTATCCTCTGTGGATATAATTTACCTTTCTGCTTTATGAGTTGCCATCCTTATCCTTTGTGGATAAGATATTTGTAATCCTATATAAGGATGTGTTTGCTCCTTATTTCTTAAGAGATTTTCATACAATCTTGGTTAACTTTCTGTGTGCTGTTTTTGTAATAGATTGAATGCAAAATATGTTAAAAAACGGTTCAACAAGTTTTGAGGCAAATTATTTTCTCTAAAGACTCCACATCACCACTAAGAGTTTGCATTCTACAAGATCACACTTACATCAACAACTACTTTCTAGTTTGAAGACAAATTTGGCCATGGCACCAAATTGAATGAAGCATCAAGTAGACTACAACTAGAGTGAAAGGAACTTTGAATACTTGAAGCACCAAAAAAAGAATAACAAGCTCTCACCCAAATATTATGATATTATCCGATTTTGCAAAAAAATGGATGTGAGGCATACAAGCTAGAGTTACCTCCAACAACAAAAATACATCCACTTTTCATGTCTATTGTTTAAAAGAAGCCATTGGACAACAAATTCCAAGACAGACAATGTTATTTGTGCTCAATAAAGAGGGAAGAATCATCTTGGATTTGGAATTAATTCTCCATCACATGCACAAAGAAGCAGCTAAGGACCAGGACAGTCATATAGTATTTCATCAAGAGGAAGAATTTGTTTATTGAAGATGATATGTGGGAAGATGAATATTTCATGAAAAGCATCCACAAACACTTGTTTGAAGGAGGGCAGAAGGGGGAGGGCAGAAGGGGGTGGGCAAGGGGGGATGAGGAGGGGTAGCAAGGCATGCTACTCCCTTAACCCATCAATTGTATTGGAATATGTGATAACCAGCTACGACTCACATAATCCTTAATTCAGTCATTTATGAGTTCCCAAGTATAATTTTTAAAGCTAGCTCAGCTTCATTGAGATTAGAGTACTAATATTGCTTAATGATGCCAATATATATGAGGTGGTGAGTATTTGTTAAGCATTGTATTAAAAGTTTTGTTCTTATTGTAAGACTTTTGGACTTGCTCCATTGAAATGGCTTATTATTATTAAGTATTTGTATCCTATTTCCTATTATACTCTTCTCTTGTGCAAGTAATTTTATTACATCTTTGCTATATTATGTGTTGTTACATTGGGCATTGAGAAGTACAATAAAGAATATTGACATTGAAAAAGCCTCCCTAGAACAGTGATATTATGATCAAGGATCAAAATTTTGAAATTATCAAATTCTTACAAAGGCCTTTCAACTTGTCATAGATGGGTAAATTTTAAATTTAATTCTCAAAAATATGAAAATTATGTTTCATCAATCTGAAAGGCATACCTAAGGAATTGTCCCGCATAAGAAAAGAAATTCATTAAGTTGTCTATCAAATAATAGTTTAACCATTAACATTCCTTCACCATAACTTAGAACCCGGAAGCTGATAAAAGAAACCGCATTTCAACTTAGTGCTTTATTATGTCTGAGCTTTTTATTTTTCATCCATATACATAATAAAGATATTGATATTTATATAGATTGTCTGCCCCCTTTCAAAATATCTTCAAGTCATCTAGTCTCCAACCAGGCATGAAAGATACTAAAAAGGATATCCAAGATTTTATCTATTATGGATGTATATACATTCTTATGTTGAACATTCCTTCTACATGTCAAATAGTATTTAAAATATTTTTAAGCTGAGTTACAGGACTTGGCGACTCCTTGCTTAGAATCATGAATTCAAGTCCAGGTCTGAGTCTGATTGGATGAGACCAGAGCCTTGAATCACAGAACCCTCAGACTTGGGAATCCCAACACTAGATTAGCCAGGTATTCAAGTGCAACAGCACCTTTAGAAGCCAAAAAAGAGTAAAAAAGGGGGTCAATTAGTTTCTTCAAACAAATGTCGAAAACAAGTTTAACAGGACCAGGTGAGCCTTACAACAGTCAAATAAGCTGAAACAACTTGTTTTCACTGAACCATTCTATTTTTCACTCTCCTGACTCTCACACTTACATTCCCTTGACTTTTATTGTGATTTTTCATCTTGTCTTCAAATGAGTTGATTGTTCTTGGGCAAGGGGTGAATATGTGTGGATTAGCTGTGATTTTTTGCATAGGAGCTGATAGAAGAAATTGGATTTCTTCTTAACATATCTTCAAGCATCTACAAAAGGTAAATCACAAACCATTTCCTCTTTCATTCTTTCTAAACTGAAAATGTAAGATAGAACTAAGTTAACAACCCTAGGAATTAATCATTTCTTATTCTTTATTTTTTTTAATTTTTCCTTGCATTTTATATACTTTTTAAATGTTTTTTTTTTCTGAATCTTAGTTTCTTAATTTAGCCCTAGGGCTGATTTTCCTCTCTAAGATGCAGGATTTAATTTTTTTAATTTCAAAGCTGTCCTAAAAGAGATGTTGCATTATGTACGAAATTTGAGCCAGAGTTTGTAAGAGAAGTGATACATCAATGAGATAACTGTCAAAAAAAGGAGCAAAGAATGAGGCCAAACAAACAAATAGCTGCCTCTTCCCTGCCTTCTTCAATGCCTGGAATGAATTCTAGTAGCATTAACCCTAAAGATCATAATTCAAGGAGTTGGTTTGTGCCATGCAATGTTCCTGGTCCCCTGCCATTGTTGGAAAGCACAGGTTGGAAAAACGACAAACACGTGGCAGCAAGGAGGGTGATAGGTATTCTTGGTACTTTTATATATTCATGTCAATGCAGTGCGGTAACATTCTATTTTTCAGTCTATTTTTTATTCTAAGTTATAATTTTCAAATAAATTATATAGTAGTATGTCATGAATATTTACTCAACATGAACATGGAAATTGTACATTGGATGGCCATCAAGCACTCTAAAGTTTTAAGACATTTAAATCATTTTTGGATTCTCTTTTGTCTACTCCCTTCTTAGAATGTGATTACAAATTGTCTTCATGGGCAACACTCAAACAATTGGAAAGTGTGCTTTCAATATCATGAAAGTCAACATAATTAAGACTTACTAGCAAGCATAAATGTGTGCACAAAAAAAACATAAGCAGATTGAAAAGTCTGATCAAAATATCACGATGAGTGATATTGATAGGGGCAAAAATATAGTCATAGAGAAGCATCAAATTCTTATTGCTTTTACGGTTTGAACTTTAGTTACTAGGGGCTTGGTTGAGGATCTTGCTTTTCTGTGCTGATAATGTCCATTTTTCAATTATGGAGGGAAAAAAATTAAGCACTTGTTTGTAAAATATTTTTGAAGGATCTTGCTCTCTTGTGCTTATATTGTCCAATTTTCAATTATGGAGTTTATGCCATCATAAAGTTTGCCCAAGCATGGCTGATGCCTATCAGCAAATTAGATCATACTCATGATGAGCTCAGTAAATTAAGCAAGTACTCCATATGCACCCACCAATCATCATCTAGGATAATGTAATGTCCCACCCCAATCTGCTGTTTGTTTTTTTTTGTTTTTCTTGCCAGGAAATGCAAATAAAGCAAATAGCTAAAACTAACTAGTTTATAAAGAAAATGCATAAACCAATTGCAACCCAAATCATTATTAGCACTTATAACTCAAATGAAGCATACCCATTTGCTGCTATGAAAAGTTGCAGGTCTGATTATACAAAACCAGCGAGCTGGTGCATACAAAATCGCCCGCAAATCACCAAATCCTCACTTCTCCCTCGTGAAACTGATGTGCAGCAATGTCTACACCCTAGATGCCTCCAATGGAGGTGATAACATCTCCAAACCCTAGGCGTTTAGCCTAGGAAAGTCGCACGCCCCTCTCTTGGCAGGTACGGCCCCTGCCGAAGTTGTACGACCAGCCTGGGGTCACAAAATGATCTTTTCCTCCTTCGAAAACTCTGCCAATAACCTCCCTAATTTGTTGTCAAATCTTCTCCTCAAAACCTCCAACAATTCTCTTGAATAATGGCTGCAAATTAATCAATTCAATCACCAACATAACCCTTGAATAGAGCAACCAGTAATGAAGGCATTCACAAACAATACAAATCTGCAATATATTCCCTATGCGTAGATCACCGAAACAAACCTCTAATCTGCAAACATACTCTGAAAATCTACAATAACAAGCTATGGCAAGACCTCTGAATGAAGCCTTCAGCAAGCAACCTTGGGAGATCTTTCACTCCTGCAGCTGCTATTCCTTTCAAGGGTTTTCGTCCTCAAAAAGCAACGGAAACCAGTCATAGACCAGCAAAGGTGATATCCAAAATAATATTCAAGCATATCCAAATGAGCTCTCCAAACCTCCTTTTATACTTTTCCACTGAACTCTCCAAAAGCTTTTTTTTTAAATTCACTTTTTAATTAAAACTCCACTTTAGCTCTTAAAATTACCTTTTGATTAAAATAAAGCCATTAATACACCCATTTTGTGGAAACTATTGGAATGCATCAAAAATGAAAACTGACTGCACTAGAGTGATCCCAATGAAGAATAATGATAGACAAAGCCAATCGGGTGTCTTACTAGAAATAAACGCCCTCTCCAAGAATCTTGGAGAGAGCACCAGAAGCTGGAAATCACCTTGAAAAGTGGCATATGAGTCCTCTAGACCTCCTAAGCTCATTGGAATCATCAAATAACTCCTATGATCACATTGACACACAACCACAAGGTCAATGCCAACTACACTACAAGGGAACCTGAAAATGGGGGCATTACAGTCCACCCTCCCCAAAGATTGCTTGTCCTCAAGCAATGCCAAACCTGCATCCTACAAAATACCATCAAATGACAAGTATCTCCATCCAATCAAATATCCTGTGACCACACAACTCCTCAACCTATGGCTGCAACTCCCAAGAAGAACATGAAGAATACCTTGTGAAGTGAGCTCCGGTGACATAAGCCATACACACTCGAACTCAACTCGGCCCCATCCTCCAAAAGAAACAATGCTTTCAACCACAAGTTCCAATACCTCCAAAACTCCAAAGGCTCCATCCTCCAAGAGTGCAAAATCCATCAAGGACCAAACACTAGACCAATCTGAAGCCCTGAAGAAAGCCATGCCTATCAACAAGTGATTAAGAATGTGAATTCTGAAACACAACCACAAGTCTCCAAGCTTCCACTACTCCACTCTATCAAAATCATCATCAATGCTTTGTGAGTTGTGAAGCAAATCATCTAGATCAAAACGAAATTATGTGCCAAGCATGTCACCACCTGGATCCCAAATCACCACATCCTTACATCCGTCAAACATGAGGAGATGGAAGCATCTCAAAGTGCTAGCAACACAAAAACACTCTCCAACTCCTGTAGATCTCCCATGGATGCGAAGAATACCCATCATAGGTGCAAGAAAATGTATAACAACTCCTCCTAGGTTGCTGATATGGAACAGAACAGCAACCTCAAGACTAAAAATCAGACCTATGTGGATGCAAATAATACCGCCAAGGTCATAGGATGATAGAGCATCAACCCTATGCCACAGTCCAAAAATGAGGAGATGGTGCAACTCTCCTCCAAACTCTCAAACAGCCACTGTCCTCCAAGAGTTATGTAAGAAATCCATGTTCCATTAAGTAGAACATCCATCTCCTATCAAAGTATGGAGAAGAACTCCATTGATTAGAGCTGGAACACCAATGCCATCATACTCACTTCCAAACCCTACACCACAGCCCAACTAAGACACAAGCATTAGTGACTCAAAATCAAATAGCATAGTAATACCTCCATACCTAGGATCATAGCTCTGATGAAACTTCATTCCTCCAAGATGACACACAAGGGCAAGTGTCTCCATCAAAAATCCTTTAAGCAAGGAAGCTACAAACTCTACCAAAGAGTTATCACAAGCAGACTCTCGATGAATGATCAAAGACCAAACCACATCTGCATCACTTATATCTCTATCCACATATGTAGTCATAACATTAGCAACTGATCCACAAAGTGTATGCTCCATAATGCCATCCAAGTCTATGATGTGAGCCTTCAAATGGCCCTTCAAAAGAGGTGACACCAAAACCTCATGAAGCAAGCTATATAAACACTCAAGGAATTATGAATCATATCTCAAACCTGATTGCTCCACTTGCTTAGCCACCATACAAGGCTCATTCCTCATATGCCACATGCTTTGAATCTTCTTTGCCTCTACCATGTCATGTTGTACTAACTTGGGCTTCTTGTGTCTTGGACACACAAATAAGACCTCATGTTTGTCTCCCAAATGAATGCCAACAATAGAAGAAGACTTCTTACTATCATCCTCATGAGTAGGAGCTACCAACACAAGATTATGCAAAAACCAACGACTGTTGTTCCAAAAATCAAAACAGTTGTCATACATTTCCATAATGTCTTCATTCACCTCAAACATCTTCTTCCTCCTTGTTGCATCAAGTGCTGATCTGCCATGAGTCTCCCAAGGGAAATCACAAGCCTCAAGGTTGATCCTCTTGGCTGTTATATCATGATGATATGAAGATAAGGAACTGCTGTCATACATCAGAAAATCAATCCTTACCTCATGCCCAAGTATGATGTCTTCCTCAATCTCAATCATCTCTCTTTCCATAAGTGGATGGATATCAACAAGTGTTGGTCCATGAGACGTCTCCAAGTGAAAATCAAATGTACCTGTTGATGTGTGTTTTGTGACACACCAAACACTCTAGAATAAGGTGTCCATAGACACTCTATCCTCTCTTGAAGAACTACCTCTTGTGCTAAGATTGCAAGAAAGGTCACACGGTAATTCCAATGTTTCGTAAGTTGGGGTGTGGATAAGCTCTATGGTCGTTGTGATTTGCCGGTAATCACAAGGGGACTTATGCTAGGCTTGTTTAATTCACAATGAAGGTCTAGACAATAAAGCTCTATTGTTTGGGTATGGGATCAAACAAACTAAAGAGGAGATAAGGGTTTAGAATTTCTAATCTACATCCTAAGAATTCAAGAGACGGTATTAACTTGGTGAAACCAATAACCACGCTTTGCTTCGCCACACTCAACGACAACTACACAAAGTGGGTGCAATCTTCTGGGGTCTTGTGCTTAAGATTTCTTTACTATGAACAATACCATCAATAGAACAACATTATTCAAGGTAAACATTAAAGCATCCACATCAAAAGCTCAGTCTAAATTTACACATTGAATGAAAATCATCCATCCAAAGAAAGTATGAGCCAAGTTTACACCATAAATCAATACTTATCAAATCTTGCATTCATCTAACATACATGAAATAAAATCTAAACTATGATGAGGGATAAGAACTATGCCAACTCCAAAATAAGAGAAATAATCACCATCAATTTGAACAATGCATTACTTATTACTTTGGCAGTCATATGCAACAATTTACTTATCTCAACATGTTTTGCAACATGCTCCCATGCTTTACAAATGAGGGATGAGCTCAATTTATAGGCTCCCCAATTACAATTCAATGGCCAAGATTGATTTAGAATCAACGGTCGAGATTATAAAATAAAACCCTAATTAGGGCTTGTCATAACTAACTCCTCTCGACCAATGAGAAAATTACATTTTTGGACACTTGTCCTTCTGCTAAATATGAACCAACAATAAAATAGAAAGTTGTCGCATGGTGGAGTGTGAGGTTCATTGAATTTGGACATATTGACTTGGAACAATTTGATTGGTCGAGGCGCCACTTTAGCAGGTTGGATGTCCTCCTTGGTCACCTTGTTCGTTTTTCCATGCTCTCGCCTTAGAATATTTTCCCTGCTGATGACTTTGTCCTTTGTGCTTGTTTCTTCCTAGCTTTGATCTTGGATTCCTTTTGAGACTTTGATTTCTTCTTCTCACCTGTATTGGAAGTCTCGCCTTGGAGCACATGCGTAGACTTGAAGTCATTAAGGTTTTCTTTCCTGATTGCTTTGAAATTCCTACAAGCGCCTTGAATTTGGAGAAAAAACTCCCCTGTGCTTTCGCCATAATGGAGGAAATTGGAACTTTCTCTACGAAGTATTTCCCATACTTAGCCAAATTTTTGCTATTTATTTTTTAACACCTTCATGTGGACCACTCAACAGTTAGCCCAGATTTTGGCCATCTCTATGCTCGAATGAACTTTGCCTGTGGATTTGCCTTCAATTCTAAGTTTGGCTTGTGCTATGTAGGGCGAATTCTATCCTTGGACAAGGATTTTATTCACTTCCTCTTTATTGTCCTCTTGTTTTCTTTCCAACACTTTGTCAATTTTCTGAATTTTCCTTGGCGGACTTCATCTTCCCTTGGGCAAGGCGGACTTTGAAGTTGCTTTGGACATGCTTTCTAGTCACGTCGGACTTTCTTGGTTCTTGGACATTGCCTTGAAGAGGGAGGTCGGACTTCACTTGAGTTTTTCAAATTTCCTTGGCTAGGCGCACTTGACCTTGTGGCTGGACATCCTCATGGTGGACTTGGAGCTTGTCTTGACATTCTCCTTTGGAGGGCGAACTTTACCAACTTCATGCCAACTTTACCCGGGGCGGACTTCACCTTGTCTTGGACATGCTTGGGCGGACCTGCCAAGTGTTCATGCCATTCCTTCATGTGCTAGGCGTACTTGCCTATGCTTTGTGCCATCCTTCCATATGCTAGGGCGGACTTGGCTTATGTTCAAGCCATGATCAACCTCCTTGGGCGGACTTGCCATATGTTCATGCCATGTCTTGTTGAGTGGGGCGGACTTGGCTTAGTCTCATGCCATCTTCTTTCTTTTGGGGCGGACTTGTATCATTCTCAAGCCATCTTCTATATGGCGGACTTTGAAGAATTCTTTGCCAAATGCTCTTTGGGTGGGCTTCCAACTTTTCTTTCCATATCCTAACCGGACTTTCTCCAAACTTTTCCATTGCTGGGCAGACTTCATCATACTTCAAGCCATCTTGGTAGGGCGGACTTGCTTATAGCTTGTGCCATCCTTGACTTGGGCTAGGCGGACTTCCTCATGTCTTGTGCCATTTTTCACTTGAGCTAGCGAACTTTGCCTATCCTCAAGCCATTTCTCCAAGGGCGGACTTGCTAGGTGGTTGTGCCATGATCTTTTTCATAGGGCGGACTTGCCACCTCTCTGTGCCATCTCCCAACATCTTGGAGCGGACTTGGTTAGTCTCCATGCCATTGTCTTAGGCGGGCTTCATCAGTGTCCAAGACATTTTCATTTTCCTTGGGGCGGACTTGGCTTGGACTTAGCCATTTTTCATGGGTGGACTTCCTTGATGGTTGTGCCATGATCTTTTTCCTATGGCGGACTTGTCCAATGTCCATGCCATCTTTCCTTTCTTCATGCTTGGGCGAATTTAGCACATGCTTGTCCATGCCTTAGACAAATTTTCAGATTTTTCAAGTTTTCACCCATTTCTATTTTGGAACCTTCTAAAGTTGATGTTAATGAAATTATGACCTGCACATTTTCCAAAAATGGAAACCCTGCCAAAAATAGAAACTTTTCCAAAAATAGCAACTTTCTAAAAATAGCCCCTAAAAAATAGGAAGTCTAGAATAGGCCAAAAATGCCAAAAAAAAAGGTCCCTAAAAAAAAGTGGGCCGAAGTGAAAATCCCTAAAATTTAGGAGGTGTCAGAATTGACTGAAACGACAATCGGTCTTCGTCCTCCCTCATTCCCAAGCCATCAAACTTGGGTGGACTTGGTCAAACTTCGTGCTATTTCCTCATGTGCTGACTTCCCTATGGCTTGTGCCATCTTCTACTTGTGCTGGGCGGACTTCACCATGGCTTTTGCCATTTTTGACTTAGGCTGGGCAGACTTGCCTTCTCCTCAAGCCATCAACTTGTTCTTTGGGCGGACTTTGCTTGTGTTCAAGCCATCTTGCATATGGTGGACTTGCCAATTGTCCATGCCATTTTCTCAAGGGCGGACTTGCCAATTGTCCATGCCATTAATCTCTTCATGCTTGGGCGAGTTCAACACTTAAGCAAATTTTCAAAGTTTTCAAAGTTTTTCACCCATTTTCATTTTGGAAACTTCTGAAGTTGATCCTGACGAAGCCATGACCTACACATTTTTCCAAAAATAGAAACCCTGCCAAAAATAGATTTTTTTCCAAAAATAGAAACTTTCTAAAAATAGCCCCTAAAAAATAGGAAGTCCAGAATGGGCTAAAAATGCCAAAAAAAAGTTCCTAAAAAATAGGGGGTCGAGGTGAAAACCCTAAAATTTAGGAGGTGTCAGAATTGACCAAAATGACAGTCGATCTTTGTCCACAAGGCCTTCTAAACACTTCCATGACGTCCGTGCATTGATTTGGGCTCAAATTCATTACTTGGCTCGGGTGACCCTTCAAAAAAAAACTCAAACTCCTCATTGTAAAAGAAACATGGTAATTAGCAGTTGCAACGCCAAGACAAAAACCCAAAAAGAAAAAAAAACATGAGGGTCCCCATTTGCAATGGGGCAATGTGTGAAGAGGTCACAACAGTACCATGTGTCACAAACTTTGTCCCATGGCTGCAAGCTGAACCTTCATGTGTATGTGTCTCTTCTACCTTCATGACTTCATCATAGGACCCTTCAAGTCCTTCCTCCCTGTCTCCACTTTTTGCCATCTTCATGTTGCATTGTTTTTCATCGGATGTGGCTGACATAGAAGTTTGAAATTATGTTGTGTATGGTGAAGAGTGTCCCATGCTCAACTCCTCACAAAGCTTATCCACCTCATCTTCTTTTCTTCTCAAGGCATCAAAGTATATCTCACCAAGTGTGAGGAGATGATCTCTATCCACAAGTGTAGGTAGTTTGATTTCACTACCACCCAGGCCTCCTTGTGTTTGTGCAAGTTGGAAAGAGATGGACCTCCCTCAAAACCGTCATGATTTCCTAGAGCCTTCCAACACAAACCTGCCATCATCTAATGAACATGATCAAAATGGGTTAGAGCTGCCACAACCATACCTTCATTTACCCTTAATTGACCTTCCAAAGGCTTGTGACTTATGAGACTCAACACCTCCATGCAAAATTTCTGATTTGTCTTCATAGTCATGCACCTCCAAATCAGCTTCCTTCTTGGCCTCTTCTCCATTACATCCATGTGTAAAAACTAGGGTATCATCCTGCTCTATCAAAGGCTCACTATCAAAGTAATCATGATCTTCCTCAATGGCTGATCTAGAAAGTGTATGTACAACTACGACCTCCTTAACCACCAAGTGATCCTCCATATCTTGCAATGTCAAGTCAATCTTATCCAAACCTATTTGTTCACCACATAATGAAATTTCTGAATTGCCATCAATGCCATCCTTCATGCATAATTGTGGAGATGAAGTTAGAATAGCACTATGGTCATAGGTAAGTTCATCCCAAATAGGATCCTCGTCATGCTTAGGGCCATCACTCCCAGATCCCAAGTGCTAAAAGGCTGATTGCTCGGTTCAAGAAAAATGTGATCATTGTACTCCTCATGATCGGTTGCCTCTGTGAATAAATCTCTCCAACTTCCTATTACTGGCATCATTATAGTCATTCCCCTCCATAGGCTTGGTTTGAGGTTCAAACCAAACACCACATGTATCATCATCACTGAAATTAAATGTAGAACCATCATCATTAGCTGATTTGAAGGCTTCATCATATTTGCTCTGAATATGCCCATCATCTGGAGGTAAATTAATGAACTCATCATAAACATCAGCTATACTAGAATCATCTAGGAAGTCATTAATCTTAGAATCATCGTTGGATGAATCCAAATTAGGATTCAAGGTTGTTGTTTTGTCTTTTTTGTCAAACAAATCCCCATCATTACCAGTTACATGCATGTCCAAGAGGTCATTTTGGGGTTTTGTCACACATTCCTCATAAGTCAAGGCATCTCCTCCATCCAAATGTTTAGGTTTTGCAACAAATAAATATGTCTTTTTAATGTCAAGATCCTTCATTAGCATGGTCAGTTCAATATAGACTTATCTGTAGTCATCTTTTTAACTTTGCTTCTAACAACTATCAAAGAGAGGCATGGAATAGACATCCAGGTGTTGGTCACCACCATGCAAAATAGATGTGAGCCACTGAAACTAATAAACACTACTAAAACTCTAACATGTAACTAAATAACTATAGTAGAAGTTAGAACTCCAAAAAGCTAGCAAGAAAACCGGCTTTGATACCACTGTAATGTCCCACCCCAATCTGTTGTTCGTTTCTTTTGTTTTTTGCTTTCTGATTTTTGTGTTTTGCTTGCCAGGAAATGCAAATAAAGAAAATAGCTAAAACTAACTAGTTTATAAAAAGAATGCATAAACCAATTGCAACCCTGATCATTATTTAGCAATTAAAACTCAAATGAAGCATACCCATTTTCTGCTATGAAAAGTTGCAAGTCTGATTATACAAAACCAGCAAGCTGGTACATACAAAATCACCTGCAAATCACCAAATTCTCGCTTCTCCCTCGTGAAACTGATGTGTAGCAATGTCTACACCCTGGATGCCTCCAATGGAGTTGATAACAGCTCCAAACCCTAGATGTTTATCCTAGGAAAGTCACACACCCTTCTCTTGGTAGGTACAACCCCTGCCGAAGTTGTACGGCCAGCCTAGGGCCACAAAATGATCTTTTCCTCCTTCGAAAACTCTACCAATAACCTCCATAATTCACTATCAAATCTTCTCCTCAAAACCTACAATGATTCTCTTGAATAATGGCTGCAAATTAATCAATTCAATCACCAGCATAACCCCTGAATAGAACAACCAGCAATGAAGGCATTCACAAACAATACAAATCTGTAATATATTCCTCATGCATAGATCACCAAAACAAACCTCTAATCTGCAAACAAACAAACTCTGAAAATCTGTGATAACAAACTCCGACAAGACCTCTGAATGAAGCCTTCAGCAAGCAACCTTGGGAGATCTTTCACTCGTGCAACTACTATTCCTTCTGACGGTTTTCATCCTCAAAAAGCAATGGAAACCAGTCATAAACCAGCAAAGGTCATATCCAAAATAATATTCAAGCATATCCAAATGAGCTCTCCAAACCTCATTTTATACTTTTCCACTAAACTCTCCAAAAGCTTTTATTTTTAAAATTCACTTTTTAATTGGAACTCCATTTTAGCTCCGAAAAGAACCTTTTAATTTAAATTATCATAATTTGACACACAAGGTCCTTGTTTTATGCATCCATGATTTAAAACATTTCATCCCGGTTCCAATGAGCTATAACACTAGGGTGCTTTTAAAATATTTTAAATAATATTTAATAACCTTAGTAAAATAATTAAAATAAAGCCATTAATACACCCATTTTACGGAAACTGTTGGAATGCATCAAAAACGAAAACTGATTGCACTGGAGTGATCTGGATGAAGAATAATAATAAATAGAGCCAATCGAGTGACTTACTATAAATAGACACCCTCTCCAAGAATCTTGGAGAGCACACCAAAAACCAGAAATCACCTCGAAAAGTGGCATATGAGTCCTCCAGACCTCCTGAGCTCATTGGAATCATCAAATAACTCCTTTGATCATGTTGACACACAACCACAAGGTCAATGCCAACTACACTACAAGGGAACCTAAAAATGGGGACATTACAAATCAACTACCCCCATATAGTCCAAAAGTTGCTAAACCATGCTGCATAATACCTCTTTTCCCTTCACAAGTCAAGTCAAGATGATTGTATGTGAGGCAAATCTATTGTTAGCAACCTAATAGGAAATTTAAAAAGAAAATAAAATAAATTTCATTTTTTAAAGAATAAGAACCTGAAATTTAAAAAACGGTTAAAAGTATATAACATCATCTACTTTGCTAAAGTTAAAATTTAAAAATTTAAAAATGAAGTAGATGCTGTTAATTAAAGTTATAGAAGATATATTTATGGAAACCTCTCTTTAGTATTCCAAGAGCAAGGTCTGATTATAATACCAAAAATTGCACAAACATGGACCTTCACCTGACTATATGAGTTATTGTATTTGTTATTGCACAGGCTACATTTCAAAAATTACTAGTACAAATAAAGAAAAAATATGAAAAATAGCCAGCTTAAGCTCAACTCTTTCAAGATATTTAAGATAGGCCTCACTCCTGAATGCATATATAGAAAAACCTTATTATCCAGTTTCAGCTCTCAAAATTCATTCGTAGTCAACTAGAATCCTATGTGTTAGGAATTTAGATCATTCTAATGCAAATTGCCATAGGCAAGATATTTTTATGTTAGCAATGCCATATAGAATGCATCAAGAAGTTAGTGTACCCTAGTTGTAATAGGTGCTTTAGGATATTTGACACATATTACTCTCCCTAAACGGTTAAAGCATAACCTAAGTCTTCAGGACTTGCTAACATTCTCGACATTCTAAGACCTGCTTGGCATGCTAATGTCTTAACACTTTTATCATCAAATTGGTTCTATTTTCCACAACAAAAATGGCATTGTGCTATAATGTTATCATAGATTGGTAAATATTGAGATATGGATTCCAAGGGAATAGGAGACAATAAATCTTTAGAGGATGATTTGCAACTAGAAGAAAGAAATAAGTGTGTGAAAACAAGAAAGGAAAGGCTTACAGGGGGCATAGAATTGAAGCATTATAAAGCAAAATCAAAAAGCCAGTGTTCAAACAAATGAAAAGAAGAGATAAGCGAAAACACCTGTGAATCAGAGCAAATGTTTTCACTGGATGATACACATACTCTGAAGCTTCATATCAACATAAGCATTAAGACAACATTGAATCAGGATATGCAAATAAGTAACATGCAATCATTATACACCATGAAGGGAAGGGACAGAGAACGATTATATGAAAACCTTCAAATAGAAATTTATCAATTTCTATAGTAGAGGAATGCATGGCATATTGGCAAACATCGATCACAAAGATTGGCAATCCAAGTAGTACAATCATGATGATTTCCATGTATTCAAGGGTTTCTTATATTCTTAAGGACATGGTACCCCTCGTTGTGCGAAACTTTGGTAACTCTTTACTATTGCCTAATCCTGAACACAACTCTCTTTATACAGTCACACTTCTCAAAACACAGAAACAGTTCTATGGCATCAATGATCAAAGGAAACATGACTTACAAGGAACAAAATAATTGAGACCACATTGCCTCAATAGATAAGGAACTGACAACTTTGTTTCTTGTCCTTGTTATGATATGAGGATTTGTAAGCACATTGTCATTGAACAAACAGAAGGGCATTCATTATGGATGTCTTTGTCAATAAACCGTAAAAGTAGTATGAGTGATAGCTATGTACAGACAAATTGAATTCATCACATCAAATGTGCCAGAGATTCATAAAGACAATATATTGCTTATATTTTTCTTGTACTTTACAATTTTTGAGGAAAAGAAATTAGGGGCAATCTGAATAAGTTGGAATGACAAGATTTGGTTTAGGGAATGAGAAGATTTGCAAGAGAAACACTCTGCAGTTTGGGTCTCTAAAGTGATTTCCATAATAATATATCGTTTTAGAAGACTGGCTATGTTTTCACAACGAAATTGGCTTGACACCAAGAACCAGAAAAATATTACTATAGCTTTATTGTTAGCAATGCATCCCCTTCTATTCAGTATAATCATATTCTATCAAATGACTATAATGAAGTGCTTGGTGATGATTATCCGGTTGCAACAAAACTGGGAGGGCCCCAAAATACCATAATGAAAAGTTAAAACAAACAATAGAATAGGCTTTTGGTAATTCCCATATAGTTTTTAAAATTACTACTCCGAACAGTGTTGCCTGCTGAGTTGCTTACAAAGATAACCAATGATAAAGCCTGGAAGATAAGAAAACACAGATATTCACCCAAAAACGAGTAGCCTAAGCTCACCTCCAGCGAGTAAGGAGAATCTGTTGCATCAATTATTAGCCGTTGTATCTCTGCACTATCTTTGGCAAGATCAGCCAAGCAACCAAGAACACGTAGGGCTAAAGACCTAGCCACAATATCACCAGTACTAAAAACTTCTTTTATTCTTTTCACCATTTCAAGATGGTTAGGCACTCTTTCTTTTGCAAGGATACCATTATAATTAGCTCTATTATTATGAAAATGACGCTTCTTTAACTCTATAAGGAAAACTTTCAAAACACAAAGTCGCATGAAGTTATTTCCAGTTTTAAAGACATCTGCAAGGCGAAGTAGGATAGAATTCGCAAAGGCTCTATCTTGCCAGGACTCTAGCTTAAAAAGGCTTTCTGTCAATGCTGTGACAAGAGGTTCTTTGCTCCACCTCTGAAGCCTTGGCCCCATCTTCATAATCGCCTCTACATGTGCACCTGAAATATAAGCAAAGACAAATAAAGAACATGCCCATGTCATGTCTGAAAAGAAAAAGATTTGAGTGAGCATAAGAAGACAAAAACACCAAAAATAATTAGGGAGAAACACTACAGTACTAAGTATTTAGTTAAAAATCTAGAACCAAATTCAAAAAGAAAAAATACAATGTCCACCTCTCAAACTAATTGAGGGCCATATTTCCGCTACTCAAAAATAAATTAAATAAAAGTGGTAGTTGATCCCAGAAAAAATCCTCAAGATAACATAACTTGAGAGGGAACACATGTTCCACACATTCTTGATAAATGCCCACAATTCAATAAGATACATAACTATCCTTTTTGGAATTTTACATTGAATCCACCTAGAGAAGCATCGTACCACTGGAAACCAAGTGGTTTGGAGCAGCATGGGAGCAGATTAAAGTGAGTAAAACCATTAGAAATTTGTTCAACTGTCACTCTATTTTATTACAAAGATTCAAAATCATTGAGATGCAGGATATCCGATAAGAATATAGGTGTGTAGAGTTTTAGAAATTTTAGGAGAATGTTGACAATATATATAATCAAATCAACTATCCAATATATATGAAGATCCATTCATGTATGTCATAACTATCCAAAATCAAATCAACTAGCTGTCCTTATGTATTTTGTTTTGCAAAAGTGGCTTCAAAGAATTTTTAATTTGCACCAAGCATGATCCACAAATTCCAATGTTCAAGTCTTCAACGTAGATAGAATTTTAATTATGTGCTAGCCCAATGCAATTTCCTATTAAAACTAGCATACATAACACAGAAATTGATGTGTGTTACAGCTATGGAATGACATCTACATCTTTCATTCAATTTGCATTGTGTATACACTCAATGCATGCCTACAATGCTATAAGTCAGATCTCACACCCCCTCATGCAAGTACCAAAATCAAAACATGACTCCACCCTTCCACGAAGTCGATGGTGTAGCAAAACAAGTATGCTGATTCTTTATTTCTAATTGTTGTAAACTAAGACATGCTTGAAAGCAATGTATCATGAATTTATATTTTTTTCCTAAGTGCTGTAAACAAGAAACAGCATAAAGGAAATGCATAGCAAGTAAACAACACAAATAGCATCATATAATAAGGACACAAGATATACCTAGGAGAAATAAAATGTGGAAATATTCCAGCTTGGAAATGGGTTTTTGGGCTTCCATTATGACCAAAAATGCAAACTTACAAGCTCACAAAGCCATTGCCTTCTAGTTTCTACTACAACTCATCTTGTTTGTTCTACATTCAATTCTTTATGCTCCCTACAAATTGCACTTCTACAACTTGTTGCAACTCAAAACTCAACTTTGAATGATGTTTCAGCTTCCTTCAATGATCCTCTTTTAACCCAAGACATATCATAAAGTAACTAAACCAATGATGAAACTCTAAAACCTGAGCCATTTCCTTCTCATTTGAACCATTATAAAGCTATTGAAGGGCTCAATCCCTTGGTAGAGGTTTCATCAAGGTTTCGTACAAATTTTCAATTGTTTACGAGCACCAAACATAGTTTCTTATATTTAGCATAAACAGAATCAACTGAGTGTGTGCATGATCATAAAAACACATTTTCAGATATGACTGAATTAAGATGATCAATTGCTGATCAAGAAAAGTGTGACAATATTGGATATGAATTGCTGTTAATTTTGAAGAAGAGGACTAATAGGATTCTTCATCTTCCCCTCTAACTAGAAATGAGAAAAGTAATTATTATAACCATGCAAGGTAAAATACAAAAAGCCACGTTAAAAAGTTTACCAGGCGCACTGCAGTTTATAGGGGGTCGTGCTACCCGATTCCTGCAGTCTAATAAAAAATTTTAAAAAACCAAAAAAAAAAAAAAATACAAAAAGCCTAATTTTGCAGACATGTAGTGATGCAGTCATAGATGGAGGGTCTAATGAAAGACTTTCCAGCTATGCAGCCTTAACACAAAACACCCATCAGCATGCACAATGGAGCTTGAATATCATAGCAATAATAGGAAAACAATTGGATCCATTTATTATTCTGTAATATTCTCTACAATCTCAGATTGCATCAAAAATAGTTGACTCGAAGGCTGACAACAAATCTAGACCTCAGTCTTAGATTTCAATATAAAATACGCATTAGAAAAGAGTGCTACTACAAATATCAATCACCTCAGTCTAATTTAGCTTTAACATCTCTTCTCTCAACTGCTGGACCTCAACTTTGTTTCTCTCTATCTTGACCTCCATCTCTCACAATGAATTTGCCACTCTTCTATAGTGAAGATTAATGTAGTAGGTTGGTGCCAGCCAAAAACATAGTACAACCCCCAATGCACTTAGAATAAGCATCATGGGGCCAATATTAAATGACATAGCCGGATAGGACTACATGGTTTACTCTGTGTGTTTTCCAATTGACGATAATTTTGAATGACAATCACTTGTTGTAATTTTCACAGGTTCCTTGCAATGGTTTATACTTATCCTAGTCTAGTGGTGATTATTTATATAGCATCGAACAACCATATGCAATGTGAGATTGCAGTTTGAAGGGTGGAGATCCCATGCGAGTGTCTTTGTGTTCAGGAAGAATTGTCTATACAAATTCATAGACTCTTCAATGCTACTTTTTTGGAACAATGAAAAATATATTGTCTCCATCGATACTCAAGTCTTCAAAATGATTAGATATGGAGATGCCAATGCACCTAGCCTTCAGGAGGTGTATGAGTGCATTGATTCTATGCTTGACCAAATCAAGGTTGTGCGAGAGGACACCACATTGCAATTCTACAATGAAAATATTCAACCAATCATTCATTAGAGATGAGAGAAGCTCAACACTCCATTGCACATGGCTGCCTATGCATTGAACCCAAAGTGGTACATGCAAAGGTCTGATAGAATTACACCCATATAGGATGCCAAGGTGAAGGCAAGGTTCATGAAAGCCATCCAAAAGATGTATGATTCTACAAAGGCCAACATCAATTGTACTGAGTGGAAAAAATTTGCCACTCTTAGGGTTTACTTGGAGGAGCACAAGATGGATATGGAAACTATGGCACAAGAGGACCCAATTTTGTGGTGGACTATGCATGGCCAACTTCTTTGACTACCTCTCTAGCCATTCGTTTGCTATCTCAGGTTTCAAATTCTTCTATTGCTAGGAGGAACTAGTCTACTTATAGCTTCATCCACTCCAGTAAGAGGGAAGAGAAGCTTGTGGTTGTACATAGTGCTTTGCATCTCATTGACCGCAAGACATTCACGTACAAGGAGAGTCCAACATCACAGTAGGATGTAGAGCCAAAGGAGGCAAGATAGGTTGATGATGATGCTACACAAACAAGGCTTGTTGGTATTGGTTTGGAGGAGATTGAGCATGTGGAGTCCAACAATAGTTCTAGTGATAAGGAGTTTGGGGATGATTAGAGGCCTCACTTCACTCCATTTTGTTATTTTGAACATTTGTTATTGTAATCATCACTATTATAATCGAAACTTCAAATTCAACATTTTCATTGTTAATGTTCACTTCAAAATTCAAATGTTTAATGCAATCACTGCAATGTGTTTACAACTTTAAAGTCTATTGTTTAATAGTTTTACTAATTTGCCCAAGTTTCATTTGTAATTCTTATACTTATTCCTTATACACCTTTTTATAACTAGTTTTTCAAGTACTATTTGTATTTGTCGTCCCCTTGCCACCATCCCCAAACTTAGGCCCTTGGTCCCCTTGTCCCCAAAACCTACCCCCCTGTCAAGCAACTCCATGGAACTATGGTATTGACCAGCCATTTGGATCAATATGCACTTTTTAGGTCAAACGATAAACACAATGCAAAGATTTTCGGTGTTAGTTTTTCATAGATGTTTTTGAGAGAGAAAACAACAATCTTTAAGGAACATTTAGAAAATTAGCTTTTCTCCATGCAACAAAACCTTTGTTTTTCTCGAAAAGGCTAAGCTATAATTTTTTTTATATAAGTGAGATATGACATTGGCAATGCAAAAAGTTTACTCATGATAGCGATAAGTGTTGAGTCTCTCAGAGTTAAAATACTTTATAACTAACAAAAGAAGACTGATCACTTTACACATATGTTCAACCATTATATTCTCCCAATTATAAATCATTTAGAAACTTTAAAAATTATGATAAAATCTTCTTTTCATTTTTCTTTTCTTGAAACTATGGTGTTGTTGGTTTGTGTTTTATTACCCACCGAACACAGAATAAAATGTCCAAAGACACTCTATCCTCTCTTGAAAAATCACTGCGTATGCTAAGATTGCAAGAAGATCATATGGCGATTCCAAGGTTTCTTTTGTCAAGTCATGACACATGGATAAGCTCAATGGGTGTTGTGATATGCTAGTAATACACAAAGAGACTTACGCTAGGCTCGTTCAATTTACAAGTTAGGACTCCGGCGGATTTGACATTTAATGCTCTTCTTTTTGGGATTTTTTGTTTTAGGACTTCAAAAAAGTGCAAAAGGATAAGGGTTTAGGAGCTCTAATCTATGCCTAAGAACTCAAGAGACGGTAATGATTGGGTGAAACAAGTAACCATACTTTGCTTCGCCTCCCTGGGACAACTACACAAAGTGGGTGCAATCTTCAAGGGGTGTGATTGTAATTTTCATGTCTAAAATAATACTCATTTAGACTGAAGTTAAGCATCGACAATTAAAAAGCTCAAGCTAACTTTACGCATTGGATAAAAATCATCTATCCAAAGAAAGTATGAGCTAGGTCTCACCAATTACTACTATCAAATCCTTCATTCATTTAACAAACATTCAAATAAAATTCTACTTTAATTCTAATCTAAGTGTTGAAGGAGATATGTAACCTTGCAAACCACTTGACAATAAAAGGAATTCAAAGCAAATCATGCATAAGAGCTTTTATTATCAGAATTAGCAATGCGCAACAATTTCATACTACTCACTTCACACTTTACAAATGAGGGGCGAGCTCAATTTATAGGCTCCTCGATTACAATTCAATGGCCAAGATTGATTTCAAATCAACAATTGAGATTACAACATAAAACCCTAATTAGGGCTTGTCACAATTAACTACCTCTCGACCAATGAGAAAATTACATTTTGGGACACTTGTCTTTCTTGCTAAATATAAACCAATTCCATGGATAAGTCAGGTTCATTGAACCTAGACATGTTGACTTGGAATAATTTGATTGGTTGGAAGATGACAAGGCGCCACCGCAACGTGTTGGATGTCCTCCTTGGTCACCTTGCTCTTTTTCCATGCTCTTTCCTTAGAATATCTTTCTTTGCCAACGACTTTGTCCTTTGTGCTTGTTTCTTCTTAGCTTTGATCTTGGATTTCCTTTGAGATTTTGATTTCTTCTTCTCACTTGCATTTGAAGTCTGGAAGTCTCCCCTTGGAGCAGTTATTAAACTTTTCCTTCCTGATTGCTTTGAAATTCCTTCAAGTGCCTTGAATTTGGAGAAGAACTCTCCTGTGCTATCGCCATAATGGAGGAAATTGGAACTTTTCCTATGAAGTATTTCCCATACTTAGCCAAATTTTGGCTATTCAATTTCATTTTGTAACACCTTCATGTGGATCGTTCGACACTTAGCCAAGATTTTGGCCATCTCTATGCTCGAATGAACTTTGCCTGTGGATTTGCCTTTAATTCTGAATTTGGCTTGTGCAAAGTAGGGCAGACTCCATCCTTGGACAAGGATTTTATTCATTTCCTCTTTACTTTTCCTCTTCATTCCTCCTGTATTCTTTCCAACACTTAGTCAAAATTTGATTCTTTTGTTGTAGGAAAATTCCACACTTAGCCATTTTTTTGTTTCCTCTTGGCAAATTTTACCATGTTTGTTTCTAACCTTGGCGGACTTTGGCACATGTCATGCCAATTTTCTATTATGCTTGAGCGGACTTCCTCATTGGCAAGCCAATTCTTTTTTTCTTCTTTAGGCGTACTTGGCTGCTGGTTGGACAAATTGCTTTTATCATGGGCGAACTTTGAATGATCTTGGACATTTTCCCAAGTGTCAAGGCGGAGCATGGCAGACTTCACATTTTCCATGCCATTTTAGGGCAGAGTTCATTGTGTCTTGGGCACTGTTATTTTGACCTAGGAGGATTTAATCAACAGCAAGCCACTTTCTTTGCTAGCTGGGCAGACTTCATGATCAGCAGGCCATTCTTGGGCAGACTTTGGACTTGGCAAGACATCTTCCTTCATCTCTCCTTGGCAGACTTGGCTATGTCTTGGACACCTTCAATTTAGCCTTGGAAAACTTCATGATAGGTTAGCCATGTTGGGCGGAGTTGTTCATTGCTTAGGGAATTTCTTTGACACTTAACCAAATTTTGAAATTTTATTCTCCAAGGCATCAACACTTAGCCAATTTTCTGAGTTTTTCTTCCCAAGGTATCAACACTTAGCCATTTTTTTGAGTTTTTTCTCCTTGGCGGACTTCATAGTTGTTGTGCCACTTTGCTCATTTGCTAAGGCGGAGTTGGTGATTGTCATGCCAAATTTTCCCAAGTGTTGGGCGGACTTCATGCTTGGCCGGACATTTTTCTTTGAGTGGACTTTAGGCTTGGCCGGACATACTTGAGCGGACTTTAGGCTCGATTGGACATTTTTCTTCTCTTTCTTCCAAGCAGACTTCATCAACTCTTGGACAAGGTGGACTTTGAAGCTGATTGGACAAGATGCATTTTCCTCTAGGCGTACTTGATCCTATGACTGGACATCTTCATGGCGGAATTCATCTTTGGCTAGACCATGTGCACTTCCCTTTGGGCGGACTTTGACCTTGGTCTAGACAATGTGCATACTTCCTCTAGGTGGACTTTGCAAACTTCTTGCCAACTTTACCTTTGGCGGGCTTTGACCTTGGTCTGGACAATGTGCATGCTTGAGCGGACTTGGGAGCCTTCTTGCCAATCACGTTTTTCTCCATGCCAAAGAAATTTTCACCATGTTGGGGGGCGGACTTTGCTTGTGCCTTTCCAAGTGCATGGGCGGACTTCATGTTGCCTTAGCCATTTTCATCCTTCCAAGGTAGGGCGAACTGCACCTTCAACTTGCCAAAGGTAGGGCAGACTTTGAAACTTTCTTTCCATGGCTGGGAGGACTTCAAGAATTTCTTTCCATGGTGGGTAGGACTTCAAGAATTTCTTTCCATGACGCATAGGACTTCCAGAATTTTTTTTTTCCATGGCGGGTAGGACTTCAAGAATTTCTTTCCATGACACGTAGGACTTCCAGAATTTTTTTCCATGGCGTGTAGGACTTCAAGAATTTTTTCCATAGCGCACCTTGTCTTAGAAAAAATAAATTATTTTCTCTTCGATACTTAGCCAAATTTCTCATTTTCCAGATCATCTGGATCAAAACCCTAATTTGGAGATTTTCTTGATTTTTCCTTGCTTTTTGCTTTCGAACGTGCAAAATTTTGATTTTGAAGATGAACGTTGACTCCATGACCTGTGGGACCCCGAAATAGAAACTTTCTAAAAATAGAAAAAAGCAAAAAAGCATCCCTAAAAAATAGGAACTCCAGAATGGTCCAAAAGTGCCAAAAATCCCTAAAAAATAGGAAGTGTCAGAAATGACTCAAAGCACAGGCGATCCTCGTCTTCCGGACCTTTCGAGCACTTCCATGACATCTAGGCACTAATACGGGCTTGAATTCTCAACTTGACCCAGGTAATTCTCAGAATTCTAACTCCTCATTGTAAAAGAAAAATGGTGATTAGCAGTTGCGATGCCAAGGCAAAACCCCAAAAAGCCAAAAAAAGGGGGTCCCCATTTGCAATGGGGCGATGTGTGAAAAGGTCACAACAGGTGTCTCTATGAAATATGAATAATATGATTGGGAAGATGTTTGGTACTTGCCTACTCAAGTTTCAATGAGAATTCCTATGATGCAATCAATTTTGTGTAGGATCTGAGGAAAAACTGTCTTCTTCATCAACTCAAGAGTCTTCACCTTTGATGCACAATTCAGATAGTAAATACGATAAATATATGTATTTGGTTTGAAACTGTTTCTAGGCCAAGATAAGTATGTTTTCTGTTTTCAATCACAGGTCATGTGAACCACAAGCAGAACAAAGAGATATAAAGGTTCTTTCATGCAGACTCTGCTTACAGATGCAGATGCTGCAAGTTTTGTAGAAAAGGCCAAGGTGATTTCTATCATTTCATTACTTGTACAATATTTAAGGTGGGAATTTGGTATGTTTTCTCCTTTAGCAGTGCCTGTATCAACTATTTTTTGAGTCTGGTGTGTAATGTGACACCACATTGTCCTTCCTATTCGCTGTTACTTTCTCAATATTTCGAGCACCAAATTCTTTTGTTATCAAGAATGTTCTGAATCCATTTAATTTTAGTTTCCTCTCTCCTTCCTTTCATCCACCAATTCTCTGATTCCACTGATCTCTCTTCATTTTCTCTTGGCTGGGAGTTCTTTTGGAGCTCCCTTAAGGAGGCCATGGCCTCCTTTCCTCCCCTTCCTCCTATTCAGAAGGCTCCAAATTTAAGTGCAACAACTTCTCTCCGTTCCCCCTTCTTTGTAGAGAAGATCTGAAGACTTACATCCAACAACATGCTCAGAGATCCATCACTAAGCCCTTCTTAACAACCAGGAAGGAAAATGATAGTTTTTGGCACATGGAAAACCCACCTAGAATCTAATTTTCCATGAAACAAATGGAGAATAGGCTCTGGCTAATGAAAGAGAAAGCCCTCATATGCTGTTCCATGAGAGCCTTCTTGGATCGAAGAGTCTTAGGTTCTGAGTCGAGGAAAACCAGTAACCCAATGATTTTTAATGTTTAATAGAAGTCAATTGTTTTTCCTATTGATGTAAGCTATGATAAAGTAGCCATATTTATATATTTTAGCCCCTGTTTTCATTTTATGAGCCTTGAATAACATGAAAACCATATTTGCATTTTTATCCTCCTCTTCCATCTTTTTTATATGCATGTTTATGGGCCATATTTTATCCCTTGCTTTTAATGTTTAAATGAAGTCAATTGTTTTTCCTACTAATGTACACCATGATAAAGTAAGCCATTTTAATCCCTTGTTTTAATTTTATGGACCTTCTTTAAAATGTTTTGTATCACTGTGTTAGTTTCATAATTTGAAAATCAAGACTTTTATCTAACAATTGCATTTACTCCAAAACCAATAGTAAGTTGGTGTTATCTAAATCTCTTGTCCTCTTCAATGTCATGTAGAGTGCATCTACAATTTCTGGGCTTACGACAAGACCAAATCCACGCTTTATCAGTTCTTGTCATGCCTATGGTACCTTCTCGTATGACTAGATTGAAAGTCAATGATATCAATCCAGTCCAACTTCATCCTGTGGTAAATTCCACCTGGATTGAGATTATGACTAAGGAGGCAGTTGTTGACACAACTGATGCCACTACCTTGCATCAACATGGTTGAAACAATTGTAAGTGATATTAACTGATATCTCTGTAATTTCATTTGTTTTGTGTTTTGGATAAAATGTACTGATTGATGAGCTGTTTCTGTCATGACACCAGAAACGTTGGGTATTGATCCACAACATATATTCTTTGCTGCACTGCTTGAATTCATATATGATCGTATATGTGTCACTTCTCAGAGTATAAATGTTTTTTTGACACAGGAGTATATATATTATTTTTTAAGAAACCTCAAAATATTTGTTGAATTCTAACTGCTGGCATATCACATTGGAATCAGTATTTGTTGTTGAAATTATTCTTAGCTTTTGATCGATCAAAAAAGCTGCCATATGAGTAGGATCTCCATAAACTCTTAACATACTGTTAATTTCAAATCTAACTTACTCTGCACATCCATGGAATAATTGTCTGTAACAAATTTTGCCAAAAAATAATGAAAACTATTATTTTATAGTCCAAGGACCAAGATACTTTGTAATATTTTAGACCAAGTTGTGTATGGTTATGTGTTATCAGTACTATACACAGCTTTTCTTAAAGCTTCAAGTGAAGAATTTTAATGTGAAATTAAGGTCATAGCCAAAGGATATACAGATTATTCCACTTAAAATGTTGACTTTCTCTCTGATATAGTAATTGCATAGTAGGATTATCCTCAAAGAAAAATTGAGAGAAGTTGTTTCAGATATATAACTTTGATTCTAATTTCTTCCTATAACATAGTTATCAGAGTACTTTTTCCCCTTAGAGACATGAATTATTTGACCATATTCCTGCTAATATGGTTGGGGCCGTTAGCCATATTCAAACTAGATGTCTGATAATGTTTTTTCATGATAATTGATTGACCATTAAGAAATCACAACTTTCTGGGATCAGCTCCTTAAAACAAAGCAGTGATACTAAATAAATGGTAAAACCATTTCACAATAAGCCAAGCATAAGCATGAGCATGATTAATGAACAAAACTTGATTGATATTTGTTAGCATGATGTTCCTGTAGAACTTGATTGCAGAATTCATAATAAATTGATGTTTGCTAGCATCGTTTTCCTATAGAAATTAATTGGAAAATTCGGTATATAGTTCCATAATCAATGTTTTCTTCAGTATTTCTCCCAGCTCAGCATTAAAAGTTCTTTCCATGAATACATTTCCTTTGATCGTTTCTCTTTGTTTACCGTTTATCTCGTTTCATAAGAAAATATTCTAGGGCAAATCAGTATAATATGGTTTGTCACTGTACAATTCACCCCAATGTACTCAAGATACTTCTTATAAATTAATAAATAAAATAGAAATGAATGCAGTTTGACATTCATTTGTTTTCAAGACGGCTGCTAGAATGCATTGTCAGCTTAATGGTGGTTTTCCTTTCATTTTCTTCAGCAGGATGGTGGACATGCTTACAATTACTGTTGTCCCAAAACAAAATTTAAATTTATTGAAAAAAGTCACTATTCGAAATTGTTGAAAGTAAAAAATACAAGTTCAGGTTTAAGATTTAGGGTTTGTATTTAAGCTTGAATTTAGAACAAGGTAACATGGTATATTTCAGTGCAGAAGCAGCATAGACCCCAGAGCTGAATCTGGGTGCTCCGACATAAAAACCATGTGGACAAATTTTACTTACATAAACAACAAAAACGAAAATTGCAGAGAATTATTTTCTTTAGAATCTTTTTGCATCAAACTGAAGAAAATATAATAGTTGGAGTCATTTGTATTATACCAGGCTTGTTGGAGCGCAAGCCCTTGTCCAAATCGACGCTCCATTCCATAGCGTGAACAGCACATATTTCCTCCATTTTCTTCTCTCATTTCAATTCTTCCTGCTATGACTGTTTTACCGTGTGCAGAGTATTTTGTGTTTTTTGGGTGTGATTCTATAGAATGTGGATTTTCTTTTAAACTAAATTTCGAATTTATTTTTTCCCAAATGAGGCAACGCGATTCAAACTTGCCACACATTTGGCTACAATAAAACTCCCGGCTTTTATTTGATCGCTAAGTCAAGTGCCTTTTGGCGAAGTTCGAATTTTATTTATTTTTTTCGAATTTTCGATCATCGAAACACCTTGAGATAGACGCCTCTTATATAGGAAGGTTCAAACTATTTTTGCAGTTATTTTTTAACTAAAAATCTAGATTATCAAAAATAAATAAAAAGTTATGAAGATTTATAAATGTGAAAAAAATTTAACGATATATTTTATTTTAAAACAAATTTAATCCCTAGTTCAAAAGTATGTCAAAATGTGGATATAGTGTGTTAGAAAAGATCATGGTCCCTAATTACATAGTTTTCAAACACCTATTAGACAAGCCAAGGATCATGCTACCCATGAACGATCTAAATCATCTTGTTGACCATTGGCTTCTTCACATGAGTGTGGTGCTCCTAGCAAATCAGATTCTAACAAATTTCCTCGCCTAGATCTAGTAATTTATCATGTTTGTGCTCAACAACCTATAGATGATGATCAAGAAGAGGAGGGTGCTCTCACTGGTTGGGAACCAATTGAAGATGGTTTCATCCACACTGATGTATGGGGTAAACTAGATGACCATGATCCCCTTGAGGGTGTAGCTCTAGCCACTTAGTGACTTTGTTGGTTCTTGTTGTTTGTGCTTGACCCCACTAGATTTTGTTTTGATGTCCCATCTTGTCATTTGGACTTTACTCCACTTATACCTTGTTTTGATGTCTCATCTTTTCATTTGGACTTTGCCCCGCATAGACTTTGAGGGTGTGTCTTCTACCACCTACACTTTTTTTGAATAGTATATTATTTTCCTTTTAGTATATAAAAAGTAATCATAAAATAATAAAAAAGAATACATGATTATTATATTTAATTCTATATTAATTTAAAGATAAATGAAATGGTTATTAAATAAATTAGATATTGGACTAATATAATGAATTAAGTCACATATACAATAAGAAATGGAAATTTTAATTGATAAAGGAGAAGGGATAAGAGTGTATATACATATTTCATTGAATTTTGGCTAGTATATTGTGACAAATACTGACTGTGTACCTAATTAGGGACTAAAAATATATAAAATGAATTATAAGTGATTGAGTTTGTTGTTCTAAGTTTTTAGCAAAATCATACTAGCAATCTCAAGCTCTAGTTCATCAATCTTATCCAAATCTTGCAGCCATGTCCTTTGCACCTAAAACTACAAAATTTGGATCACCTACATGAATATATGTGTAGGTAAATGTCATATTGACATATAACTTTAGGATCTTGATTTGCATAGTTTGAAGTGTTAGACTTACCTACACCTAGTCAAGCCCATGTTGATTGTTGTTCACAAGATCAATGGCATGCTAATGCTGTATGCTTAGTATGAAGACCAATGTAATATTTAATGTATGTATAGACCTAGAATCTGCAATGCATTAATTCCTTTCTCTTTTGATTGAATGATATGTAATTGATTCATAATATAAGGATACAAAACTAAGATATTGGAGCATGTTTAAATATGACTCCCTAGACCCCAATTTAAACAAATTTGGTATGCAAGATAATAGAAAATTGTCATAATTTTGAGTTGGGCAAACTCAAAGATGAAGTTGAACTTGGGGGATGTGATTGCACTAACAAACCTATCCAAGGACAAGATTGTGATTATGATCACGCCTTGGATGAGTAAATGCATGCACTATGAGGTGGATGTAAATGAGTGGAGGCTAAGTGATCATTAGAGAGATGTCTAGAACCAAGTTATATCAATCTTGTGTATTTAAATGATGTGTTGGAGTTGATTGTCGAACCCTACAACTCCCAAAAAGTAGTTACAACCAAAATGTATATCACATGAAGAGAGAAAATGCCATTGATCATTCTATACATGATCTAAATTAAGAATTTAGATCTAAATAATACCCAGTGTGCAACCTACGGTATTGTAAGTTTACAATAAAGAATACAAAACAACAAACTCAAAAAGAGATGTATGTCACCCAAAAGTTACTTTATTTTCTTTCAAATTAAAATTTTATATGTTTGAAAAGAATTTCAATAGTCACCATATCCCTTGGAATTTGAAATGACTAGTTAGGTATGAAAAATAACCAAGAAAATAGAAAAATTCAAAAAAAACATGTGTATTTTGGTAACCTGACTTGGTGGGGTCAAAACTTCTAGCTTGTTGGTCTAAATTGTAGACATGCAAAATTAACGTCATGCATTCCTCATGGTTAATTAAATCATATTCGTCCATCAATCAAATAAATCAAGTTTTCTTGATTAATCTCCTAAGGTTATCTCTTTAATTAAATAAATCAATTTTTATTTAATTATATCCTAAAGTTTCTTCATTTAATTAAATCAAATGTATTTAATTAAATGACTAATATCCATTATTTCTTCTCATTTTGATCCAAAAGTCTAAATCAAAATGTCACAATCAACTAATCTTCATCTTAATTAATCAAATCATGATTAATGCTAATCAAAACCCATCACATCCTCTACTTTTTCCCACTTGCTCAATAAATCAATTTACTTGATTTATTATTTCATCTAATTTCATTTTAAAAGGGCATCAAGATGGAATATTTTTCAAATTTGAATTTTCCCTCCCACATGTCTTGACCTCCAACATAGCATTTATGAGCTCTTACATGTCTCTTACACAAGTCAACTTGGCATTTAAGACTCTTGCTTCTCCCTCCAACAATCCATATTTCAAATTTCAAATCTCCCCCTCTTTGGCACATTGACCAAAATGTGCACAACCCTCATCCTCTCAAATCTTGACAAGTGGCATCTTGTCATTGGCTCATGAATGATCCCACATTCATCCAAATCCTTCAATCTTTCAACCTTGAATCTATAAATGCAAAGCATTTTTACAACAACACTACAAGACAATTGGATGCACAATCTCAGTATTGGCATTATCATCACTTGCATCTTGGCATTTTTGCTTATCAAGGATTGGGAAAGGGCTCTCTTTTCACATCAAGGAGCACCAATCCACCATGAGATAAGGTTTGATCATGTTATTGTGAGTCTTATTTAGTTTTCTTGTTTTCTTACTTAACATGATTCAATATTTCATAGAGATGTTGTTTGCTTTGTTCTAAAGGACTAACCATGCTAAGAGTGTGTTGGAGTTTTTAAGAAAAATGCAGATTTTGACATCTACACAAATATAGACTGTTTACACCATTGGAAAGATCTAAAAGAGCTTTAGTTTCAATCCATTCCAAGGGATTGATGACAATCTCAAGGCCAAGTTTTTCTTTGAAGGCCTTCAAAAATGTGATTTACTAGAACATAAAAAAATACCTTCGATATTTTCCACTCTACTTGTGTAAAAGCCACCCAATTGCTCCTAGATTGATATGGGATCAATGCAATCTTGAGAATTGAATTGAACTAAAAATATTCCATGATTGAGCTTATGTATTATAGATTAATATATCTAGATGGCTACAATGATGAATAAAGAATACTTGTAAAAGGAAAAAGTAAAAAATAACCCTAGACACAATATTAGGTGAGGATTAAATTAGATCATGTCAAATGTCCTCATCCTATGCTATGAAACAAAAAAAATACATGACTTAAAATAGAAAAAACACTCGGGTAAGTTTAACTTAAGTGTAATCAAGTAAAAAGGAGACCTAATTAATTAATTAATGATTAACTAATTAATTAGATGATAAGTCCATTTTACTCTAACAACTCCCCTTAAGTACAACTTAGGGAGAAGTTAAAAACTTGATGATGAATGTATGGATGGGTCTTGGCTACAAGGCCTCCATGTATAAACAAATAAATCTCTCATGTAATCAAAGAAAAAGAGAAAACCTCATGGGAAAAAATTCTCTAAAAGAGATAAAATAAAATAAATGTGTATTAGTGAAAGAAGGAAAGGACTCAATATGACCCACCAAGGACTACTTTTATCACATAAGCTCAATCAATGTCCTACCCAATAAAGAAGTAGATCTTGTGCTAATGATGAAATCTTGAAGACAAAACACGATCAAGTGTATGCAAACAAAATTTCTTCCGTTAGGAAGAAACATATCCATTAGTGATTGAAGAAGCAATTCCCATAAGCTGGAGAATAGGGAATCCAATTCTAATGCATGTCTAAAAAGTGCTCAAATGTCCACATGATTGAATTAGACGATATCAATCCAAAATATTATGAAGACTGGTGTAGAACAAGCTCCAAAGACGATGATGATGAGCTAAATGTTAGGAAAAAATGTATCAATACCTAGTTCATTTAATCTATTTCTTGCATAACCGCATGAGAGAAAAGCATGCATGAAAACTTACAGAATAACCATAATTCATATATCAAAATACACAAGCCACAAGATAACACAAGATATACCCTAGGAAAACCCTCAAGAGGGAAAAGACCTAGCATCCAAAAGTATCCATACTCCATCTATTATTTAGTAATAAAATATTACATGCACTTACAGAGTTACCATAAATACTTTTGAAGCATCAAGCCTCTCCAATCCATCCTCCATGTTTCCAATCATGAATCTACACATCCCATGCCATGCTTCACATATGCACTCCTCAAAAAGAATCAATAATGAAAACTCACTCATCCAGCCAACCTTAACCACTAAACATGTGTTTGACTTTATAGATACAAGCTCACACAAATACAACCAAGTGGTAAGATAAAACCATGTGAACATAAAACCATTGACCCATCATTTAATATTGGGTACTAAGTTTTCACTTTATTAAATGCTTTTTTCAAATACTAAACTATTATCCTATGTCTCCCACACATAAAATAATAACCCAACATTACAATTTACAACTTTACAAGTGGCCCCAAATAATTATCTAATGTGGCTAAACACAACTCCTAGGTGCACCAAAACTAAACAGTTATTTATTTACAACATTATAAAATGCAATGGTTTACAACACCAAATCCTAACATTCTCCCACTTGGTGTATACATTGCATAAGGTTCAGTAAATGAAATGCATCATCATAGTCATACATGAAACCACGTGAATATTTAACATGCTCTCATGCTTCATCAAAATACCTATAATAAAAACAAGGTGACCACCATATCAAGCAAGAACTCCTCTCATCCTCCAATGTGCCACCTATGGAAGAAAAGGAACATGCCAAGGTGAAGATGCACCAATCCAAGAACACAAGCATCAAATCTAAATGATTTAACAGAGGCTCCAAGCTACTGTTAAAGGTAAAAAAACCCACGAGTGAAAATAGATTCCAAAACACATGCTAATACATCCAACCATCCATACCTCTTAGGTATCAACAACATCAATACACTCATGCCAACATATGCAACCCATAAACCGCAATAACAAGCTCCCTATATCAAACATGTCAATGAAGAACATGCATGTCCAAGAACTCCCACTATATGGGTAATATCAAATCTGAAAATGATCAAGGAATATCGAGTCTGCCAATTGACATTATAGCAAGGTGTGATAAATGATCAAAACATGAAGTACCAAGAACAATCACAATGATCCACGCATGAAACAATAATATCTACATACTCTCTCACAATATGTCACCATAATCCTCCCAAATCATATGAACATGAACCTCTAGGAAGGAACCATATAATGAAGAGATACAACCTATAAACCATTACATGTCCTTCTACCAACACCTCAAAAGTGCAATGATGTGTCAAGTATGATCTCCTTACAACCCTAAATGAAAATCCTCTACAACACCCATTCACTCAATCTTAAAGATCAAATGCAACATATGAAACATGTATAATGCCAACATGGATGTAAGCCTTTGTAACCAAGGGAATCAAATTCAAAGTATCCATTCCCAAATCAGGAAATCAGCCCAATAAACATCTCCTAAACTCCTCATCAATGAATGATAACATAAATAAGCTCATATACACAAAGAGACAACAATGCTAAACATCCCTCAAAATGAATCCTCCATAACCAACTATTCATAACTCAAGATCCATATCTATGAAAGATAAAGCAATAACACTCATGCTAAACCATCCTTAAATGAGTCTCCCAAAATCAATCACCATGGCTCAAGACTCATTCACAGGATAAAGAAAAGCACAAACATAACACATATGAAAAGGAATGGGAAAATACCTTTTAGATGATAAAGCACTGAGTAGACCAAGAGTAGGGAATGATAATTCTACTTCAAGATAACTAAGTCATCACGAATCACTCCAAGCACAATCTCCTCTATAGGTCCATCATGAACTCAAATCCATATCTAGTTGAAGGCTCCTCAATCTTCCCATTGAAAACTCAAAATAATAATCATCTCAAGCAAATGTCTTTGATCATAATAGAACTCTAGTCTCACCCAAGTCTCTAAGTATCCATGAGCACCTAAAACTAATCAATCCATGCTAAGCTCCAAATACAACACCACACTAACATGAATTTCCCAAGAAAATGACTAATATACTCAAAACTAAGAGAAACAAAAAGACTAATGTTAAATATCCTAGAACCACAAAATAAAGAAGCCATCATGACATCATGATCTAACCATCTCCTCCTAGGAGATCACGTGCAACAATGCATGCATCCTAGTCTCAAGAGAACTTGTATCATGTCAAACCTCTAAGCTACCATCAAGAGTAAACCATGACACAATATCAAACACACTCTAAACCAAGAATCAATACCGCCAATCATATGATTGTATCCATCTCTTAACAATATACCTGTAAATATAAAAAATAATTACAACAACGGGATCTAAGAGCTCCTCCAAGACATCCAAAAACACTAAAGAAGATCATCTATCACCAACGATGAATCCACCATTTCCAACAACTCCCACTAAATCGTGATATCGAGCTACACATGGCATTGTGACAACCATCTAATAAGTAAAGATCACCCATGGTTCACACACACTCAACTACAATCCTAGCAACTCTAGAGAAGAAATAAAACCAAGATCTCCAAGCCAAGAAGATACAATTGCCATCAAAACATCAAGAAACAATCCTACACTACCAAATCATCACTATCAAAAGCTCCCACTAAAATGCGTAACCAATAAAATGTAATCAAGCTATCATGAAATTGTGATAAACTCACATACTACAAGTCCCAAAAACTAGCTAATCAGGTACTCTAATCATTCATCATCTCATCTCAAAACAACATACCAATACACAAATGACCTCATACAAGAACAACTAGAAAATTCTGCATCAACACTAAAATAATCTCATAGATATAGATAGTCCACATATAATTCCTCCCACAACAAGAAAATGGGTAGATAATCCACAACCTACATAGCTTGAATATCCCAAAAATGAAGCATGTAAACTCATCATCACATTAAAGTGACATGCAAATTGGGATATCAAAGAAGATAATCATGTAGACAAAAAGAATAAACACCACATCAACCATAGATTTGATTCACCAAACATGTTCGCAAATGAATAACCATAGTCAAGGAACCAAACAAACATCTAGGAGATAAGAACAACCTCTTAACACCAAACTATATCACCACCATACAACCACATACACAATCATGTTGTGGCAATACTCAAACATACCTACATATCCATAATACCATAATAATCACCAATGCTATACCTACACTCAACTATCACCCACACGAGATTCTGAGTCTCAATACATGTCAACCCATATCCTCAAAACCAAAGACAACCTACGTACATATGACCATCAAAGTCCAACTCTAAAAACACCTATAAAGCTATACCAAGAATCACAAAATTGATAATCAATTTAAGCATCATAAATATCATATAAAAACATGTACTCCTCAAGGTTTCACCTCTTGACTCATCTGAATTCTCATGTAATCACACCTCGAATCTCAAGTGCCTACAAGTGATCAAACAAATACAATCATCTCTGCAACATAAACTAAAAATATACCTGATCCACTATGTAGTACACTGCATGTGCTCTCCAATGCCTATTCAAAATTAAAAAAATGATTTTGTATGCAAAAGTTATGTCCAAAACCGCACGTAAAAGAGAAAATTTAGGTTTGAGGCCCCAAAAATTGATTAAAATATCAAAATCATGGAGCCAAACCTATACCAATACGTAGTTCTCAAAGAGAGCTTTCCATAGACTATTGAAAGTAGAAAATTCAATATCGTGGGTGAAAGTTATGCTCATTTGAATAAAACTTCTCCAGTATGCTCTATATGATGCACAAGGGTGGCACACAAGCAGTCCTTTGGTGGCTCCACCATTGGTGGTCATGAATAGATAACCTAGTTGGGTGATGCCATAAGGCAGGTGTCAATGGATCTAAAAAGTTTATAAAATCTATTTTAATGAAGGGCAATTTAAAATTTTGTTTTGAGTGCCCCACAAGCAGATTTTGGGTTGGCCCCACCTGATCGAGAGCTAAGCCCCACTAGCCCTAAACCATTGGTCAGGGCCCAACAATCAGCCCCAGGGGTATGGGGGTCTGTGAACCCTACCCCAATAAATTTTTATTTATTTTTATTTTATAATACAATTTTCAATAATGTTTTAATTTTTAAAAAATCAATAAAGACTTTAAAAATTGTAGGTTTGGAGCGTAATGGCAAGGTACAAGGTTCTAGCATCCAAAGGAGTGGTGGAGAAGGCATTGGCCCCCCTCTAGTAAGGTTTTGGGTTCCAATTTGTAGGTGGGTCCCATGCATTCTGGTTTTTTTTCGCATGTCCATTGCACGGTGTATTTGTATGTGGTGTTTCCTTTAATTGTATTTTCTGTTGTCACTCTAGCGGGCTTTTATTGCAATTTGCAATTTCCGCATTTATGATTCCATTACAATTTTTTATTTTTTACTCCACACTTATGATGGTGATCTATTTGATAATCTAATAGGTACAATTAATAAAAAAAAGATGAAATTAAATCCTTTCACAATGTGGGAGTGGAAGAACCAACAAAAATCTTGGCCTCTACATTTTTTAATCTCCAAAGCTAGTGGCGAGGTTGGAGAAAATGGAGTCGAGGGAGGCAAAAAAGGTAGGTGTCCTCCCTATAACCCTTATAAACTATATATTTCCAAAAATCTAAAATGGTTATTGCTTTAAATAATGAAAAGGCTGGGTTAAAAAGTATAGCTATTTTTTAGTGATGGTTGATTGTAACAGACTGCCTATTCATAGGGTTTTAGGTGAGTGGATTAAAAAAATTGGGTCAAAAATCTTGGCATTCAAGTTTCATTCTGTAGTATGATACAAAAGGTATTATTCTTACTATTCTTCAAAGACCACAAAATGCAAGAAATTGCCACTGGCAAACAATAATGAAATATTTGTAATTATATGTTCCACACTCTAAAATGGTCTCTAGATGCCCTAAACAAGGAAGTTTTGGCTTTATCATGCCCTCGATGGTTTACTATTAAAAATTCCCCCCTATGTTGTAGGCTTTTATACCCCAAATGTTGTTCCCATTAGGTAAGGTTCTTAGAATTGACGAGTCAGAAACTATTTTACCACATGGATGTTTGGGTACTTGTATTCCTTTTGCATAGAGTAGAGATTCTAGAGGTTATTGAGATTAATGTAGAGGATTGCACCTTCTTCTATGGAATTGAGATTCTAGAAGGCCTAAATTTTTTCTATCTTTGTAAAAGAGAAGGGAATATTAGAAGGAATTTCCCATTTTTTCTCAATAGACCCAGTAACTTAGGTACCAAGCAAAAACTTAATATCAATGTTAATACTCATATAGGTGATATGGTTGGTGAAATGTGCTCCAAAAAATAAGTTGGATCTATCCCTACTCTTGAATCATCTGAGATTAGGGCTAGTAATTCTAAATATTTTATTTTTGAGACTTGTGTTACTAGATTGCAACTGGAGATAATGGTCACTCTCATTGTATTCAATGAAGTAGTCCCAATATTAGAAGGCATTGGTCACCCGGTTAACCCATTCTTTGATGTTCATGAAAAAATATTGAATATTTTTTGGCCCCCAAGTCTAATGATAAGTCGACCATTACTAAGATTTATCCCTTTGATTCTACCTCCTTGAAACCTATTGATATTTTCCCTTCAAGCATTTCCTTGAAGCCTAAGATCTCCAACAACTCACCCCCTCTCTGTCTTGTGGTGCTAGAGCCCACCAATAGGTTTCTTATTCCCAATAGTGGGGATGTAGAGGAGAGAATTTTAGCCCCCTCCTTGAACTCTAGTAAGAGGAATGTACAACAAATTGTTATGGGTAGAATTTGATAGAGCATTGCCCTTAATAATAGGAAAATTATGAATAAACAAGATCCTTGTAAAAATACCTTGTTTGAGAAAGTTGATTTATCTCACTCAGATGAATAAAGTTTCAATAATGATGACAATAATAAGAATCTCAAAAGTTCCCCTAAGTAATGAAGTTGTTTGAATGGTCAAGATTATTATACAAGAAGTTGAGACTAAAATCCAAACTACTCAGAGTCTACAAAAACCTAATAGTTTATTAACTTTCTCTAATCTTGAAGAGGATAGTAACCAAAAATAAAATACTAATTCCATGGTTGACCCTGTTATTGTGATGGATCAACCTATAGATCCAATGTTAATTACTTATTAAAGTATCTATATAACTATTGTATTATTGTCAACTGCTTGAACAAAATTGACCTTAAAGTTGATCAAACCATTAGATATTTGCAAAATCCAAGTAGTTTGGACTTATTTAGCAATGAACTCAACATACATTTGGACTCTACAAACATAACCAAGCATGAACAACATGGTGGCCATGCCTTGGATATGGGTGGGGAGTTGCAAATAGATCCCAACATAAATTATGACAAAGAATATGGAAATCTTATGATCGTAACTAAGGAAGTTAAAGATAGTCTTAGTAAGCATCATGGCATAGATAACATCAATAGTTTGGAAAACAACAATGAGTCCCCTACATGAACTATTGGGAAAGGATATAGTATGATTGTTTAAAAAAGGTAACAACTCCCTAGTACTGATTCTCCTTCCACCACTAAGAGGATAGCTAAGAATAAAATTATCCCTATTGGTCATGGTAAGATGACCATCAGGCACATGTATGACTGTGTCAATATGGGTGAAAGAAATATCGGGTAACAAAGTGGCTTGGCCCTTATGAGGTTGAACATCAATGAGATTGATCATATCTTGGGGACCACCATCATCATCACTCTTATTATTATCATCATCATCATCATTCATGTCAACATTCTTATCATCACAAGCTTGCACAAAGTTGGACAAGTGGTTTGGCATTGGATTGGTGAATATCTACAAGTTTTGGTTAGGTAGGGCAACAAACTTATTTCCCTTGTCATTAACATCACTCAACTGGATATGATTAGAGTCGATGAGGTCTTGAATTTGATGTTTAAGACATATGCAATGCTCTGTATCATGTCCATGTGTGTGATGATATTGAAAAAGGATTTAGGGTTAAAGCTTGGGGATACTGGTTTGGTTGTGTCCATGGGTCTAATCAGAGGTAATAAAATTAAGTTTTTGCTCAAAAGTTATAACATGATTGAATGGAAGGAATCATGAAACTATGTGAATTGTTTGTCTCTTGATCTAAATTGATATGGAGTTGAACTTATGGAAACAACTTGTGGGTCAATGAAGTTAGTTGTTTGAGGTGTGTTTATCTTGATAAAGTTCTTGTTTTGCTTTATGAATTGTTGATAGTTGTGATGAGATTTGAATTTCTTAGTAGGAGTCGATGAAGATGTCTCTTCATACCGACTAATCTCATTCTAATAGTCACGAAGAGCCATATACAAGTGTGTGAAGGAAGGATATCTCATCAATAAAATCTTATCCCTAATGCCAGGTTGTAAGTTTTCAATGAACACTCTTTGAACATCCACATCAGGAAGAGTAAGATTGATTTGTGAGCATAGTAACTGATATTATCCTATGAAGTTAGTCACTTTTTCATGTTTTCCTTGTTTCCACCTCACTAAATTAGTTAATATAACTTGTGGGCATCTGTTTGCTTGGAAATTTTGTAGAAATGCATCAACAAGTTCATTGAGCAAATGAATTGAATTATTTGACAATGATCAAAACCATTCCAAGGTCATGTCTTTCAATGACCTAGGAAATATTTTAGCTAGGAACTTATCTTAAAAAATGAAATCACTACATAATGTTGTATAAGCTGATATATGACTATTAGGATCTCATTTGTTGTTATACTGCTTAAATCTAGGAATCTCCATGTTTAGTGACATTGTTGTTTTCAAAATTTTAAGTGACAAAGGGATCCTTTTGACATATTGTGATGGTTTTCCATTTTGAGCTTGGTTCAATGTTGAAATTTTTTGTTGGAGTGACATTACATTTTACAAAATTTGATTGATGACCGAGTCATTGCTTGACATATTTTAGGAATGTGGTGAATATGGTTGGATTTTGTAAGTGCTTGGTGGACTACTATGTTGCAAATTTATTAATGGTGATGAAACTTGAGATATCATATGTGATGTCATGAAGTTATATGGATTCCCCCTAGAGAGCCCTAAGGTTGGAGTTATGCCATTTGTTTGTGTATCATTAAAGCCACAATTGGGGATGCGCATGTAGGAATAGGGGGTATAGTTGTAGGGAGAGAGATTTGACTTCCTCCTTGGATTTGAGTGTATCCCAAAGCTTGAGCACAACTTAGGTCCATCACAGGAATGTTTGTGTCCATAATATGGGATAGGCTACACAACACCTCTAATCCTTGGGCATCATTAATCAGTTTCCTTAAGTTGTCCACTATAGGCATTGTTTGTCCGGCTAAGGATTTAATGCTTAGGTAGTCTTGAAATTCCTCTAAGTCTTTGTCTATTTTTCTTAGTTTGTCTTTGGGAACATATGCAACAATAGTCTCAACATCCATAAAGGTACTTTCTTGTAAAGTTGTCATTGGTATAATAGGATTAGGGATTGAGTCTAAAATTAGCATGGTATTGGCAATACCTTGCGTGAAAGAGTTGGGAAACTTAGGATCTACAACAGATGTAACAAAAATGTGGGATGCCATAAGTCTACAACTACGTCTCACCAACTCATACAAGTTTAAAAATACTAAGTGTGCCCATATGAACACTAAATTGCCAAACAATCACAATAAAATAGTTGGAAATAAAAATAAGAGAGAAGAAACAAACAAAGAACACAAATACAAAGATTTGACAAAAATATAAGCCAAAAAAAGCAAGGCTATGGCACCTAGGGTGCTTATGTCCAAGATAGGATTTTACAAAATTAAAAGTTTGGTTGTTTATAATACTATTTAGGGTTTCTGTGTCTATATGCAAACAAGTCAGACAATGAATATTTTTCTAGAATTTGCTAAATTTATGATAATGTAATTCAAAATGAAAGTGTACAAGAATGTTGAAAATGCTTGAACAATAAATGACAATTGTAAATGTAATTTCCAAATCTAAGATGCAAAAATTAACTTGTTCTAATATGCTAAATCTGAAAATAATGATATGAATATGCTTTTTGAAAGAAAATAATGCATTTTTTTCACTTTTTAGCTATATGTAAGATGCATAAATGTATGCAAATGACATTTTTTTTTTCAAATTTTAAATGACCTAATACAGATTTATGAATGTAATTTGAATATAAAAATGGGCTAAAATGATTGAAATAAACCCTATTGCAACCTATGATGCAATATGATATGTAATTTTTTGAATTTTTTATGTTTTTTATGATGCAAAAATGAATTCCTAATTGAATAATGCAAATTAATGCAATGTAAAATCTAGGTCTTGATAGCACCTTCAAGATTTTGAAGGCCCATATTGAAAAATTTGCCTTTGCACACTCAAAAGTACATCTGCAAAATATGTCTGAGTGACCTACTTTAGAGGGTCACAATTTGAAGCCAATTGACTTTCATGTTAAACCCCTTGGTGAACGTATTCATTTGACATATGCTAACATGCTTGCTCAGTTTCAAGCTCCCAGGATGAGTTTTGATGGGTTATCTAATTGTTTTCTGACTGCGACCAAGCCAAAATGGGTGCTCCAAAAAGTTTCAAATTTTGCATTTTAAAGGGAAACTCATTTGTCAATTTGGTCCAAAACATCTCTAGCTCCATTTTTATCAAAAATGGAGGTCATCCGATGCATAACAATTGCGGAAAAGACATCCGGTGGGCCAGTTTACAAAGGAGGTCCTATAAATCTTTCGACAGTGCAAGTTTTAAGGAAATGGGTTTTCCCAAAATAATTGATTAGGATCATACGCAAATTCTCATGGCTCCAAATGGTCCCATTTGTGAGCAACAAATTTTCATCATTTTCCCAATAAGAAAATTGGTTTTTCCTCTTTGCAACTTTCAAAAATTTCAAGATTTAAGGCATTTTCAATGTTTTAAATGTTGGGGGAAGACTTGAAATACATTTTTAAATGTTTTATGATGAAATTGAAGTTGGAATTTTTCTCACAAAGCCTTTGCCCGCCAGCCTGTGAGTTGCAAAAGGATGGGTTTTGAGAAGTTCGCAGGTTGGCGGGGAAGCCATTTTTGACTTTTTTGAGGCCTCCCAAGGCTTTTTTATGGATCGAATAAATGTTCTATCCATATTTGAACACTTAGGGGAGGTTTTGGAGCATTCAAATTGCAGAAATTAGTTGATATGATGCTCTAAAATGCTCATAAATTGTTTTACACATCCAACTGCAACAAAAAATGACTTACATGATTGCAAATCCATTTGCAACCATTTCTCACACCTTAGGAATGTTTTTAATGTTGTTTGAAATATTTTCCAAATGTCATTCAAGACAAAAACACCCAACAATCATTTCTAATGACTAACACATGGTTCTTTAAAAAAATAAAATTGCCAGTTAAATGGGTTTTATCTAGAGGTGAATATTTTTCACTCTTAGGTGAAATTGTAGCAATAAAACTATTTTTATAGGCAGGGTAAAATATGCACAAGATTAACAGGTAAATACAAAAGGTGCAAGGCAAATTATCTTCATCAAGTGAAGAGTGCTTGCATGAGAATATGGATATGACAAAGGAAAAATTTCAATTAGAGAGGAGAGAGGAAGGACAAATGACAGATGCAAATCAGATTTCAAGAAGGCATGTGGCAAAATCATATTAAATCTAGAGCTCTTTCTTCTTCTATTTATTCTCCTTCTTTCTCTTTTGTACAGGTTCTGAAATTTTTATTTTCCAAGCATGTAAATAGGGTAGTGTTGAGTTTTAAGTTGCAGATTAGAAATGTTATTACAAGGGTTTTGTTTTATTAATAAGAGAATTAGTGTTTGGAATTGCTATGTTATTATCATGAAATTGTCTCCACCTTTGTACACTTCTGGTTATATGAATTAAATACTTTAAGGAGGTTTTGATTCAGCTTTACAGGTCTTCTGTAAATGTATTGTTCGTTCACTGGTCTTTTTCAAGGAAAGAGTTAAATCTCTTTGTTCAAACAGTTATAATCTCAAGTTTTGTATTCAAGTCCATACAATTTTCAGAATATCAAGGGTATTTGAAATTCGTCTTCACAGTCTTTTGTGTGATAGTAATGTTTATTCATGGGTTTCTTCCAAGGGTAAATGTTTGTGGTTTTGGGTGCACAGATTGGATTTCTAAGAAGAGTTTGATGACAATATATGCGAATTTGTTAATGTAAGGCATTAACATCAAGTGAAATGCATTGATTTAGTTCCATTTGTTCATATTATTTCTACTATAGTTTCATGTTTGACTCTGTGACTCGGGATCAGACACTGGTCTATTGGAGGCTTGATGTTTTTTCTAGAAACATATCAAATTATAAAAGTCCTTTTATACCCACTTATTGTTAGGTGTAGGTTTTACATTAATTTTTCTCTCAGGGATTAGTAGGTGATATGTAATCAAAATTAAGCCAATTATAGGTTTCAATCATTTGCATTTTGATTAAATATGTTGAGAGAAATCTGCTTAAGTGTAGGAATCCATGAGTATTACCAAGGTCTACCTGCCTAGGTCCTGCAGAGCCTGAAGTGAAGGGGAAATTGCTTATTTTCTATTAAGTTGGCCAAGTCCAGTGTTGGGGTTGAGTATAAAGTTTGGCTATCTTTTAGATCCTACCATTTTGCTGATTTGGGAACCAACAAAATGGTGACTCCGCTGGGGAGAACTTTGAGAAAATTTTGATAGAAGATCATCTAGCCTTAAGAGTCAAGAATTTGGTAAATCTGAACATCTAGTTCAGATATTGAAGTTTTATACCTGGAAGTGAGTTTGTTGCAGAAAAATTTCAAACAAAGAGTGTGACTCTGCTGTTGTGAAAAAATCAGAATGAAAATGTGTCTCAAATGGCTTCCAGCTGTTTGAAATTACTCCTTTGCAAGGAGGTGGTGACACTGCAAAAAAGGAACTTGAGAATTGAAGAAGATCTTCAAGTCTCCAACTAAAAAGAAAGAAACAACTGCTGCAATATCTAGGTATTCTTGTTCTAAGATGAAATCATGTTCCTTATCAGGTGAAGAATGTCACTAAGCAAGGAATTGTTATTGGTGGTTTTATATGCTTCTTTGATGTAAATTTCAGTTAGGAATTTTGTGAGGAGCATGCTGAATATTATACTTCTGAGTTAGTAATTGCATAATTTTATGTAATGAGCTTGTGAAAGCACAAGTAGAGATGTATCACCAATGTAACCATCCATGTATGGTTCCCAGTAATGTAATGTCAAGTCAGAATTCTCAATCATGTCCACAGAGAAGATTGTGTTTCTTAGAAAAGGATAACCCTCTGAATTTCAATCATAGCTAGGATTAACCAAATCCTTTCCCTATTGAATCAAAGAGGTATGTGCCTAAGTTTTATGGAAGGGAAGATGAGTCAGCCATTCAACATGTATAGTCATTTTATGATTTCATGGAAGATAATCAAATTTGTGTAGAGGATGCATACATGAAATTGTTTGTAAGATCTCTTGAGGAGGATGCAAGTGAATGGTTTAGTAGCTTGCCCTTGGAAAGTGTATTTTCTTGGAAGAACCTTAAGATTATGTTCTTGAGATATTTTGATGAGAGTATGCAGTGTGAGTTTACCCCAGAAGTTTAAAATACATTATGTATGCAGTCAAAGAATGAGATAGATGATGAGTCTAATCTTCAAGATGGATGTAGTTCTATTGTCCCAATTAATTCATCTTAATGTCTTGCATATGATCAGCCCCAGAGACATCCTGAGCCAATTGCAATTAGTAATGATTCCATGATGCATGTCAATGCATTGTTAAATTTAAGAAGACTAGAAAATGAATCACCTAAGAATTGTTTATGAGATTTTTAATTGCAGCTAAGGAAATCCCTAGTTGTTTCAAACTTGAGGAATCTATATGCATTGATTTATTTCTGAAAGCTTATGAACCTAGTTCAGTCCAGTGGACAAAATCTTTGAAACTAGAAAGAATTAGTCAAATTCTTGACTGGATTTATATTATTGAGAAGATTAAATCTGAAAATGCATTAGATGTTGAGGTTCATAGAGTTGGTGATGAGGATGTTATGTCTGAATATGATGGGGATATATCAAAATATGATAATGTTTCTCAAATTAATGAGTGTGGGATTTGTGATCAGTCCATAGAAGATGAATGTGCAAGTCAAAGTTGTTCTCATAAAAATTAGATTTATGACAACGATGAATATTCAGAAAGTGTGAATGCTACATCAGATTTTGACTCCATCTTTGACAAGGTTGTTGGATATATGATGAAAATAGTGTTTGTAATGATGAATCCATTGATTTTTTAGATTGCAATGATGCAAATGACAACCTTGGGGATTTTAATTTGCAACTAAATGATGCTGACAATTCTAATGAAGAACAAGAGAAATATGTTGTGGAAGATATGGGAGAAGAAGCATGTTCACTCAACAGTGAACAAATTTTTGATTTTTTAACCATGGAATTTCAGAGGTATGCACATTTGTGCCCAACTCACATAAAATTTGACAATGATTGTATTCCTGGTAGTGTCAAGTATGACACATATGTTTTTGATTCTCCTTCCACACTTAACCTAGTTAGTTTGTCAAGTTATAATGCATATAAAAATGAGAAGCTATGTGAACATAGTGGTACATTAAATGTTGAGTACAAAGATGTACATGTGGATGTGATCTCAGATTTTAATCAAGTGTGGACAACAAATGATTGTAAAATTCATCACAATAGTGTTTCAGATAAGGAGCCTTCAAATACAGATTTGCATGACTGTTTATTCCCTAATGTGGATAAGAATTATTCTGATTTTTTTTATATGAGCATTGCCATTGACTTGATGGAAAATTTTGAGCATGATTTTGAATCAAGGATACAAGTTTTTAGTGAGCTATCAAATGATGATGATACGAGTTTGTGTTGTTTTCATGATGTGGATGTTAAGGATGAGGATGGAAACAATGAATATGTAAGTAAAGGTTTATATGAGCATCCTGAATTGCAATTACTAGAGATAAATGTGTATGAATCATTCCCTTTTCATACATGTGAAGATATTTTGCATGATGTGCATGATTTGTTTGAATGTTCTTTTGAGAACCACATATTTGATATGCAAACTAGGGATCAAAGTGAGGTCTATGATACCAACTGTATGTTAGAGCATTAGTTTTTTCTTTCTCAGCTGGTATAGACTTCCATAAAGTGTGACAATGAGTTGACTCATGAAGAGTGTTAAGTTCAGCACGAGAGTATTTTGTTTGATGAGCATAAAATGTTTATGTCACATAAAGACCAGTATTTTCAGATTGTGCATGAGTTTAAAATGCTTAATGATAGTAAATGCACTAACAGTGTTGAGTGTAGTCGTTGGATGAGGAAGGTTAATATGCTGAATCGGTTGGATTCCAATTAGATCTTCAAATTATCCTCAACAAAATCAAAAGAAAATCAAATTTATGACAGAGGTAAGTTGAGGCCTTCATTTTTTGGTGGCCTTGGGCCATCAATCATGGTTTGATTTTTCAAACCAAAATGATAAGGGGCAGAGGTGGAGCCTTTTGAATTATGTTGCCCAATGGAGTAGGCACTTGGTTTGCTCCCAAAGATTTGGATCCTTGCTATGCCCACAAGGGGCATACATCCCCAGGTACAACCACTGATGGCACCTTCAAAATTTTTAGATTTTGAAGGCCCATAATAAACAATTTGCCTTTGCACACTCAAAAGTACACTTGCAAAATATGCGTGAGTGACCTACTTTGGAGGGTCACAATTTGAAGCCAATTGAATTTCATGCCAAACCCCTTGGTGAACATATTCATTTGACATATGGTAACATGCTTGCTCAATTTCAAGCTCCCAGGATGAGTTCTGATGGGTTATCTAATTGTTTTTTGACTGCGACTGAGCCAAAATGGGTGTTCCAATTTTTTTCAAATTTTGCATTTTTAAGGGAAACCTATTTCTCAATTTGGTCCAAAACATCTCTAGCTCTATTTTCATCAAAAATGGAGGTCATCTGATGCATTACAATTGTGGAAAATGCATCCGGTGGGCCAGTTTACAAAGGAGGTCCTATAAATCTTTTGACAGTGCAAGTTTTAAGTAAATGGGTTTTTCCTAAATAATTGATTAGGATCATACACAATTTTTCATCATTTTGCTAGCAAGAAAATTATTTTTTCCTCTTTGCAACTTTCAATTTTTTCAAGATTTAAGGCATTTTCAATGTTTTAAATGTTGGGGGAAGACTTGAAATACATTTTTAAATATTTTATGATGAAATTGAAGTTGGAATTTTTCTCACAAAGCCTTTGCCCAGCAGCCCATGAGTGCAAAAGGATGGGTTTTGAGAAGGGCGTGAGTTGGCGGGGAAGCCATTTTTTGGATTTTTTGAGGCCTCCCAATGCTTCCTTATGGATTGAATATGTGTTCTATCCATATTTGAACACTTAGGGGAGGTTTGGAGCATTCAAATTGCAGAAATTAGCTGATATGATGCTCTAAAATGTTCAAAACTTTTTTTACATGCCCAACTGCAACAAAAAATGACTTACATGATTGCAAATCCATTTGCAACCATTTCTCACACCTTAGGAATGTTTTTAATGTTGTTTGAAATGTTTTCCAAATTTCATTCAAGACAAAAATGCCCAAAAATCATTTCTAGTGACTGGCACATGGTTCTTTCAAAAAAATTAATTACCAGTTAAATGGGTTTTATCCAGAGGTGAATATTTTTCACTCTTAGGTGAAATTGTAGCAATAAAACTATTTTTACAGGCAGGGTAAAAAGATGCACGAGATTAACAGGTAAATACAAAAGGTGGAAGGCAAATTATTTTCATCAAGTGAAGAGTGCTTGCATGAGAATATGGATATGATAGGGGAATATTTTCAGTTAGAGAGGAGAGAGGAAGGACAAATGACAAATGCAAATCAGATTTCAAGAAGGCATGTGGAAAAATTAGATTAAATCTAGAGCTCTTTCTTCTTCTATTTATTCTCCTTCTTTATCTTTTGTATAGGTTCTGGAATTTTTATTTTCCAAGCATATAAATAGGGTAGTGTTGAGTTTTAAGTTGCAGATTAGAAATGTTATTATAGGGGTTTCTTTTATGAACAGGAGAATCAGTGTTTGGAATTGCAATGTTATTATCATGAAATTGTCTCCACCTTTGTACACTTCTGGTTATATGAATTAAATACTTTAAGGAATTTTTGATTCAGTTTTACAGGTTTTTTGTAAATGTATTGTTTGTTCACTGGTCTCTTTCAAGGAAAGAGTTAAATCTCTTTGTTCAAATAGTTATAATCTCAAGTTTTGTATTCAAGTCCATATAATTTTTAGAATATCACGGGTATTTGAAAGTTGTCTTCACAGTGTTTTGTGTGATAGTAATGTTTATTCATGGGTTTCTTCCAAGGGTAAATGTTTGTGGTTTTGGGTGCACAGATTGGATTTCTAAGAAGAGTTTGACAACAATATATGTGAATTTGTTAATGTAAGGCATTGACATCTTGAAATGAACCGATTTCGTTCTATTTGTTCATATTATTTCTACTATAGTTTCATGTTTGACTCTTTGACTCAAGATTAGGCACTGGTCTATTGGAGGCTCGATGTGTTTTCTAGAAACATATCAAATTATAAAAGTCCTTTTATACCCACTTGTTGTTAGGTGTAGGTTTTACATTACTTTTTCTCTCTGGGATGAGTAGGTGATATGGAATCAAAATTAAGCCAATTATAGGTTTGAATCATTTGTATTCTGATTAAATATGTTGAGAGCAATCTGCTTAAATGTAATACTCTGCTAAAAAGTGTTGGAAACCATTTGTATTACCAAGGTCTACCCGCCTAGGTCTTGCAGAGCCTGAAGTGAAGGGGAAATTGCTTATTTCTTGTTAAGTTGGCCAAGTCCAGTATTGGGGTTGAGTATAAAGTTTGGCTATCTTTTAGATCCTAGCATTTTGTTGATTTGGGAACCAATAGGTCTAAGGTGATTTTTTTAGAAGGTATATAATTTTAACAAGTAGGGCTCACCAAAATGAAACATGGGGAAAGGGAAACCTTAGAGTTTTCACCTTAGGGTTTGACACCTTACCCAAATTTCATGGATGATGTATGATGTGTATGTTAATGTGGGGTTTTGATTGGATTTGAAAGAGGTATGTGATTGACGTACAACCTGATAGGTGAGTCAACCAACCCTTAACCAAATCTGGAAATGTCCTAAGGATGAAATGCAATGATTCAATTGACCTAATGATGAAAATTATTGTTATGATGCAAATACAAAATATTTAGAAAGACATAAGAGAAATCAAATTGCAGAAATGGACTGAGTAGGACACTATGTACCTATGATTCAAATCTGGAGCTAAAACGGTAGGACATAGGTGCCTTAGGAGCCACTGTCTTTGTAGGGAAAATTCAGATCTGTTTTCATATAGTCCTTTTGTGTTGGATCAAATCTTTTTTGTTTCTCGCTTGTCGCACTTTCAGATCACTGTCGGATAATTTTGTAATCGAGTTTCTGTGAGTTGCCGAGGTGTAGGGTTTTAATTGCAACAACAAATAATGAATCCTCAATCTTCTTTCAATCTTCTTCAGACTTGAAACTCGCACATTCAAAGAGAGAAGAAAGGTTGTGCCATTTAAAGGATTGCCTTGGTCACACCCCATGTTAATGTTTCCAATTCCAAAATGGCAATGCCAATGATAAATAATAGGAAGGAATGATGAATCCAAAAAGTGCTACAACTCACCACCCTTCAATTGCTTCTTTGAAGGACTGAAGTCTTACAGATATCCTCAAGGTCTTGATCTTGCTCTCTTGATTGCTTGAATGGCTTGAATTGATTGGAGACCTACAAAGATTAGCCTTCAGAAACAATATGAAAGCATAAATATGAACACACTCACATACATTTTGACATGATGTTGGATATTGAATTGTGACAATAAATATCTAAAAAATTTCTCTTGACTTTTCGAATAATTCTCTTGATAATAATTCTTGCTCTTGATGTCCACTTGTTGCTTATTAATGCTTGATAGATTTGAAATGATGTAATAACTAGGTATTTATACGCTATTATTATAGTTTACTAAAAATTAAATCCTGACAATTGACTTTAGATATTTGAATTTTAAATAATAAAATGTTGAAAATGGCATATTTAAATTTGGAGCCAAAATAGAGGGACATAGGCGCCCTACATTCTAGTGTCCCAGGCCTATTTCTAGAGTTTAACCTGAGTCGGGGGAAAAGTATAAAAGGAGAGCAGTTTTTTTATGCTTGCAAATTGTTGAAACATGTCTAAAGTAAGTCGCGTCCAAGGCATAATTTAGGAAATTGTCAAGGCTGACAATTTACAACGCTACAATAGGATACAAAAGCAATCTAGTGTGATAGTTAGATTACAATTAGCTAAGTAAAGAACCCTACCTTTCATGCATGAATGAAGAAAATTTTCATATTGATGTAATGTCACTTTATTCATGAAATATTTGAGGATTGAAAGGGTTATGATTAAGAAGGTGGATATGAAAATGAATGTTATAAAATATTTGACAAAGACCATAGGCATGGATAATTTTAAATGGTACAAGATGGTTGTTGGCATCAACTCCTAGTGATATTTCACTTTATTGAAGTTCTATTATTGTAATTTTCAATGTATAAAATAAGTTGGAGATTGTTAAGACTAGGTGTTGTTGTACACCTTCCAATTTCTAATATTTGTATTTATCATTTTTTATAATATGTTGTAAGATAATTTATTAAATGTAAAAGCATGTAAGAGGGAGTTACATAGCAGACTGGGAAGAACATATTTTGACCAACATAATAATTACGTGTAAGAGCATGTAAGAGGGAGTTACATAGCAAACTGGGAAGAAAATATTTTGACCAACATAATAATTACGTGTAAGAGCATCTAAGAAAGTGTAAGTTGTGTAAGAAGATTTACATTATATTATTAGTGATTTCACACATATGAGAAATTATTTTAGAATTGTAGATTTAGCTCATAGCTTTGGTAAACTAAATATGATTTTTTGGGATCCTTGGCCTATATATGAAGGTTTGAGATGGAGGTTAAGCATCTAGTTTTGAGCAATCTTATTTTTTAGGAGTTCCTCTAGATAAATCTGTGATCTTAATAAAAGTGTTGAGCTTGTATGAATGTATTGTAATATTATCAAAAGATAACACATTGGGTATGTGCTTTGGAGGTAGGTTTTTTACTATAAGGGTTTTCCAATGATATATATTATGTTTCATTTCTCTCTTGAGTTACTTCTTTGCTAATTTATTTAGATTTGGTTTATTTTCATTATTCTCCTCATTATATTTTGTAGAAAATTGTCATACTTTCTCTTCCTTTCATTGATAATCTATTGAAATGACAAAGAGGGTTTGGAAGAGCATACATAATTTATTAGTTGGAGCTAGTGGGGGAAAGTTGTAGTGATGAAAGACTAGAATGTTGAAGTGTAAAATATTATGGATACATTATTAACGTCATGAGAGAAACTTCTATAGAGTAGCCATTGATATACCAACATGGTAATAACCTAGTACAAATAGACTAAATATGGGATAATAGGGAACTCAACCTTAAAAATAAATTGGGAATTATGGTAGAGATCATCTAGTGTTATTTGATCATCCAAATATAATAAAGACCATGCTACAATGGTGGTGAAATTTATGTTTTAAAATTAATTATTTTATACAAAGATATATTGAAGTTGAATGTTATGAAATGTATAATAAATTTTAGTTGTATTCTTGGGAAATCGCCCCATTCAATCCCTTATATGGCGTGTTTCATTAAAATTAAGATGAATGATAAAGATTAAATGTAATAGAATAATAAATACCTTTCTCTTCAATGCTCCTTAGATTGAGCTAGAATTAGTAAGAGCCTAATGTTTTTAAATCTCATTTACGAGCTCTCTCAACACCTCTTGAAGTGCTCTCAATGGTATTGATGAAGGATCATAAGAATGTAGGTTGCTTGAAGGTATAATAATATGACCTTGAGGTGGAGTATGATCATGACACGACTTATAGAGAGGGTTTGGTTTATAGACTTGAGGATGGATTAATTAATGGCTTGGATTCAATTTGAAGATAAAGGGTTAGGAATTATTGGGAGATTAGGGTTGATGAGAGATTTCCAAGCGATATCATTTGGTTGATGCATTTGAGAAGGATCAAAAAGATATGAATGATGAGGATTTTTTTACCAAATCCAAGGGTTGAGAATGAGTCCTCTTATATGTGTGAAAATGACACATATAAAAGAGTGGATGTAGATATATTACTCCTCTCATATGTGTGAGGGGTCACATGGGAAAGAGAGGCTTGAAAAGTGTCCTCTCACACTGTAATGTTCCTAGCACAAAATTTTAACAAAAGACTGATTTACAGATTGAATTCAATGAAAAACATATGAACACAAAGATCACTTTGATATAATGATAAAATTCCAACCACATATATGATATATCAAATACAACTCACTAAGACTAATCTGAAATGATGTGCAATGTTCCCTCATATCAACAACAAAATTACTATCTTCCTTATAGATCTTCCTTGAAGCTTAGATGCAGTCCCTGAATGGGAATGCCCTCCAGAACCAAAGGGGTTTCATCCTCTGATCCTAATTATCACTAGGTTTTCATGCAATGATCATAAACTCTTATTTTTGTCCATAGAAGGAATTAGACACAAGTGTCCCTAAATATAGAAGAAGGATATCATAATTCAACACCCATTACATGAATTAACTCCCTAAATTTATATGCTAAAAATTCCCTTAAGGAACATGTTGACCTTGAACCAAAATGGTGCCAAAGCCTAGGATTTGAATTTCACACACTACACTAGGTCAACTTTAAGGCTAAATTCAATTATTTTGGAATTATCATGCCACACTATAACCCTATCCACATGCTTCCTTGGCCCATTCTTCTTGAAACTTTGCAATTGATGCCACATGATTCAAAGGTGTCTTATCCATTATGCCTGCTAAAGTAGTTGTTATTTGCCTGGCACAATCATCTTATGATAGTAATATATTTTTTAGTACCTGATCCATTTCCCCTGAGATTTGGATGTGATGTGTAGGTGTCATCATGAATTCTATTTCCAAACCTTAAGATAAAATGTGCTCCTACAGAGGAATGCAGAGGGACTCCTAGAAGCGATTCTACTCTGGTACATTGAGCCTAGACTAGTGATTTTCTAATGGCGATATCTTCTCAGTATATGCAATTTTTCCCATGGGCTCTCGATATGATGTGTGGCTATTATTGTAGATGTTATGTTCCAAATCGTAAGTCATAATGTGCTCCTATAGAGGAATACAATAGGATTCCTAAATTTTTGTAATTGTCTTTTCAAAAAAAGGGACATGACACACACATGTAGGAGGATACATAGGTATATAGGAAGGAGACATGTGACTCCTCACACATGTGTGAGGATACATAAATATATGGGATGGAGAAATGTGAATCCTTGACATGTGAGAATCACATATACTAAATGGAAATGTCAATGATAAATGATAAATGATAGGAAGGAATCATGAATCCACAAAGTGCTGCAACTCATCACCCTTCAATTGCTTCCTTGAAGGAATGAAGTCATACACATCTCCTCAAAGTCTTGATCTTTCTTGCTTGATTGTTTGAATGGTTTGAATTTCTTGGAAACCTACAAAGATTATCCTTCTAAAATAATATGAAAACATAAACATGAACACACTCACATACATTTTGACATGATGTTGGATCTTGAATTGCTACAATAAATCTCTGAAAAATCTGCTCTTGAATTTTTGAATAATGCTCTTGATAATAATTCTTGATCTTGATGTTCACTTGTTTCTTGTTGATGCTTGATAGATTTGAAATGATGTAATAACTATGTATATATATGCTATTATTATATTTTCTAAAAAATTAAATCCTGACAGCTAACTTTAGATATTTGAATTTCAAATGATAAAATTCCAACAACGACATATTTGAATTTGGAGCCAAAATAGGGGGACATAGGTGCCCTAGGTGCTAGTGTCCCAGGACTATTTCTAGATTTTAAGGAGTCAGGGGAAAATTATTAAATGAGAGAATTTGTTTTATGCTTGCAAATTGTCGAAACATGTTTAAAATAAGTTGTGGAATGCATAATTTAGGAAATTGTCAAGGGTGACAATTTACAACGCTACAATAGGATACAAAAGAAATCTAGTGTGATATTTAGAGTACAATTAGGTAAGTAAAGAACCCTACCTTTCATGAATGAATGAATGAAGACATTTTTCACATTGATGCAGTGTCACTTTATTCATGTGAAATATTTGATGATTGAAAGGGTTATGATCAAGAAGGTGGATATGAAAATGAAAGTTATAAAATATTTGACAAAGCCCATAGGCATGGATAATTTTAAATGGTACTGTAAGATTGTTGTTGGCATCAAATCCTAGTGCTATTTCACTTCATTGAATTTCTATTATGGTAATTTTTGATTTATAAAATAATTTAGAGATTGTTTAGACTAGGTGTTGTTGTACACCTTGCAATTTCTAATATTTGTATTTATTTATTTATCATTTTTTATAATGTGCTGTAAGATAATTTATTAAATGTAAGAGCATGTAAGGAGTTACATAGTAGTCTTGGAAGAACATCTTTTGACCAACATAATAATTATGTGTAAGAGCATCTAAGAAAGTGTAAGCTGTGTAAGAGGATTTACATTATGTTATTAGGGATTTCACACATATAAGAAATTATTTTAGAATTGTGGCTTTAGCTCATGGCTTTGGTAAACCAAATATGATTTTTTGGGCTCCTTGACCTATATATGAAGGTCTTGAGGTTAAGCATCTAGGTGTGAGCAATCTTAATTTTTAGGAGTTCCTCTAGACAAAGCTTTGATCTTAATAGAAGTGTTGAGTTTGTGTGAATGGGTTGTAATATTATCAAAAGATAAAACATTGGGTATGTGATTTGGAGGTAGGTTTTTTAATGTAAGGGTTTTCCTATGATATATATTATGTTTCACTTCTCTCTTGAGTTACTTCTTTGATAATTTATTTAGATTTGGTTTATTTTCATTATTCTCCTTGCATTATATTTTCAGGAAATTACCATACTTTCCCTTCCTTTCATTGATAATCTATTGAAATGAAAAAGAGGGTTTGGAAGAGCATACATAATTTATTAGTTGAAGCTAGGGGAGGAAAGTTGTAGTGATGAAAGACCAGAATGTTGAAGTGTAAAATATTATGAATACATTATTAACATGTCATGATAGAAACTTCTATAGAGTAGCCATTAATATACCAACATGGTAATAACCTAGTACAAATAGATAAATATGGGATAATAGGGAACTTAACCTCAAAAACGAGATCCCGAGCCTAAATCACAAACGAGATCCCGCTTTAAAAAAAAATGGGATCCCGTTTGCTAGAGGGTCCCGAACCGACGGACAGGGAATGGGATCCCGATTTGTAAAAATTGGGATCCCGTTTTTTACAAATCGGGATCCCGTTTCGTAACAATATTTATTTTTAAAAAATGAACAAATATTCATTTTTACCAGTGCGCACAAGATCCTGATTTTTGAGTGATAACGACCCCATAAGACCTCCCAAGTACCATACTCTCCCTCATTTTTGGCATTTTTTCATTCCAAATTGAAATTGTTAATAAATTAATTGTTTTTAGCATGTTTATTTCAATTTTTTTTACATTTTAAGCATTTTATTTCTTGTTATTGTAGAAATGAGGAATTGTACAAATAGATTAAAAAATACGTCAAATTGTGAAGATTTTGAATAGACACGAAAAAAGAAACCTTGAATTTTATTTTAGAATCAAAATTTAACTTTTGAAACTTGAATTGTTTGATGAAACCAAAATAAATTGTATTTGAAAACCCTAATTGAAATGAAACAAAAAAAAATTGCATTTCAAAACCCTAGAAATTGAAATGAATTAAAAATTTGCATTTAGAAACCCTAATCAATCTTTTTGAAATCTCAAATTCAAATCAAAGCAAAAAAAATGAATTTCAAAACTCTACTTTGAAATGAAACTAAAAAATTGTATTAAAAACCCTAATTGCTTAGAAATTGAAACCCTCAATTGAATTGAAACAATGTTTTTTGCTAAAACCCTAAATTGAAATCGAACAAATCATTTTGATTTTGAAAAACCTAATATTCGAGCTCAAGAAAATTCATTTGCATTGCTTAAATGTTTTAAATTTCACTTGTATTGTATGGAGAAAAGGATATGTTAAAATTTAGTTTCAATGTTAAATTATAATTAGATTAGAAAAACTTTCCATTTTTTGTGAAATGAGTACAATATTGCTATATGAATTTTCATCTAGAACTATCTTTTTTATGAGTTTTGATAATTAATTATAGGTCAAATAATCAGTCCTATTAAAAAGATGAAATAAAAATAAAAGAAAAATAAAAACACACTCTAAATTCAAAATCTAGCTTCATCTAGGGTCTATGAAACCTTAAGTGAGGATTAAATTAAATAGTGACAAATGTCCTCATCATATGCTATGAGACAATATGACCTAAATATATAAAATATGCTCCTAATTTTATCCTAATTGTAAGAAAGTAAAAGAGGAACCAATTAATGATGATTAATTAATTTTTTATTTATTTATTATGTTTACTCTAACAGTATGCTTTGACGTTATCCACTAAATCAAAAGTAGTAATTACAATTACAATTAAGTGGCATCATCCCTACCATTGATGTATGCTTTCATCTAGTACTCCTCACTAAAGAAATTCTTAACAACACAAATATACACACAATATTTTTTGAAGGTGGGTTCTTGAATTGAAGTTGAACTACTTAAGAAGAAATGGGGTATTTTGATGAAATGTAAATTATTAGGAATGGTAAATAAATCAACTCTCTTTAAAAAATATAGATGTCTATTCTATTAGAGAAAAAATGAGGATTTTGAACAATTAACTATTAGAAATTAAGATCTAAGTTATTATCTATTTTGAAGTAAAATATAATTTTAAAATACATTTTTTAGATAAATAATGATAAGAAATATATAAATTAATTTAAAGAATAGAATTTAGGGCATATGCATAATATTGATTTTTTGTGAAACTAAATGAGAGGGTTACTTGACACATAGATATAGGGACAAAAGTATTGAATAAATATGTTGATGCACTAAAGTATGCATTTATTATGATTGAAGATAATAGATATTTATCTATACTTTTCCTCAAAATTAAAACAGTTTGTTACCTATGTGAAGTGTCACATCTATGGGAGTGAATCTAATTTTTTGTCATGGATTTAACCTAGTATAAGATTCTCACTCTTTTTTATTTTCTATTGATTCGACTCACTTCTCCAATTTTTATTAAGTAGTGGCATTTAAAAACACCTAGGGGTGAGTGTTGGATCTCAATTGTCATGTTCTCATAGGTTAGCCCTCATGATAAGATCAAGTTCATGATTATGGGAATGATTGAGGACAATAGTATTCAAACTTGGAAATGGTGATGCATAATTAGATTAAATTTAGGTCCTCCTATTGAAGTGTTACTAGCATAGTACTTTCAAAAATTTAAATGATTTGTGAATTATGATCAAGTGTAATTAAATGATAAAATAAAGACAATTGAATGCCTTTGAATACTAAGAATGTTTAGTTGGCTCATAATGTATTATTAAATGATTAGGGGATGGAAAATTTTGAATTTGAATTTTAAAATTTTAATGATTAAATCCATGGTTTAGGATTTACCATAGACTTAGAGGATTGGTCTAGGATTTAAATTTTTGCACTAGTTACCTAGACACTAAATAATCTAAATATTTTTCTTTTCTAAGTTCTTTTAGGTTCTTTCAATTAAAAACAATCTAAAATAAAATACTTGATTCAAAATTAACTAATTTTATATCATAAAATTCATTTAAGTGAGTTTAATATTAATGAAAAAAATGTTAAATAAAATAATCTTATATTCAATTAGAAAAATATCTAGTTAAAATATACATCAAACTCAATATTAATCATACATAATTATGTGTTTCTATTACAGAAATAGTCAATATATTCATAAAATAAAAAATATTCATAAACTAGGCACTAACTTGCAAGTCCATTATTCCAAGGGCCACCCAAACTTCACCCTAAGTTCGCTAAACCCTAAGCCTTGAACTCTAAAATCTAAACCCTCAACACTAAAGCATTCATTTTGTCTTAGGACCTTAAAATAAAATTTGTTTGCCTTAGGCAACTCCACCAAATTTGATTCCCTTAAGCCATGTAATTTTGTCGTAGAACCTTACTACAAAGATCCCCTTAAGCCATCCTATTATCGTAAACCCTAAACTCTAAACTCTAACCCTAAACAAGCTAAAGACATCATTTTTTCCTAGTCCCTTAATGAAATTTGGTTGCCTTGGGCAACGTCACCACATTTTATTCACTTGAGCCATGTAATTTTGTCCTAGGACCTCACTAGACATAGATCCCCTTAAGCCATCCTATCACCCTAAATCATAAATCGATGTCTTAAGGGGTCCTAATATGACATTTCTTAATGTTATCAAAGAAGTTCTTAAAATTTGGTGAAGTTGCCCAAGGCAACCAAATTTAACAATAATAAGATTGTGCAAGATTATAATATGAATGATATTTCATGATCTAGGTTGGTTAGTTGAAACAAGAGCTATCTCAATCAACTGTTCCACAAGAAAATGTTCTTCACTAAAGCATTCATTTTCTCTTAGGACCTTAAAATCAAATTTGGTTGCCTTACGCAACTCCACCAAATTTGATTCCCTTAAGCCATGTAATTTTGTCGTAGAACCTTACTACAAAGATCCCCTTAAGCCATCCTATTACCGTAAACCCTAAACTCTAAAATCTAAACCCTAAACGGGCTAAAGACATCATTTTTTCCTAGGCCCTTAATGAAATTTGGTTGCCTTGGGCAATGCCACCAAATTTTATTCACTTGAGCCATGTAATTTTGTCCTAGGACCTAATTAGACATAGATCCCCTTAAGCCATCCTATCACCCTAAATCGTAAATCGATGTCTTAAGGGGTCCTAATATGACATTTCTTAATGGGAACAAAGAAGTTCTTAAAATTTGGTGAAGTTTCCCAAGGCAACCAAATTTAACAATAATAAGATTGTGCAAGATTATAATATGAATGCTATTTCATGATCTAGGTTGCTCAGTTGAAACAAGAGCTATCTCAATCAGCTGTTCCACAAGAAAATGTTCTTCACTAAAGCATTCATTTTGTCTTAGGACCTTAAAATCAAATTTGGTTGCCTTAGGAAACTCCACCAAATTTGATTCCCTTAAGCCATGTAATTTTGTTGTAGAACCTTACTACAAAGATCCCCTTAAGCCATCCTATTACCGTAAACCCTAAACTCTAAACTCTAAACCCTAAACGGCCTAAAGACATCATTTTTTCCTAGGCCCTTAATGAAATTTGGTTGCCTTGGGCAACATCACCAAATTTTATTCACTTGAGCCATGTAATTTTATCCTAGGACCTCACTAGACATAGATCCCCTTAAGCCATCCTATCACCCTAAATCGTAAATCGATGTCTTAAGGGGTCCTAATATGACATTTCTTAATGGGATCAAATAAGTTCTTAAAATTTGGTGAAGTTGCCCAAGGCAACCAAATTTAACAATAATAAGATTGTGCAAGATTATAATATGAATGATATTTCATGATCTAGGTTGATCAGTTGAAACAAGAGCTATCTCAATCAACTGTTCCATAAGAAAATGTTCTTCACTAAAGCATTCATTTTGTCTTAGGACCTTAAAATCAAATTTGGTTGCCTTAGCCAACTCCACCGAATTTGATTACCTTAAGCCATGTAATTTTGTCATAGAACCTTACTACAAAGATCCCCTTAAGCCATCCTATTACCATAAACCCTAAACTCTAAACTCTAAACCCTAAACGGGCTAAAGACATCATTTTTTCCTAGGCCCTTAATGAAATTTGGTTGCCTTGGGAAACGTCACCAACAACCAAATTTCATTCACTTGAGCCATGTAATTTTGTCCTAGGACCTCACTAGACATAGATCCCCTTAAGCCATCCTATCACCCTAAATCATAAATCGATGTCTTAAGGGGTCCTAATATGACATTTCTTAATGTTATCAAATAAGTTCTTAAAATTTGGTGAAGTTGCCCAAGGCAACCAAATTTAACAATAATAAGATTGTGCAAGATTATAATATGAATGATATTTCATGATCTAGGTTGGTCAGTTGAAACAAGAGCTATCTCAATCAACTATTCCACAAGAAAATGTTCTTCACTAAAGCATTCATTTTGTCTTAGGACCTTAAAATCAAATTTGGTTGCCTTACGCAACTCCACCAAATTTGATTCCCTTAAGCCATGTAATTTTGTCGTAGAACCTTACTACAAAGATCCCCTTAAGCCATCCTATTACTGTAAACCCTAAACTCTAAACTCTAAACCCTAAACGGGCTAAAGACATCATTTTTTCCTAGTCCCTTAATGAAATTTGGTTGCCTTGGGCAATGTCACCAAATTTTATTCACTTGAGCCATGCAATTTTGTCCTAGGACCTCACTAGACATAGATCCCCTTAAGCCATCCTATCACCCTAAATCATAAATCAATGCCTTAAGGGGTCCTAATATGACATTTCTTAATGGGATCAAAGAAGTTCTTAAAATTTGGTGAAGTTGCCCAAGGCAACCAAATTTAACAATAATAAGATTGTGCAAGATTATAATATGAATGATATTTCATGATCTAGGTTGGTCAGTTGAAACAAGAGCTATCTCAATCAACTGTTCCACAAGAAAATGTTCTTCACTAAAGCATTCATTTTGTCTTAGGACCTTAAAATCAAATTTGGTTGCCTTACGCAACTCCACCAAATTTGATTCCCTTAAGCTATGTCATTTTGTCGTAGAACCTTACTACAAAGATCCCCTTAAGCCATCCTATTACCGTAAACCCTAAACTCTAAACTCTAAACCCTAAATGGCCTAAAGACATCATTTTTTCCTAGGCCCTTAATGAAATTTGGTTGCCTTGGGCAACGTCACCAAATTTTATTCTCTTGATCCATGTAATTTTGTCATAGGACCTCACTAGACATAGATCCCCTTAAGCCATCCTATCACCCTAAATCGTAAATCGATGTCTTAAGGGATCCTAATATGACATTTCTTAATGGGACCAAAGAAGTTCTTAAAATTTGGTGAAGTTGCCCAAGGTAACCAAATTTAACAATAGTAAGATTGTGCAAGATTATAATATGAATGATATTTCATGATCTAGGTTGGTTAGTTGAAACAAGAGTTATCTCAATCAATTGTTCCACAAGAAAATATTCTTCACTAACTTGCAAGTTCATTATATTCCAAGGGAAACCAAAACTTCACCCTAAGTTTCGTAAACCAAATTTAACAATAATAAGATCATGCAAGATTATAATATGAATGAGATAAATCATGATCTAGGTTGATTAATTTACAGTTTAGGGTGATAGGATGGCTTAAGGGGATCTATGTCTAGGAAGTTCCTAGGACAAAATGACATGGATTAAGTGAATAAAATTTGGTGAAGTTGCCTCAGACCTTAATGAAATTTGGTTGCCTTGGGCATCTTCACCAAATTTTATTCACTTAAAAGCCATGCCATTTTATACTAGGATCTTACTACATAGATCCCCTTAAGCCATTCTATCACCCTAAAACCTAAATATTAAACTCTAAACTATAAACCCTATAACATTCATAAATTTTCCTATATTAATAGTTAATTGTATTTTCATTCAAGTAACATGCCTTAGACATAAATGAGGCTTACATATTTTATCATATGTATTCAATTAGGCCATTTATATTGAATGGTTTAAGGGTATTTCCTAAACATGTATCTTACATTTTGAAATTACAAATCTAATGCAGGTTCACTCATATCTTAGAGATCACATGGATCAATTCAATAATATTCGCAATCCGCCTCCACACCATCCATCTCCACGAAATTCACCTCCACCTCCACCCACTCCACCCACTCCACCTCATAACCCCCCACCTCCACCACTTGAAATCGATGGTGCTCATTTGCAAGCATGAATCAATTCCAATGTTAGAACCATCCAAGATCAAATCAACATTATTCAAAATGAAGAACTTGTCGCACCACCTGTGAGGATGATTGCATCTAGGATGTAAACCATTGTTGATGCTATCAGGGCTATGCATGGGATCTTAGATGAGCATCGACAATGGCTAGAGGGGAGAAGAACTTCTGATTCTAAAAAGGAAAACACAAATAAATGAAGAGTGTAGTAGAGAGCCACAATAGTTTTTAAATTAAGACAATGATCTTAAATAGTTATGAATTTATGAATTTGGTGAACGATGGATATTTTGTGTGATGGATATTGTTGGGAAATTTTGCCTCAACTTTCTGGTCTTTTCTTTTGAAGATTTAGGCTATTTCTTCATGTTTATGGCCTTTACCGCCGTACTGCTGCCTATTCTTTCCTTGGTGGCACGGTTGTGTGGTTTACCGCTTTACTGCAGGCCACTCTATCTAGGGGTTGGGTGGTGCTACCACTATACCGTAGAGGTCTCTTGGAGGTGGCGCGGTTGCATGATGAGTGGTGAAGGTTTGGCTTACTACTATACCGTAGGGTGCTCCTGTTGGTGGCAAGGTAATGCGGTGAACAAAGCAGTGGTGGCAAGTTGGCAAAGGAAGTGGTTATCGCCCTACTGCGGGGACATTATTCTTTAGCCGAGGTGGGCGCGGTAAACCATTGATGGTTGGAGGCAGTGGTCTGGTGATGGTTATTGCCTTATCGTGGTTGGTGCTCTAAGTGACTGCGGTGGTCGCGGTAAGGCTGCCTGTGGCTTGGCTTGGTAGTTACTGCCATACCATAGGCGGTGGTTCCACTCACTGCGGTGAGACCACCAGTGGTGGGATCGGTGAAGACTTGGGTGAGATCGGGCGAGCTCACCGCCATACCGTAAGGTGAGTTCGACCGGGCAACAGTAGTGAGGTAGAAGGCAGGGTGAGCTCGGGCGAGCTCACTGCTGTACTGCGGCTGGATCGTGTGGGCACGGTGGTAACGCGGTAGGAGCTCAGGTGAGCTCGAAACTTGGTTGACCGAGTTGGACTGATTTGACCGACTGTCAAAAGATTTAAACGAATGAGATGGTGAAACATGAAAGATATTTATGATCTAGTTGGTCGAAGATTTATTTCCTGATTACGATTGGGCTGCATTATTGGATGGAGGTTGATAGACATGTTTTCAACAACTTGTTTAATGCTGTGTGGCTCGATGCACGTTATCAGTGAAGTATGGGTGCTTGCAGGTGGATAATTTATTATCCCGATGACCGTTGAATGGCTGAACAGGTATGCACACGGTGTAAGATTATATGTAATCTTGTGTGCAGTTCGATAATAAGGATGAGCAATAATAAAGAGAGGTTGAGAGTGTTTGAGCGGTTCAACCGTGAACACTTAAACTCTCGGATCTGGTAAGATGTGAACCTGTGAGGCCAAGAGGCTTGGTTGGCCGTGAGGCTAGCAATGAGTCATTTGTGAGGAGTTGAAGGGAATCTACACAGTATGTCATAAGGACATTGTAACTGTGTGATGATTCTGATTTGTGTTGCTAGTATTCTTTCTCCAGATGAACAAGATGTAATCTCCTGAAGAGCATACCTCTGGTTTTTTATTGTAACCATTTTAGTTACTGAATAATAAATGTGAGCTAAGTGTTTTGGAGGGTGGGGTTTTTTACCCGAAAGGGTTTTCCCCACGTAAATCTGTGTGTTCATAGTTTTGTCTTTCATGGTTGTTTGATTCATGTTCTTGAATCTATGCTTGTGTTGAATCTGTTATTGATTTGCATTTACTTCTCTCAGAGGATCAATGGGGGATCAACTGTGCCTGCTTCCGCTTTATGGCATAGTTGTTTGTGTCTTTGTTGTGATTTGGAATTGAAATCACTAAGGCACTACTGTCTTAAATGCCTATCTTGATGATAGAACCGACTCTTTATCCCCAACAAGTCGTATCAGAGCTGGTTGAAGGAGGTCGAGTCTTGATGATACCAACTAGTGGTATCAAAGTCTTCTCATAGTTGCTGAAGTTCTAGGTTTTCTCCTGTGCTGATTTCTTATCCTAGCAAGCTTGAGGAAGTCTGGAGAAATTGGTTGGTGATTGATCCTTTGATGAGTGGAAGTGTGTGCTTCTTTGATTCAACACATAGTTTGAAAGATGCTAGAGATGACTGGAGTTGGTTATGTTGTTGCAACATGGTCTGAGGCTCCTAGCTCGCAGCAAATGTTCCTGATGCAAAGGGCGTGAGGTGTGTTCATGGCTGAGTTGCATCAAAATGTGGTGTTCATATTGGGTGTCTGTGTGAGAGGCTCCTTGGCGGTATGGACTTGCTTGTGCTTCTGATCAGCTATGGAGAGTTGTGCTTGTGCTGGGTGTTTTTGACTTAGCACTGAAGGAAGTTTCTCTAGTGCTCTGATTGCATGAAGGCTATGAAGTGACCTTGGTGGTCTGTAACTTTTGGATAGCCTGGTTCTCCCTTTTGCGTGTGCATGACTGTGGTCTTGGAACTGGTTTAAAATGGACCTGTTGTTCTTATGTGCCTGTGTCTTGCACTTGCATGGTTTCAGATTCATGTCTTTGGCTTTGAAGGTTTTGTGTAGATTTTCCTAAAAAGTCTATGACGCATAATCATGTTTTCTTTTCATTTTTTTGGTTAACTATGATGGTTGTGTGTAGAATCCTGAGTCGTCCAGATGAGTAGTGAATATGGAGGTGTGTGGGTGTTTTAAAAACACTGTGGTTTTGCATGGTCAAGGAAAACTTGTGTTTTGTGTGGAGTTGTTGTCTACTATTTTCTCGATCCTGGCTTCTGGGGTGTGACTGGATGATATAGTTGCAGTTCAACATGTCTTTGAGGAGGTGTGATGTCTTCTCTACATGGGAGTGTTGGTATGATTTTCTCTTTCAGCATTCTTGTGGTATGCTTTGATGGTTTCCTAGACTATGGTGCTTGAGTTGCGGACGTGACTGGCAAATCAGATCTGTTGCTGATCTGGTGTTTGAGTATTTTTTTGTCTGCTCTGGTTGTTCTCTTTGATGATATCAGTTTTGTAGTTTCCAATGCAATGATAGATTTGCAGGTTTTCATTTGGTTGCATCCACAAGTTGTGCAATGTTGTGGGTTGTCCTTACCTACATGTTTGCTGTGAGACAAGTCGAAAGTGGATTGTCAATATCCACGAGGTTGTAACTATGTGGTGCAGATCTGTTAGCTGACCTTGTCTGTGGTCACTTGTGCATTGGCGTGGTTGTTTTGAGATGAGAGGAGGAATGGTGTTTGAGTACTTGAATAGTCAGTGATGGGGATCTGAAGCATGTGAATCATGATGTCATGGATAGGTGGATACACTAGCTAGTGTAAGCTTTTGACAGTGATGGGGTGGTTGGTCATGGTGCTTGGAGAGCTCAGTTTCACAGTTCAGTGGGAGCTTTAGCACTGACTATGGATTCATCACTTGATGGTGAATGATCTTCCTTGGTGTTGCAGATGCTTCTTGAGGACTCTTAGATCCTGTTGTTGCAGAAGAGTTCTTTCGTATCTGCATGGTCACTATTTGAAGATGTGCAGAATCTTAGAGCCATGAAGGACCTTGGTAGTCTTTGGCTGAGATGCTAGTGGTGCTTGACAGGTGATGTTGGTTTAGAGTTTGTTTGCTTTATGTCATGGTATACTCTTTCTTGTGCATTAGAGTTTTGGCATGTTGCTTTGCTCTTGAAGACCATGGACATTTCACTTGAAGCATGGTATATCCTAATGGAGATGTGTAGATCATGGTGTCATGATAAGTTCCTGTTCAGTTGGTTTGGAGCTTTGACAGTGGTCTGGGTTTTCTCTTTATTTTGAGTACATTGGTCATATGTTGGAGGGCTTCATGTTTATTGCAGTGTTGTAGTTTGGAGTTAGCATGAGATGACAGGTTGCTGGTGTTCATGGATACATGGAGAATAAGGAGAGGCTGGAATTCTTTTGAGAATGCTATTGTTATAGCTAAAAGTCCGAGTTGCCTGCACCTTGGTTGAATGTGAGTTCAATAGAGACCATGAAGGAGAATGCTCTTGGGTAAGTCACGATGGCTTGTATATCTTGGAGGAGCATTTTTTCTTTTCTTCTTGGTCTGCTCGGCAGTGGTGTTTATTTGAAAGGTATTTGCCCATTATAGCTTTCAGATATGTGTGTTATGCTTTATCTTTCATGAATATGAATCTTGAGCTGTTTTATGACTCTGGAGGATTCATAATGAAGGGTGGACATCATAGTGTATCTCTTTGTGCTTTTGAGGACTTATAGGAGATAGTTATAGGGTTAGTCTAATATTATTTGATATGCTTAAATTCTGTTGGATGTTGTTAAGGCTTTCCCTTTGGGATGTGAAGAAGATCATTCTTGACATAGCTGGCATATAGAAGTGTTTATAGAAGGACATGTTTTGATTTGTTGTTTCTCTCTATTCTGGTCTCTTCTTCTTGAATGTTCTTGAATTTAGATGTGGGATGTCTATGTGGAGCCATATTGGTCACTTGTTTGTGATCTTGTGTTGTCACTTGGGTGATGACATGAAGGTTCTTGTGTTTCCTTCTTCAGTCAGATATGGAACCTTGGAAGAACGGTGGAAGATGGTTGAGAGAAACGTTCCTTGCAGTAGGTGGTTGCAGGGTGTGCAAATTTCAGTGGGTGTTCCTTAGAACTACATGGTTACTCATTTCTATGTGCAGGAATTGGTGTACTTAGTATGCCTGGATCATGTGTGATGGTGCTTTGTTTGCACTCATCCGGACAGTACCTTTGTAGTGGGAGTACTTGGATGTGTTTGGTATTTTGACTGGTTGGCACATGGTGCTTAATTTTCCTGTTGATAGGCTGGTTGTGTGATGGCATGAGTTTACTAATAGTCATACCTTTGAGGTATGGGTAGTTGGATGATTCAACACGAGCTATGGGTGCTGGTTTTCAATCGCGTGGGTTTGATCAGTTGGATAAGGGTAGTCTATTGTGGTTGCCTTTCTGGTTGATGGTTTGTCTTGTTTTGGAGAATGTTTCTCTTTCTGGTGTTCGCATTGTGCTTTGTTGTTGTTGTTGTGCCTTTACCGCCTGGAGGATCAGATGTTTGCGTTCCTAAGACTGGTGCTTTTTTGCCTTGGCGTGTTCCTATGTTTGGAGCTGTTGCCTGAGATGGTGGACATTTTCGGAAGTCATTGCAGAGGTCTTGGTTGGAGCATGAGAGCATGGTGTTGGTCTATGTTCAGGTTTTTGGAGGAAGCCTGAAAGTCTTCGACAAGTGGGAGATTGTTGGGAAAGTTTGCCTCAACTTTTTGGTCTTTTCCTTTGAAGATTTAGGTGATTTATTCATGTTTATGGCCTTTACCGCCATACCGCTGCCTGTTCTTTCCTTGGTGGTGTAGTTGTGTGGTTTACCGCTTTATCACGGGCCACTCTATCTGGCGGTTGGGTTGTGCTACCGCTATACTGTAGAGGTCTCTTGGAGGTGCTGCGGTTGTGCGATGAGTGACTGAGTGGCAGAGGTTTGGCTTACCGCTATACCGCAGGGTGCTCCTGTTGGTGGCAAGGTAGCATAGGGAACGAAGCAGTGGTGGCGAGCTGGCAAAGGAAGCGATTACCGCCCTACTATGGGGACATTATTCTTTAGCCACGGTGGGCGTGGTAAATCATTGACAGTTGGAGGCAGCGATCTGGTGATGGTTACCGCCCTACCGCGGTCGGTGCTCGGAGTGACTGCGGTGGCCATGGTAAGGTCGCCTGCGGCTTGGCCTGGCGATTACCGCCATACTGCAGGTGGTGGTTCCACTCACCATGGTGTCCACGGTGAGACCGCCAGTGGTGGGCTTCCGTAATTTGCCACCGCCATACCACTTTCGGCGCAGCGGGTCCTTCACCATTGTCATGGCGGAGACCGCCAATCCGCTGGTCTCATGCTACCAATAACGTAGAAGCAGGTTTTAAGTTAATCAGCGGTGCGGTGGAGAAGGCATGGCCATCACGTGATAATTACCGCTGGCTACCCAGCAGTGGGTGGCCAAACCAGCGTAGTCCGTGGTTCAGGCTCTCCTGAAGACTTTGGGTGAATCTGCCAGCTCACCACCATACCTGTTTAGGGCGAAGTCCGAACCGGCCACGGCAGAATAGGTAGAAGGCGGGTGACACCGTCGGCTCGCGGCTGGGCTCATGGCCTCGACGGCATCGCAGAGGGAGCTCGAGCGAGCCGCATAACTTGGTTAATCGAAGTTAATCGGGATTTAATCGCATTGGCCTAAGTTGCGAACTAATTGAGATATAATATGGAAGATATTTATGATCCGGTTGGGCCAAAGCTTTATTTCCTGATTACGATTGGGCTGCATTATTGTGTGGAGGTTGATGGACATGTTTTCAACAACCTATTTAATGCTGCACGGCTCGATGCATGCTGTTTGAGCGGTGCACGTTATCAATGAAGTATGGGTGATTGCAGGTGGATAATTTGTTATCTTGATGACCGTTGAATGGTTAACGTATGTACATGGTGTAAGATTATAGTAATCTTTGTGTAGTTTGATAATGGGATGAGCGATAACAGAGGTCAGGTAGATTGTTTGAGTGGTTCAACCATAAACACTAGACTCTCGACCGGTAAGATGTGAACCAGTATACAAGAGGTTACCGCCGTGGGAGGCTCATGATAGTCATTTGGGTAGGAGGAGTCAAGGGAATCTACGCACAGATGTCATATAGTACCTGTAACTCAGGATGATTCTGATTTAGGTTGCCAAGATTCTTTCTAGAAGATGAACAAGATGTACCCTTGAAGAGATAACTCGGTTTTATTGTGAACTGCTTTTAGTTACTCAATACATGGGATGAAAGTGTTTGAGGGGTTTTTTTACCCAGTATTTTCCCCAATGAACTGGTGGTGTTCATAATTGTTTGATCTTAAGGTTCTTGACCATGATTTGTTGGAACTGTTATTGTTTTCAATTTACTCTCTTAGAGGATCAATGGGGGATCAACTATTCCTGTTTCCGCTTTATGGCATTGTTGGTTGTGTCTTTGTTGTGATTTTGGATTGAAATCACTAAGGCATTGTTGTCTTAGATGCATATCTTGATGACAAAATCATTCTTATCCTCATCAAGATGAGCATCGACAATGGCTAGAGGAGAGGAGAACTTTTGATTCTGAAAAGGGAAACACAAATAAATGAAGAGATGCAGTAGAGAGCCACAATAGTTTCTAAATTAAGACAATGATCTTAAATAGTTATGAATTTATGAATTTGGTGAACGATGGATATTTTGTGTGATGAATTTATAAATTTGGTTGGATGGATATTTTTAGTGACGTGAATTTATGATTTTGGTTCTAGATGGATATTTTTAGTGACATGAATTTATGAATTTGGTGGAATTTATGAACTTATAATGATGAATTTATAATAGTATATATTTTATGACTATCTACTAGATCATGATTTCTCTTGTTGGAAAAATGTAATATATATATATATATATATATATATATATATATATATATATATATGCGTTAGACATAAAATGAGCTTTTTGTGAATGTTTCAAGTTTATTGTTTAGTATGTACACATGTATTAAAATTGCATATAGTTGTTAAATTTTGAAATTTTTATGTATGTACATAGTTTACTTTAATGATGTATCCATTCAAATTATGCATGGTATTTTTTATTTTAAATGTATGTACATGTTAAATTTTGAATTTTATATGCACATGCTCAAGTTCAATCAATGTATATGTGTGTTTTAATTTTATATAAACTTAATATATGTATGCACATCTTATTTAAACAAATTTGCATGTGCGTTTCAAATTTAACTATTTCTTGTAATTTTTTAAGTTTGTATGTTAATTTTGTATAATTTAATGCAGGTGCACACTTATATCTCATATCATGGATGATTTTAACATTGATGATATCATTAATCCACCACCTCATCCACCTCCACCTCCCCCTCCACACTCCCCCTCGACCTCCCCCTCCACCTAATATGCCACCTCCAACACCTGTTGCATTTGATGAGGCTCGCTTACGAGCACACATAAATGATCAAGTTGCATCCATACAAAATCAAATTCAATGCTATGCAGAGTCAAGCATTGATTCCACCACATGTTAGACATTTTGCATCTGTAATGCAAAACATTGTGGATGCCATCAAGACCATTGATTCTGATCTAGATAGGCATAGACGAGACAAAGAACAAATGAGACAATTTTATGCTGAAGGTCTCTCTTATAAACACATATTAGACCTTAAAATAATGAAATCCCACCTAGCTCCCTACTTTCTCGACCCTGTTACTCGACATCCCATTCCTCTGAACAAATCTAGAATATCCATGAGGTGGTGCATACATCCACATATGAGTGCAAATTTTTGGGATCGATGGTATATGGTTTTTGATAGTCCCCCACACGCTAATTGGGAGTGCCCATTGTATTTTTTGAGGAAATTGTATGTAGAGTTTGTTATGGGGTAAAAGCCCAATTATTTTGATTTTAAATCATTTCAGGGTGTTGGTGGCAGCATGCCATAATAGAGGTTAGGGGAAAGGGTTGATCCCCAATGCCCCATGCATGCGCAACCCCTTGTTGTTGCTCCCGGTCCTCCCATTCCTGCACCTGTGAATCATCGAGCTATGGTCTTGACATTAGGTTCCCTTAGTACACTTGTAGGAGACCTTGATCAACATGCTTCTGCGATAGCGGGTGGGGAGCATAGAGACGATGATGATGGAGGAGTGTTTTATGGATCTGGTTCGAGTACCACTCCAGGAGTGTTGAGGCCCGTCCCACATGTATGTACTAGTTTCCATCAAGTATGTTATGGACCTAATCAGGCCACACCTAGTTCGGGTGGATGCGGAGATTCTGGTGGTTCATTTGGTCACATTAGTTCATTTGTAGAGTTTCTTACCATAGGCCAACATCCTGAGGACACTACTACACAGGTATAAATATGCATCTACACATTCATTTTATAAGAATTTTGATGAATGTATATATCAAAGAAAAGTTTGCAATACATTTTAACAATCAAACTGTTTGGTGTACAAACGATAGTAATGATGGGGCAATCATCCATTCCATGAGTACATACATCGACACCAGTCCTACTCGGAAACCCTTATAGGGTATTTTGATTTCAATTTTTTAAATTAATGAATTTTGAATTCACTATATACGAAATGTGCATGCACACTTGTAAATATTATAAGCTTGCGTTAAATGTCTACATGTATGTCTAGGTTGATACCACAATGAGAATGGGCATTGGGAAAACATTAGATGTTGTGACTACTCGTGAGGCCTCTGAATTTCAGGTTGTTTAAAAAAAATTCTACACAAAATGTGCAAACTTGAATATATATATATTAACCTAATTTAACTATACATGCTTTAATTTTGATCTTGTAGGAATTTTTTAGTGCGACTTTCAGCCCTGACCCAAACATAGTTACACCTCCAGGAGGACATGCAGAGCAATCTCTAGATCAAATGGTAATTCAAAATTTTTATTATATTTAAATTCAATTATATATTATATATTGTGAATATAACTTTAGTTTTAAATTTCAACTTAAATATATATATAATTTGAGCTAATACATGTTTTAAATTCTTTTTCTTTTATAGCATTTGACACATCTTGTAGTTGAGCATGTACAAATAGGTCCTGGAGAAGAGGGTGCACAACCTATGGATATGGTACAATTAAAATATTATAAATTATAAATTAATTTCAATTAAATCATTTTTAATTGTAGACTTGTGCATCTAATTTCAACTTTCTTTGTCTTGTTTATGTAGATTGATTCAGAGAATGTAGAGGTTGCTTCAGGTGCACCAAAGCATCCAGACTCAGATATGATAGTAATTTAATTTTATGATGAATTATAAATTAAATTGTCATTAAATAATTTTTCATTGTCTTACATATGATTTCATCTTTCTCTTGTACAGAGTGTTTTAGGTCATCTGCATAGTCCGCATGGCATGAAGAGGTCTCTTGATTATAGAGACCATGCATGACCTAGAAATATGATTTTGTGGGTTATATTTATTTATTTCATGGACTATATTTCTGGTTTGTCATGTACTTTGTTGGACTTTATATTCCATGGTTCTTGAGTACTTAGTTGGACTTTAGTTCATGGTTTGTACTCTGATGGACTTTATTTCATGTGCTTAATATATTGGTTTCATGCACTTAAAATATTTAGATAAATTATGGACTTTATTATTGTTTGAAATTTTAATTTACACATATACATTTATGCATTTTATGTTCATAGTCAAGATATTAATATAAGACATTAATGTGAAATTAAATATAAATATGAAATTAAAGTTGAAATTAATAGGACATTTTAATATTTATAGTTTACAAATTTAGTGATCTCATACATGATATACATGATATGTACATTCAATAATTAGCGATAATTAGTCAATGAACTTATTCAATTCACGTCAATAAATCATAATTTACAAACAAAAGCAATTCGTTTATATACCAGAAAGGATAAAATTTTAAGAAATAAACAATACCATACAAGATTAGAGAACAAAAGGATTAATAAATTCTATAAATAATAACATCCAACACTAATTTATAAGCTGTCAAAACAAATAATGACATCCAATACTATTTTATAAGATGTCAACACAAATAATGGCATCTAGTACTAATTTATAAGCTGTCAAAACAAATAATGGCATCCAATACTAATTTATAAGTTGTCAAAACAAAAAGGTACATTGAAAACAAATAAGGGGACATCTTAAGGGGTCATAATATGACGTCTTAAGGGGTCATAATACAACGTCTTAAGGGGATGTATTAAGGGGTCATATTACATATTAAGTGGATGTCTTTAGGGGTCATATTACTCCTTAAGGGGATGTCTTAAGGGGATGTATTAAGGGGTCATATTACGTCTTAAGGGGATGTCTTAAGGGTTCATAATACAATGTCTTAAGGGGATGCCTTAAGGGGTCATAATACAATGTCTTAAGGGGATGTCTTAAGGGGTCATAATATAATGTCTTAAGGGGTCATAATACAACATCTTAAGGATATAATTGATTTAACAATAATGTATGCATGATATCTAGTGATTTGAAGACATAGTAGGACATATATGTCATCTCAAAACAATGTTTACAGAATTTGGATATGCCATCTCAAGAACATCTCAAACTCATGCCCAAAATGTACTAGGTCTTCACACTGCCTGATATAAAAAAGGTACAAGCAATATCAATGAAATCATCAAAACATACATATTTTAATTTATATAAAACTATCTATATGTATACAACTCAAGTACCCGCATTTAAAAGTATTCCACACATGTGTAGGTTGAATCCAAGCATCCTCTCCTTTTTGTTTCAAAGTATGAGATCAATGCAATGATGGCTTAAGGATACAAAAAAGGATAATAAATCAATTTTAACTATTAATGTACAAGCAATATCAATATGTGATCGAAACATGTATTTAAATATATTTTAACTAATAATTACCTCTATTTAAAAGGACAATATAAAACTTAAACTATATTTACCTGTATTTACTTATTCCATTGTACCATCTACATACTCTCTTTTTTGTAATGCATCTATGATTGTCTCAAGCTCTTCCATATAAATTTCCCATAGCACTTTATTTGCAGGTCTTCCACGATATCGATCTAGTTTTATATTTGTTGCCACCACCAAATGTGAATAATATATAATTTATTTATGCGGTTCATAATCTTCGAATGCAGGTAGACGATTCTTCCTTGCCAGGTATTTTCGTAGCCAAGTGCCAACAACCACAACCGATCCTATTGGAAAACATGAAAACCATCATCATATAAGTTCTCAAAATTTTCTTAATGGGATCAAAGACTTGTTCTAAAAAATTTCTTAAGGGGATCAAAAACTTGCTATCAAAATTTGCTTAAGGGGATGTCTTAAGGGGATCACGGTACCTATTGGATAATGATAGCCATCATCATCTTCTCAAGGTGATATTAACTTATATTTATTCTCCACACAATGAGCCAACCAATATTCTGTTTGCTCTTCATTCCCCTCAGGTGCAACAACAACATACACATGTCTTGCAAACAAAAATTGATTTAATAACTTGCACATATCAATATAAATAATTTAGTATTACAAAATAACTTAATAAAGTGAAATAAAATAAAATAAATTGAATTAAATTACCTTCTTGTACAAGGTATGAAACATGGTCATAGTCTTCAGATGCAAACACTTGATCATTTTCTTCAATAGTTCTTTTATATTGATCATGTGCTTGTGCAGGTGTCAACAATCTTTGCCCCCACTGTTCAACCCATTATGTATTTTCACATGCTTCCCAATCTCTAGAGATACAAAACCGGAAAAAACATGCAAGCTCCCTTGTCCAGATAGTCCATGTGCTTGTTATTGAACTCCTAAATAAATATCATTTAGTAGATCCATTGATTGTCTCACAGTCAACTCTAGGTACAATGTTATCTTATTCAACCAACCAAAAAAATCGATGAACTCCAGAGTACTCACTCGAACTAGGTGCAGATAATCTTGTATTACACCAATCCACAATCCCATGTGCATCTTTAAATTTTACTGCATCTTTGAATATTAATTTTTCTCTAGCAAGAATTCTTTTGACACACGCACCAGCTCCATCATGTTCTCCTTTACCATGCCCACCTTAAAAAAAACTCCATATATGCTGGACATTAAGTTATTTGTGAATCCTACTTAACCAGTAGAAAATTTGAGCATTCTTGAACTGCCTCGTACAATTGTCTGACCATATAAGGTGTTCTTTCATATGGATTCCTCTTTCTCCTAAATTTTTGTAAAATATACTGAAACAATACTGAAAAATACTGACGAGTGTAATTGGTTGTCACTCAAATAAAAATGATACTCCCTCAAAACTTTTCTATCATCCTCAGTGCTATCATTTGCATGTCTATAAACAATTTGGACAAACATAGCTACTTGCATTGAATTATAATATTGTGATTGAATTTCCTCTTGCAAAGCTAGAGTATAATTTTCTACAAAATCAACCACTGAAAGTATAGTACCAATTGGAAATGTGTTTCTACATGCCCAAAATTGGCCATCAATCCATCAAGCATGTTGAGAGTGCATGATATATTTTGGTACTATCTTATTCTTAAATTCACTCATGAATGCATGCACACTAACTTTTTTTGTAACTAAATCACAACGCTTTCCTATTTTTCCATCTTTTAAAGAATAGTGAACATTCTTAAATCTTTTATCTTCTACTAATTGTTGTCCAAAATCATTATCAACACTTTCATGCATACAAATTCCTAAGAATGAATGATTTCCACAGTCAATGCATTGTCTAGAAATACAAGAACTTAAATAAAACAATTTACCATTAGATCTTTCACAAAACAAACTTGAAATAAACTCCCTTATTGTTTCAGGTGGCATATTAATACCACATTCCTGTATAATCATGTTAGTATGCAAGGTACAATGTATATATCGAAAAACATCATAAAAATAACGAAATTGAACATGTGTTTTACAACAACAAGATATTCGTTGCTTATTAATTTTTACATACCACGGTTTACATTTTTCAAAAGACCTTTGACTTATTTTAATATTACCGGGTAACACTAAATCACCACAAAATTTTCTATAAAATTCAGTTTGTGTTGTAATAGGTGTTTTGGGTGAGGATCACGACTTTGGAGCCCACCCTTAATTTTAAAACATCTCTAGCATTAGATGAAACCCTAGTATTATCATGCCAATATTTTTCAATGAAAGATTTAATTTCAACATTCAATTTCATATCAGACCTCGGGAGTCGACCACTGAAACTCCAACATTGCTTGATAGGATCATTTTCTGTACTTTCTCTTCTTTTTGCCTCTCTTAGCAATGTTTTAGGATGTATTTTTAAAACTTCACTAATATTTCTTACCATTCTTTTATTCAAAGTTGCTTTATTAACTATAGCAGTTGTTATAGCTCTTCTTATTTCATTTTTATCTTTAGATTGACTATTTTTCCCAATGGATTGAATGGCACTAGGATCAATACACATAGCATGTTTTAATGATTGATCTTTACATTTTTTGCATTCTCATCACTTGCATCATTAGTTGACATTGAATTGCAATTTTTTTACGATAAAAGAATTCATTGTATATTTTATTCGCATCTGTTCTTATTTTCCTCCAAGAAATTTGACCAGGAAGATTATCGAAAACACCACTTTCAATTTAAAAAAAAAGTATTTTCATTAAATTCAACATCACATTCTAGATTTTCATCTTCATCTTCATTTTCATTTCCATTTTCATTTTCAACTTCAAACCGATTTACATTTTCATCAACAAAACGATTTTCATTTTCATTTACATCAACAAAACGGTTTTTGTTTTCATTTTCAACAAAGGATCATTCTCAATTTTATTTTCAACAAAATGATCATTATCATTATCATTTTCAACAAATTCTATAAAAGTTTCATCTCCCTGAATATTATCAATGTCAACATCGTTAATTCCAACATCTTGTAAAACTTCTACATACGAATTTACCATTTCACTAACATGTGGATTTGAAGATGTACCTGGATTTGTGCATATTGAAACATTCTCCATAGCATTGAAAGAGGGATTTGAAGACATAGTAGGACTTGCTTGTATAATCATATTCTTCTCCAAATTGACTTCTTGCAAATTAGCTTCATCTACAACCATGGTCTCCTCAATGTTTTCATCTTCAATAGTTGTGGAATTGGATGCTCCCCCATCATTCATTGATTTAATTCTCATTCTTCTTTGTCTTTGTCTTTGTCTCTCCTTCTCTTTGTTTGCTTCAATTTCTTCAGGAGTCAATGTCTTCCTCCTCTTATTATGAGTTTTATCTCCCATGATTATAAAATTCTCAAGCACAAATGAATGTCAATAGTGAAATTCTTCAAAAATTCAATCCAAATTGGAAGCTCAAGACCTATAAGGACTAAATTCTTCCTCTCGTGTTCCTCAAACAAGTAGAAAAATAGCACAATTCCACTTTAAAACTAATTTCTTCATGCCTCCTTTGAAAAAATCAATTCATATTGCAAGTTGAAGACCTTTTGTTCCTCTATACAAGTACAAAATTAACACAATTTGACTTCAAAAATGGTTAAAATTAATCAAAAATGCAAGTCACCACCTGTAAAAACAATGCTTGATGAAAAATAGTCCAATTTTACTGCTCTCGGCTGTACATGTGAAGTTGCAGACTTCATAGTAAAATTTGACAGTAAATTTAAATAACATGGTTAAAAACAAATGGGATCCCGATTATAGAACGGGATCTTGTTTTAAAAAAAAAAGGGATCTCGTTTCGAATATTTATTGTGGGGATTGTTGGCAAAGGAATGGGATTCTGTTTCCATGTCAACGGTCACCGCATTAAATATTAGGAATGAGATCCCGATTAAATAGAATGAGATCCTGTTTTAAAAAAATAAGGGATCCCGTTTTTTAAAATTTGAAATTGGTTTGCTTTGTGGTTGGGTTTTTGCCTTGGATTTTGGTTCGGGAAAAGCATTGTGATTCCGAACCTAGGCCTTCAACCTGGTTTGACCTGCAAGTTGAAGGTTCTAACAATGTCAGAGAAAAATATTGAGTTTGGACATATGGCTGACGACTTTTTTTGCAATTTTTTTTGATGAAATTAAAACCCATTTTAGATGAGACAATGCCAATTCCAAATATGTAATTTTTTTACAATTGGATTTTTTTTTTAATTTTTCAATTAATTTCTAATGAAACTAGTCCATAAACTTTAAATATCAGGGTTTTTTACTATTTTAATAACTTTTGATTAACATAACATTTTGATGAACGAATTGCATGAGAGAAAACTTCAGACAATTATTTTCAATTTAAAAAAAATAATAAAAAAATGATAACTTTAGGTCATCTTATGCGTGTCGTACACGACGATTTTTCAAAACGACAAATATGCCTAATAAAAAATTAACAAAAAAAAAAAATTCAATAAAAAATTACAAAAAAATATCCAAAACAAGCTTGAGTGAGTCACAAATATTTTCCCAAAAGGATTTAGAAAAATATGATAATTTACCTGTCAAAATATGGATGTCATACACGTGCATGGTATGGTAAAAAAAAATGACTTTTAAATAGTGGTTTTTACAAACGCCTATTGAAACTCAATTTGTACAATTTGAGTATTGAAATAAATTACATATTTGGAAACTAGACATTGATTACTACATTTTATGACTAGTGACTTTTTTGAAGATTCCATCTCTAAGTGCTTCAAATTTTAAAGTCAAATGTGTCAAACTCTGAAAATCAGGGAAAACACCCACTTTTTGGCCAAAAAGTGGACTCAACTTCTTGCTAGCACCCTTGATCATCCAAATATAATAAAGACCATGCTACAATGGTGGTGAAATTTATGTTTTAAAAATAATTTTTTTATAAGCCATATGCATTTTGTTGTTAATTACCCTTATATATTATAGATTGTAGAGATCATATTGTTATGAAGATATATTGAAGTTGAATCTTATGAAATGTATAATAAATTTTAGGCGTTCTTGGGAGATTGCCTCATTCAATCTCTTATGTTGTATGTTTCATGAAAATTAAGATGAATGATAAAGATTAAACATAATAGAATAATAAATACCTTTCTCTTCAATGCTCCTTAGATTGAGCTAGAAGTAGTAAGAGCCTAATGTTGATAAATCTCATTCAAGATCTGTCTCAACACCTCTTGATGTGCTCTCAATGGTGTTGATGAATGATAGAAGAATGTAGGTTGTTTGAAGATATAAAAATATGACCTTGAAATGGAGTATGATTCATGAAACGACTTATAGAGAGGGTTTGATTTATAGACTTGAGGATGGGTTAATTAATGGCTTGGAGTCAATTTGAATATAAAGGGTTAAGAATAATTGAGAGATTAGGGAACTTGATGAGATATTTCAAAGCAATATCATTTGGTTGATGCATTGATAAAAAAGATATGAATGACTAGGATTTTTTTACCAAATCCAAGGGTTGAGAATGAGTCCTCTAAGATGTGTGAAAATGACACATATGAAAGAGTGTATGGAGATATATGACTCCTCTTATATGTGTGAGGGGTCACATGGGAAAGAGAGGCTTGAAAATTGTTCTATCACACTGTAATGTTCCTAGCATAACATTTTAACATAAGGATTGATTTGTAGATTGAATTCATAACAAAAATATATGAATACAAATATCACTTTGATATAATGATAAAATTCACACCACATATATGATATATCAAATACAACACACTGAGACTAATATAAAATGATGTGTAATGTTACCTCATATGAACAACAACAATACTATCTTCCTTATAGATTCCTTGAAGCTCAGATGCAGTCCCTGAATGGGAACGCCCTCCATAACCAAAGGGGTTTCATCTTATGATCCTAATGATCGCTAGGTTTTCATCCAATGATCACAAACTCTTATTTTTGTCCACAGAGGGAATTAGACACAAGTGTCCCTAAATATAGAAGAAGGATATCATAATTTTACCCCCATTACATGAATTAACTCCCTAAATTTATATACTAACAATTCCCTTAAGGAATAGTTCAAACTTGAACCAAAATGGTTCTAAAGCCTAGGATTTGAATTGAACACACACTACATGGTCAACCGTAAGGCTAAGGTCAATTATTTTGGAATTAGCGTGCCACCATGTGACCCTATCCACATGCTTCCTTGATTCCTTCCTTCTTCCTGAAACTTTACAATTGACGCCGAATGATCCAAAGGTGTCTTATCCATTATGCCTGCTAAAGTAGGTGTTATTTTCCTGGCACAATCATCTTATGATAGTAATATATTTTTGGTACCTAATCCATTTCCCATGATATTTGGATGTGATGTGTAGGTGTCATCATGGATTCTATGTTCCAAACCATAAGCTAGAATGTACTCTTGCAGAGGAATGCTAAGTGATTCTTGGAAGCGATTTTGTTCTGGTACACTGAGCTTGGACTAGCGATTTTCTAATGGCAATATCTTCCTGATATATGATTTTTTTCCCATGGGCTCTGGATATGATGTGTAGTTATTATTGGAGATGTTTTATTCCAAACTGTAAGTTGGAATGTGTTCCTATGGAGGAATGTGGTAGGATTCCTAGATTCCACTTTATAATTCTTTCTGAAAAAGGGACATGACACACACATGTGGGTGGATACATAGGTATATAGGAAGGAGACATGTGACTCCTCACACATGTATGAGGATACATAAATATATGGGATGGAGACACATGACTCCTCGAACATGTGAGAATCACATATACTAAATGGAGGGTTTGTATTGTTTTAAAATAATGGATGACTAGGATTTCATTGTAACTTTTTAGGGATAAGTGAGATTCATATGTGATTAATTAAATTAATCACCCTTAGATTTGTGCAAGGAATTAACTAGTAAATTAACTGATTTTAATTAAATAATTAGATTGAGTTGGAAAGGGGATAATTAAATAAATAATTTTTACTTATTTAATTATTATGGGATAGGATTATGAGTTTAGAAAATTAAAATAATATAAATATATTTAATTAAATGTGAGGGACAAGGATAATGATGAACTAATTAATTAAATAAATACTATTTATTTAATTAATGAATATGAATAGGATAAAATCTAATGTGGTTGGGTATGGAAAAATTTAGGTATCTACATTTTTACCCTCTTTGAGTTGATGTAACTACTAGATGAAGCAATTTCATTTCAAATAAAAATAAGATATCATGGCTAAAAGGGATAAGACTTAGTGGCATGGTACCTCATTCATTGGAAGTACATGCTTTAATGAGGAGGAGGAAGGTTGGTATGTCCCCTCAAGGGGACAGGTTGATCGACCAAAGTTGAGGCAAAATATGAAATAGATTCAATATTTAAGAAATGCAATTCAATTTGATCCTTGTATTAATCTGGGGGTGTAAATTTGCAAAAGGAATTGCACAAGGGTTGCAAGTAGCAAGTAGCAAGGATATTGTGGATGAAATGAATCTATTCCAAAAATGAAAGCAATGTCATTCTTTTAAAATCTACTACAAGAATTTTTAACATTGTTCCATTGTAGGGACTATGCAAGTTGCTATGGGTATTGTGTAAGTTACATGAAATATAACAATTTATTAGTGTAAAATTTGTATAGGCTGTAGGGAATTTATTCTATAGGGACTATATGCTACAAGGAATATATGCTATAGAGACTATAACTTATTTCAATTAGTTAAATATAGAAATGCTCAAAGAATAAACTACCAAAGATTATTCTATAACTAGCTATGCTCAACTATCCTATTTATCAAATTATTTCTTCATATAGATCAATATGAAAATTATATACCATTATTATCACATATATTGAATTAAATTTTCAACTCAAAATTTATATAATAATTCATTTAAACTATATTTTTATAGTAATAACAATATTATATGAATAATTGATTGAAATAAAAAAGAATAGAAAAAGGTCACCAATGCCTCATGCAAGTGGGCACTCCTCTTGGTCCATGTGGTGATAAAAAATTGTACTATGAGATCCTTTAGATCAAATCAACTTGCTCATTTCAATATTTTGAGAATAATACATATAACTATCAATTTTTATTGCTTATGTTGTAGCTTATATAACCTTCAACTTATTAACAAATTGTCTAGAAATAAATAAAGATTTATTGTTTTGTAGCCATATGACATGAAATTAGAATACAACAATATAATGATAAAGAGTTATTATTGGTCTAAACCACTCTTTATCATGCTACCAAATAAAAAATCACATTATTATAATAAAAACAATATTAAACAACTATACTTGGCTCGTGATATTATAAAGCTACAAAAACAATTATAAAATAAAATAAGCAACTGCAACATCCTTTATTGACAAGTCTACTATTCATTTATTCATGGGTTACATGAAGTTTCATCCATCCTATTGACGTGTTATATGAAAGAACTTGATGTTGTTGTGGTGATATGCTACAAGGACCATGACAAATACAAATAAATGATACTACACATATGAAAACATGTAAGAATACACAATGATACAAAGACAAATAATGATTTACCCCTTGTCAAGTTAGAAAAAAATTGATTGATAATGATGATGGTGGTGATAAAATTTATAATGATAAGGAAAATGCAAGGATTAGGAACAAAATTTCTCATTGATAATGTTGTTGATGATCTAAGAAAAATATAACCTAATTAGGGAATGAACATGAACTTTATTCTAATGGCGAGCGGCGAGAATGGGAGCAAGGGTAGGAGTTTGAATTCCTTCGTTGCAGAGGGTGAGGGAGATGCCAAATTTGAGGATGAGGCAGATGGGCCGTGCTTGGCTGATGGGTTGTGAATGATTGATGGATCACCGACAACTGGCGATTGGGTTGTAGTTGGCATCTCTTTGGGAGATGGTTTTGTTGGTGTTTTTGGGTTGCTATTGGCAACAAATTTCTTGGTATTGTTTGGGGGTGAGGTTTGGTTCTATTGTGTTAGGACTTTGTTGGGGTTTTTTCCTTTCTCTTATTCTTGACTGGAATGTCAAGGAGGATGGGGTGCTAAATGGATTGGTTGGCTCCCTTCTTTTTTCCTGTGTGAGTTTCCCTTTTCTCGCTAGAGGAAAAATGTTGGAAGATGGTCTTCAATCAACAATAGGGTTTATTTTGGTGGTTTTTCTTGTGGGTTCCTATTTGGAGCTCTTGGCTATTCGTGGGCTCATTTTTATGCTACCTTCTTCTATTGGCTTTGCTGTGTGGAGGCTTTTGCTGACGACGGAAGGGTTGTTGTCCGCAGTTTTGCTAAGCTGTTGCTAGTAGCTATTGTGGGCAACTGTTGGGAGCTTGTGATTATTGGTGGGATCATGTTTGATGTGGTTGTTGCTGATGCTATGGGCCTTTCTTTGTGGAGGCTTTTCTTTTCCTGTTGTGTGATCCCTTTGTCATCTGTGGCCTTACTTGGGGTGAGGTATGGTTTTATTTTTTCAGGAGGGTGTTTGGAGTTTTGGCTATCTCTCATTCTTGGCTAGCATGTCAAGGAGGATGAGGTTCTTATTGAATTGGTCACCTCTCTTCACTTTTCCTATGAGGATTTATTTTATCTTCCTGTAGGACTACTGATGTTGGAAGGGTTGCTATTACTGAAAGTTGTTCTGGGCAACTGCTTAGCACTTGCAACTGATGATGCTGGTTCCCTTTTGAGGGAGCTATTGATGGTGGAGTTACAACAAATGGTGGGGTTCTGTTGTGCTTATTGGGGGGTTTTATCCCTGTCTCTCCTGGGGCTTTGTTTTGGAGGATACTTATGATGCGAAGGGATGTTAGGACAACCCTTTCTATTGAAGTTGCTAACCATCAGATTCTTCAATTGTTGTTTCCTATAGAGGGGGAGATTTCTCCTTTTGAGGTGGAGCATTGGTTCCTTTTGAGGTGGAGCTTGTATGGCTTGGAGAGATGGGGTTTTGGTGGTAAGGGTTTTCTTATCATCCTTAGCTATAGAGGGGTGCCCTCTCCTTTAGAGGTGGACATGGGGTTGAATTTTTGGGTGGATTAGAGCTGTAAGATGGCTGATGTGTTGATGTGTTCAATTGTGCTTCCTAATACCCCTATCGAGGTGGGGTGTTTGGTTGTGCTAAGTGGCTAGTTTACTGATGCTTGGTTAATTAAGTTGTGCTCAAGAGTCATAAGGGTTCAAGGTCCTTGATAAAACTTGGATGTAGAAGGTGGAGGGTCTTGTTTCTTGATGGGGAGCATTGTTTCCCTATTTTTCTTTGTTGACTGTCTATTTTAGGTAGTTTTTTGTTAGTCTCTTAAGGTTTAAGGTCCTTGTCAAAACCTAGTTGTTAATGGTTTAAGGTCCCTTCAAAACTCGTTTGTTGCAGTGTGAATGATTTGAATATATATGTTTGGTTGCTGTCATTGGGCTAAGGTTTGGAATTCAAATTATTTTTCTAGCAGCATCTTTGCCTTGTAAAGGGTTATAGGTCCCTTCAAAAACTTCTTGTAATGGGTTTTGGGTCCCATCAAAACCTGCTTTTCCTCATAAAAAACATAACCTAATTGGGAATGATATATCCTAATGACATAATTAGAGTAGAGTGGATCAAGGTTTATAGTGAGTTTAGGAAGAAAATCATTATATGCTTTAGATTTTGTAGTAGATTGCATGAATTAAGGTTGTTTGTGTTTGAATAAACCAAATGTTTGGAAAGATTTGGATTGGAGGAGATTTAGGATGGCTATATTAGATTATTTAAATTATAGGGGATGCGAAGAGGATTGGATTCATGAAGGATATGAGATAGGAGAATTATTGGATGGAGGATAGGAGCTAGGAGGACTAGAAGATATGAGACTGTTTGGATGGGTGTATAGGGTGTGAGTATGAAAATTATTACTTACTATGGGTAGATAAGGGGGGAGGGATCAAAAGAGACATGGGAGGAATTCTAATCTAACTAGGATGAATGGGAAGAATGTGCTCCATTCTAGGTGTAGTGTAATGGATATGCTAAAACCATTGTGGGAAATCTACCAAATTCATGGAAAGTGGTAGGGCAAGGAGTGCACATTGAGGGGGGTAGCTTGATTGTTGAAGGTAGTAAAAGATTCATGGGGTAGAGGAGTGTAAGGGGGGAAATTGGTAAAGAAACTAATGTTTATTTGTCCATGTGTATTTGTGTCTAGGCATGCACCTATAAATCATTCTCTTAAATCTCAAAACTTTCGTCTATGTTTGTTTCTATTTTTAAACTTAAAATTTCCTTCATTTATCTACCATGTGCATTTCCCTAAAGTGGAAGCATGTCCATTTACAATAATTTTAAAATAAATTGTTTTCTTCTATAAGGCACATGCCTTTTCCTAAAATATGTGTTTATATGAATAACACCTTATTTTTTAACCCCTTTTATCAGTGTTCCAACCATTTGACACATGCACTTATGAATGCATATCTTCTCATTGTAAGGTACGTCTAAGCTCCCCTAGTGCATGCTTATGAATGGAACCCTGAATGTTATTTGAAATTTATCCTATATAGGCATGCTTTTATTTCTAGAAACATATCTCTCAGTGTTACTTTTGTATCCCTTCTTTATTTATAAACACACTTGACTCTAGATGCTCACCCATGAGTACATTGATATCATATTAGTCCCATTAGGTGTACTTGACTCTCCTAATGTACACTTGAAAGCATAGGATTATATTTTGGAAAGCCAAACATCCTTTGGTTAGCTGCATGCTTCATTTTAAGGTGCACCTATGAATGATGTTTTTTAAGTTTTTCTTTGAACAACAATTAGTACATAGTCAAGTTTGCCCCTAAGCTCCACACACACACCTTAATATTGATGCTTTGAAATTTTATAAATCACATTTCCCCATATGCCTTAGAATACTTTTACATTAAATTATTCATACTCATTCAATTTTTCCCTTATTGCTCATGCATTGATAATATAAAAATACAATTTCTTAAATTACATCTACTTTGACAAGGTATGCTCCTAAGCTCCAATATTTGACAAAATTGTCTTTCTAGAACTTATTTCCTCCAACATAACATTATTAATGATTCAAAAACTCTCAATTTCATGATCCTATGAAGATTATAAAAGGGAAATGGATGAAAAGACACGTGATAAATCAAAAGAGGCCCCCAAAACACTATACTTAAGACCCCTTAGGATAATGAATTTGGCTTGAAACTCAATGCAATACAAAGTTTTTTATAAAATTTGAAAATAATTTTCCCCTTTACCTAGATTGATTTGGGCTTAACCGATGAAGAATGGTGTTAGGCACATTGGAATGCACTTCAAAATATAACAATAAATATTCACCTCACAACTTTTAATCTACCTTAGTTTGTAACTACCATTCTTCCTTTCACAATTTCTTCCGCACCAACCAGACTTTGATATCAATTGTTGAAATTAAAGAGCTTGAATAGATTTTCTCTATTAATAAACTTATGAATCCAAATATCTTTAAATAGGTAATATATGTAGATAAATGTATTTTTTTTTGCATGAAGCATGACTCTCTATTACAACTATTTTAGAATGTGATTAAATATAACTTATATTTTTAACAGTATGGAGATGTCAATTACAAGACCTTGTTTGTAATGCAAGGATAAATACAAATGAAAATATTTAAATGTATAAGACAAATGAAAATTTCAGGATTTTAAAAAAGTTTTGCAAAATTGGCCATCAAATAGATGTCAGAAATTTAAATATGTCAAATATAAGCATTATTTAACAGACATTAACTGGTTAAAATTTTAGTAATATGTTTGTGTGTAAGGATCTGGGTTGTAGAATATAATTACTTTAATCAGATAGAGTGTAGAGATTTGTTTTTTTACATCGAAATCAATAGCCATTAGAAATCATCTTATAATTCTGTGGCCGTACCCTGGCATAGCATTTAAATTGGGGCTTGAACCTACGACCATTGTTTGTGTTTTTTAACGGTTCAGCCATCTTTTCTAACCGTGGAGAGTATTAATAATCAGACGGTAATTTACAACGTGAGCAAACATAATTCATTTCAAAGTGACAACCTTCATTTCTCTGTGTAGCGTTGTTTGATTGCTATTGAGCTAATAGTTTTGCAAGCAGTAACTCTCCTTCTATAGTTCTAAATATTTTGCCTCAGCTTATTCTTATTGTTGCTTCTGCTGCTGGTATTGTTGTTGTTGTACATATATTTTGGCTTCCTATACTTTAAATTGTGTTTGTATTTCAATCTGTATCAGGGCTGCTGTCTCTGAGATGTACTGTACTTGTTGAATATGCTGACGGGGCTGTGGATATCCATAAAATTGATAGGCATTGAATGTTTCTATTCTGCTATTGATTTTATTGGGTTGCATCCTTAAATAAACATAGAAGTTCCTTATTTTTTTCCAAGACTGTGCTCAAGTTGAACTCTATAGGTCTAGTTGGAAGAACTCTTTCAGATGGAGGAATCCTTTCCAGTATTTGCTTCCCAAACTTCACAAAGTCTAGACATCTCTCATCAAAACTCCTGCTCTTGTCATCAAATATCCAGGCATGACCTAGATCACTGGTAAGTCTATCAGGAACTCCATGAGAAGAAGTGGATTCTGATGGTGGTAACGTATGGAATTGAAAAGGAGAATCCGCTGATGGTGATATTTGAGTCTGATATTGGGAAGGGTCTAATGATGGTATCGTAGGAGAATGAGAATAAGACACGTGTTGACATACGTCGAATGATTGTAACTTTTCAGAGTGGGGCACTTGATGTTGTCCTGGGTCCAATGATGGCAACAGGTGACTATGAGAATGGAACATTCCATGTTGACATGGATCTAATGATGTTGGCACTTGTGAGTGATAGTGGGTAACTGGAGATTGTGATATTTGAGGTTGAGTATGAAAATGGGGGAGATATTGGGGAGAACTATATTGTGGAATTGAATGTTGGGATAGTTGATGATCTTGGGTTGCAATGCGAAATGGTGAAGAAATTGGAGAGTGAGGAATATGTGGATAAGGAGAAGGATTTTGAATATAGGGATTCAAATCAGGATCATCTTGTTGGGGTTGGAAATGGGGAAGTTGGGGTAGTTGGTTATGTTGGGCTGCGATGGGAAATCGTGAAGAAATCTGAGAGTGAGGAATAAACGGATAAGGAGAAGGTTCTTCAATGCAGGGATTCGATTTAAGATCAGTTTGTTGGGGTTGGAAATGTGGATGCTGGGGTAGTTGTTGATGTTGGGCTGTAATGGGAAATGGTGAAGAAATCTGAGAGCAAGGAATATATGAATGGGGAGAAAGCTCTTCAATAAGAGGGAGATGGAAATTAAGATTAGAATTAGGGTTTTGAAATTGGGATAGAGGAACTAAGGGAGGGTGGTTTATTTGAGTTCTAGTATTACAATTTTGAGGCGAATTAAAGGAAAAAGGATAGCAATGCTTACCCTGAGATTCAGACATATCATGAATGGCAAAATTATGATGGTTATTAGTAAAGCTGATAGAATTATATTTATGTAAATTGCCACTCATCCTAGCTAATTCATAATCTGCCAAATTATCTAAAAGCTCTTGGGTTCTTGGTGATGGAGGATCCTCTTTTTCATGTTCACTGATGTTTTGAGGGACTCTTCCCCTTCCCCCACCTATTCCTCTTATTTGTACATGACCATACATAGCTTCAAGTGCTTGATATATGAAGCAGAGATACAAAAGGAAGGAAAACTTTTTTTAATATAATATATAGAACTTAATACTACCAGCTGACATTAGGCGTTATATCCTTCTTCAAACGTTGCAACCATTGTTCACGACGCCAGTGAAGATATCAAGTTGACTGTGTTATAATTAAAGAAGCGGAGGGAGATTAATTAATTTAAAGAGAAATAGCGTTTCTCTTCCTTAAATATCAAGCGTGGCTACTGTTTTTCAATCATAAGCGTATGCTAATGACTTTAATATGGCAAGGAATTATATTGTTATAATTTTATCTTTATTTTAACACATTTTATGCTTGCATAACTGCTAACTCTTTTTACAAATGTTGTTATATAATTTTCTTAGAACTCCCACAATTTCAATATTAAAAATAAATTTGATAGTACAAAAATAATATTTTTCCTGTCAAAATTCATAACACTTCCTTTTTTTTTCTATTCTAATATTACATGATCACTTTTAAACCGCCGGTTAACTGTTCATTTATTTCACCATCCATTCAACTGCCAAGCGTCTAACTTTTCCTGTCTTAGTTTTACAGTTTACATCTGATGATAGTAGAATTTATGAACTTAGAAAACAATATTAAAAAAAATATAATATATTTGCTTAACGAGATAAAGATGGTTGGAATAAGATATCCAACAATAAAAATTTTTCAATCTAAATCATAGTAACATATATAATATTGCGTTCAATCAAATAGCTCACATCAGAAGTAAACCATATTGAATTCCATAAAAAAGAGGTGAGTTTTAATTGTTGTGAACGTGATCATTAAAGATTACATTTTCCTTCAATCAAATTCTTTAAAAATTCCCTAGTCAAACCGAGGCTTCTGTGTTTCAGTTAAATTTCAAAACAAATTAATTAGACCTAATTTATAATTTTATATTATATGAATTAAAAAGATAATAGTATAATATTAAAAAAAGTGGTAAAATGACATTCTTAAAATTTATATAGGATCAAATTTAAACTAAAGATGAAAGTTGAAAAGGTCAAAGTTCAAACATAACATATAAATTAAGTAACTGATGCAACACAAGGAGGGGGATCTTTTTCATTTGTTTTTTCCCAAACATCATCAAGAGAAGAATCGCCATCAATCATATAATTATCGAGGAGAGCTCCTAATAACTAATGAGAGCACCCTCTTCTTTGGAAGTGTCTTTTGAAAGTTGTTGAGCACAAATTGGAGAGATGATCAATTCAAGCCAATGAAACTTGCCAGAGTCTGGCCAACCAGGACTATAATAACCATGAGAAGAGGTGGAAGGTGGTCATGACGTTTGAGACCAACCGTATGCAACATTATCATTGCTTCTCAAGGGTTGAGAGCCACAAGACTAGGATCCACTATTTTTTTTTGGTAGATTGGCTGTGATCTTACTAGTGCCCTCAAGGAGGAGAAAAGGAAGGAGGTGGGACTTTAGTAGCAGTGCATAAACATTACCAAGCAGTGATCCAAAAGATCTTATAAATGTGCCACTTTAAGTACAACATTGCTATCTTGCACCTAAATTTGCATAAGCACATTAGAGCAAATCATAACTTTAATATTCATAGAAAAATGAACATCAACTAAATATCATAAAAAAAGAAGCTATATTTTTATCTTTCTAAATATTGAAAGATAATTTTCACCTTGAAAGCATGTCAATTTTGGGTATACTTGAAATGGAAACAAGGCTAGTCCCTTAACAAAACCCTATGCTATAAAAAAGGAGTAGGCCTAAAATCCTTAATTCCAAGCTTCCTAGGCTCTAATTTAAAACTAGAGAAGATGCTTGAGAGTCTTAAACTATCTACAAAATAAATAATAGGGATTAATAACTCCTAGATGAGGTAATCAAGAGCTAAGAAAAAAGCCTTGATAAGTAATGCACTATGCAAAATAGGTCAATTTAGGCTAAAAAATATCAAACCACATAGATTGGAATCAATGGTTTCGAGTACCAAAAGAAGATCGAAGTTGACAATAATGGTTCAATTGACCAACCATAAGAAGATGAGGAGAAAGCCACAAATATACTTTACTAGACTTATAATTATAAAATGTAACAATAATTTTTTATTTACAATTGAAATTCAAATTCAACAAATCTAATTCATTGCACTCAGAATTTAAAAAAGTTTGAATGTTTTAGATTCAGAAAGAGTTTATAAATCCATTTTGTAAGGTAATCCATACATATTTTACTCCATATGCTCTTTGTAGAAGTTTTATAAATCACATTACTTTTTAGATGTATTTATCAAAATATACCTGTATGACAATTGACATTTTCTTCAACTTTTTAAATAAAATTTTATATTTAGAATTTTGAGTGGTTATATTTGTAGTTTCTAAATTTAGTTTTATTATAATTTTAAGATTTTAATGTCTATAGAGTTTTTTTGAATGTATTTATATCAATATTTCTATGCAAGCTATATAATAGTTAGTATTTTCTAAACTATTTTAACTATTAATGTGAAAAACTACACTTACAATTTAGATTTTACACTTATAATATTTACAATGTTTATTTTAATAGCTCATATATTCACTTTTGTTATAGTTTTCATATTTACTATTTTTCTATTACACTTCTTTATAGTTATTAAAACTTATTTTTATTTTAGAATGAAATTTAAGTTTTGAAGATATTGTCATGATTTGAGTCTAAAAAATGTTGAGTAATTAGAAAAAAAGTTTTAGCTATCATTTAAAATTAAACCAATTGTCATTTATTGGTAAAAGCCTCCAAAATATTAGGTGAAAACCTCCATAATCTCACTTATCACATAAAATCCAGATAAATATTGATTTTCCAACTGGATGGGAACATTCTACTTCTATTTGCAATATTTTTTGTCAGTTTGATGGAAAATTTATTTTCCATTTGCATTACTTTATGTTTTAAATTTATATGCAAATATTTCTAACTTAGATAATACTTAATTTCTTTGAAAAGTCTAGATTTGTCTTAGTTTATTTCATTCTATTATTTAACACTTACTATTAATTGTTTAATCCAACCACATACAACTAGAATTTGTAGTACATGAAATCTATACACATCCATGCACTAGCACATGGATCCATAGACATCCATGCACAAACATGTACTCTAACATATTAACATACATATATAGTTTTCTATCAATGTAATTCTTGAACTTCCTTTAGGCGTAAGTGCTAGTTAAGTATAATTTTAGAAAATGAAATGATTTGGGCACAAAGAAAAAAGAATAGAAAAAATTTGTTTATATATAAATTTTAGCTCTTAATTTATTCTAAAATTATAATTAGTAATTGTTTTTGATTAGGGGTAAATAATGGGTTTTGAAGGGGCCCGAAACCCTTCACAAAAAAGAGCAACTAAAACTAAAGAAAACTACAATAAGTATATATCAGCCCATACGTAGTGCACCATTAGCAAAATATCAACCAAAAAGGAGGAACACAATCATCAACATTATATATTCTTCAGTATATCCACAACCTCCACATCACACACCACATCCTTCTGACCCTCATCCAAGACATCAGACAGTTCTTTAATAGGAGCCCCAACCCCAGCTTTAGTCTTGTTACGAGTCCTAGCCCTAGACCCACCCACATTCACCTCGCTAATAAAAACATTATTCTTATCACCACCCTTATCAACAAACACCTCTCCCTCCAACAACTTACCGCCAACACCAATATCACCAGAATGAGTAGTCTTGTATTTTTTGGCACTATAAAAAGAAGAAGTAATACCAATGAACTCAAAATTAACCCCAGATTTTGTCCCCTCCCCACCCTTATCCATGTTAGCATAAATACTCTCTAGATGATTTTCAATGGTGATAACTCTACCTTCAAGATTCTGCTTCATGTTGAGAATTTCATCTGCCACAATTTTCAAAGAGTTCATCAGATCATCAATATGATTCTGAACTGGGGACTCATCAACTTTACTCATCCCACCACAAACTTTCACATTGGTCATATTAAGTTCATGGAACAACCATTTAAATAACTTGTAAAAAACAATGGAACCCTCTCTAGCAGTTCCCAAAACATCAGAAATATTTTCCTTATCAATGTTGAAAATTCCCTTACCCACAACATCCTACTCATGAGAGGAGCTTACCTTATCCTAACTGGAAGAGACTTCCTTCCCCTTCCTAGCAACAACCGATGTTTTGATTTTTTGAATAGACTCCGCAATCTCCGTAGCAACCGCCTTTATTTTCTTCTGCTTATTGAGGTCCACAATTGGAGAATCCTCAACACCCTACCCCACCTCTGCCACAACCTTCCTTTCCATGTGCAAGTCTGGAACCTCAATCGATGAATCCACAACATCTTGTCCGCCTACAATCTTAAGAGGAGAATTCATCTCCAACAATTGGCTTGCAGACCTAACAACCAAATTCTTATTACTTCCCATCTCCAACTCCTTTTTTTGTTTCATCCCCATAATAGGGGGAGGTGAAGACACCTCACCAACCACTTCTTTCTTCTCCTTCATGCATCTAGTCGGCATTTCAGTAGCTGATTCCTCATTATAGGTATCATAACCCTTATTAGGGCCCCTTTTTTAGACTTCCCCAAAGTAGGAGTTGATTGTCCACTTCCATGGTAGCAAGAGAGTTCAAAACATAGTCAACATCCTCCTTATATTATTAATCCTTTTCTAGGATAAGCTTCCTCTTCTTTCCTTTCTTACTAGCCAACTCCTCAAAGACCGTATCATATTCTTCCTTCGGGTTCTACTGCTTGCCCTTAGGGGTAGCAATCAGCTTAGCCACTTCAAATTATTTAGCATAATCAAAGATTAAAAGGATAAGCCCCACATGTAAAACATGATTCTTTGGGTTTTTCTTATGGTCCTTGAGGCCATAATCTAGAGAAGCCAAAAGATTATAGGGAAAATAAATCCTTTTCTTATGGCGGAAGTGATTGAGCATAACAAAATGGTAGGCATTTATTATAGAGAAGCATCCTTCAAGGGCGATGTAATGTATGAGCTCCTCATCCACATCCCCCCACAACATCTTAAGAGATCTCCTTTGGTAACCACCACTCCTCGCCGCCCTCAGGTCTTGAGCTTCATTGCCTTTGAAAAAAAATTGCATGGCGGTCTACGATTCCTTTTTATCTCTGAAGACTTTCTTTCCCTCTGTTGACAACCCCATGATGTTGGCTATGAAATATTCATTCACATCAAACTTTGTTCCACCCAACTTCAGAACCCTATTGTTCCAAGCTTTGGTGAACAATGTAGTAGTCTGTGGATTGTTACCGTGTAACCTCTCCAGGTACGGAGTTAGCCTGCCCTTCTCTTCTTAGTAATTGTTAATTACTTTAAAATGAATATTAATTTAATTTAATTTATTTGTATTAGATAATTAGTATAATTTAATTAATTATATTAAAAACTAGATAATAAATATTTTATGAATTTAAAAAAAATAGAATTTAGTTTAATTTTATAATTAAGTCTAAGATTTAAGTGGTGATTTGAATAATTATTTTCTATATGACTAATATTTATGACCCTAATAATACTTAATTTCACATAGAAATAAAATTATAAAATTAAAATACTCAATTTTGTTTGTAATGTTGAACCTATAAACTCATTAAAATACTTATTTTTGTTTAAAATATTTATCATTAATACAAAATTTATTAACTAATATTAAGAAATTAATAATTCTAACCCTAAACCTAACTCTAATGTAACCCTAACAATAGGGTTTAATTAGAATTAGGGTTTAATTAAGGTTAGGCATAGGGTTCAATTAGGGTTATTGCTCAATTAAAGTTAGGGTTAGGCTTAGGACTAGGGTTGAATTAGGTTTAAGATTAGGGTTAGGGTCAGCCTTAGAGTTAAAAGTTAGGGTTAATTTTACAGTTAGGTTACATGTTCAAGGTCTAATTAGGGTTAGGGTTAGGGTTAGGGCTCAATTGTGTTAGGGTTTAATGAAGGTTAGTATTCATTAAGGGTTAGGGTTTAAATAGGATTCAATTAAGGTTAAGATTAGGTTAGAGTTAGGGTTCAAATAGGGTTAGGGCTCAATTATGCTAGGGTTTAATTAGGGTTAGTGTTCATTAGGAGTTAGGGTTCAAATATGATTCAATTAGGGTTAGGTTAGGATTAGGGTTAAATTAGGGTTAGAGTTAGGGTTCAATTAGGATTAGGATTAGGGTTCAATTACTATTAGGGTTAGAATTAGGGTTCAATTATCTATTACTACTCAATTACGGTAAGGGTTCAATTAAAGTTCAATGAGGGTTAAGGTTAGGGTTAGTGATCAATTAGGGTTATAACTTTATGGTTGTGATTCTAGAATAAAGCTTGAGATTAGGGAACTATAGTTTATTTATTTTTAGGGTTAAAATAATATTAAGACATTAGTAATTTTAACCCTAATAATGATTAATTTCACATAAAAATATAGTTCTAAATTAAAATATGTATTTTTATTTAACATATTTTTCTTTTTAAAATATTTATCATTAATTCTAAATTTATAAATTAATATTAAGATATTCTAACCCTCATAATAATTAGTTTCACATGGAATTAGAAATCTAGATTTAAATATTCATTGTTGTTTAAAATATTTATCATTAATGCCCAATTTATAAACTAATATTAAGAAATTAATATCCCTAACCCTAATGCTAACCCCAAAATTTATTCTAAAACCCTAATTGAACCCTAAACCTAACCTCAATTTAACCTTAACAATAGGGTTTAATTAGGATTAGGGTATAATTAAGGTAAGGATTTGTGAGCACAAAACCTACACATACTAACAAAAGATCAACAAAACAATGTCAAATATGTTAGAAAAGCAAATCTAATGCTCCCTATGAAATTCTCAGAGAAACAAAGTTGAAAACATGAAAATAAAGCAAGAACACAACATGAAGTCAACTAAAGATAACCAAAACTCAATCCCATAAGGGGATTGGTGCTTCTTTGATGTGAAAAGAAGCCCTTTCCCAATCCCTTGATGTGATTTGATGATCTTTGATGACGATTTCTTGATTCCTTGATGCAATTTATCAATAACCTTGATAAAACTATGAAACTTTGAATAAAATCGATGAAGTTGAAGAAATTGAGTATAGTAGACTTTCTTGGATTATGGATGATATTGTGGTTCTTAAAATAAATAGAGAAGCTCTCTATTTATAGGAGTTAATAATGGAGGAATGTGAAATAGGATGAATATGGGATTAACGATGGATTAATGGCATTGTGCCACTTGTCAAGATGTGATTGGAGGAGGAATGAGCATATTTTGATGAATGTGCACATAAATGTTATTAGATTCAAATTTGAATTTGATGAAATGACAAGTTGGAGGGAGAGAGGAATGGAGTAAATGCCACTTGGCTCAAGGCAAAGGAATTGTAAGAGGCCTTTAATAACTTGTTGGATGTACTCATCCCTTTTGGAGGGATTTTTAAATTGAAAGAATATTCCACAAAAGATGCCCTTTTGAATGGAAATTGATGAATTTATAAATCAAATAAATTGATTTATTGTGCAAGTTGCAAAATCTAGAGGATTGGAGTGATTAGGATTAGGATTAATCATGATTTGATCAATTTAAGTAGAAATTAGATGATTTGATAATTTTGACTTAGATTTTAGGATTTATTTAAATAAAATTTGAGAGGAATAATGATTTAGATTTAATTAAATAAAGATTGATTGATTTAATTAAAGAAGGTGGTGTTAGATTAAATCAAATAAAGATTGATTGATTTAATTTAAAGAGATGAATTTAGAGATTTAATTAAATAAGGTGAATTATTTAATTAAAAAAGAGATTATAGAATTAATTAAACAAAATGATTTATTTAATTGATCGAAGAGAATGACTTAATCAAATAAGTTTGATTTATTTAATTAAGAGAGGAAATATGATGAATTTAATCAAATAAAGATGATTTAATTAAATTAATTAGTAAAGGGGATGATTTAGGAAGAAATGATGTTAGTAAGATCAAGATCAGATGTGTAGGGTCAATCTGTGTATTTTACATGTTTATAGTGTTAAGATTAGATCAGGGTTATTATTCAACTAGGGTTAGCATAAGGATTAGGAATATAGTTTAATTAGGGTTATAATTATGGTTTAGGTTTAATTAGTTTGTGAACCACCAAAAACATATACTAGCTAGGGAAAGAGGATTCCCCAAATAGGCTTCTAGGGTTTTTCACCTTAGAAGCACTTAGTGCAGGAATGGACACTCTTTCCACTCTGTTGATATTTTTTGGGTGATTTCATTCAAAGGAAGGATGGGGTTATTGACGAAGGTTGTGAATGTGTGGCTAAATGTTGTAAATAGAATGAAAATAAAATGAAAATAAACTATTACAAGCTAATCTAAATGATCTAAATATATACAATACATAAAGTAAATGAAAGGTTCATGAATTGTGCACCTAGGAATGGAGACTTGCAGATGATAGGCCCCAGAATCCTTTGGAAAATGCCTAAGATCAGAAGAGGGACATTCCCACCAAGTTGCGCAACCTAGTCCTCTTGTTGGGAAACTTTGCCGGAACAGGTTTCTACCAAAAGGGTGCCCAGAAATGTCAAAATCCCCAAAATACAAGTCCAGAGGGAATAGGTCACCATTATGGGCAACCTAGTCCCCTTCTAGGTTTTCGAGAACCTGAAAGAGGATATTGAAGTCCTCAGCCTGCACTCTGGATTCCAACATATATCTTTTTCAGATTCTGCTGGAAACGAGCAGAAAGAGGTCTCTAAGCTTGAACTAGGGTTTGGATGACTTGGATACTTGTGATGAGTTGATGGATCCTTCCTAACACCTTTCTTCTTCACACACATGTATACAAAAATTGCAAATCACACATGCAAAGAGAAGAAAAGGGTTAGGGTTAGAGATTAGGGGTTTGCCTTGGTCAAACCCCTTTTGAGTAATCAAACCAAATGAAATAAAAAATGAAGTAAAGAATGGAGAGAAGCATGAAACAATGGAGTTTACCTTTCCTTTGATGATTGATGTTGTGTTGTTGCAGCAAACCAGCCCTTGAATGCCTCTTGAGAGATGTCTTGTTGACGGAATACAAACCCTAGCTTGCTTGAGAGAAAGAAGGAGGGAGAGAGAGGTGGAGAGGAAAAATGGATGATGCACAATGAGGAATTAGGGTTTTTAGGCTTATTTATACAAGTTATGCCCTAATTTTCCTGAAATAACATCATACTAATCGACCTTAGGGTTTTAGAGACCAAAATCCTAAAAGAAATTAAGTTTAATTTAAGATTTATGCCACATGGGACTAGGTCACCCAAGGTGGTGACCTAGTCCACCCGGGCATTTTTAAGTGGTTGTTGGTAATTATTATGTGATTGTTTGTGTTTGTCGAGATTGTCTTCATAAAACACACTAAGATAAGATTTGTATGAGGATTAAGGGGTCATTTTGGCATAATAATGTATTGATTTGGTGATGACAAACCTAGAAGAGTGTGAAAATGCTTTGCAACACCTTACAACACTTTGTCACCAGGCTTGGAAGTGGGTAAAAATAAGCTAAAAAGGGTCCAAGATCATAGGCCAAGGTCCAAATGAGCAAAAAGTGATAAAGTCCTCACTTTTTGGCGACACAGTTTGATGGTTAGAACTGTGGTTCAATTACTTGATGTTAGGGTTAGGATTTAGCTAGGGTTATATTTGTGTTAAGGTTAAGGTTAGGGTTCAATAAGGGTTAGAATTAGGGTTACGATTAAATTAGGGTTCAATTAAGGTCATAATTTAAATAGGACTAGGGTTAGAATATAATTAGGGTTAGTCTTCAATTACAATTAGAGTTAGGGTTTAATTTGGGTTAGGGTTTAGTAAGGGTTAGGATTAGGGTTCTATGATAAAGCTTAGGGTTACATTTTGGTTTAATTAGGGTTAGGGTTTAATTAGAGTTAGGATTAGGGTTAGAGTTCAATAAGGTTTAGGGTTAGTGTTTAATTATAATAAGGGGTAGGGCTCAATCTGGGTTAGGTTTTAGTAAGGGTTAGGGTTAGTGTTCTAAGATCAAGCTTAGGGTTAAAATTAGGGTTTAATTAGGGTTAGGTTTAGGATTAGAGTTTAATTAGGGTTAGGTTAGGATTTAATCAAGGTGAGGGTTTAGAGTTAGGGTTAAGGTTCAATTTGGATTAAGGTTTGGAGTTTAGGGTCATTGTTCAATTAGGGTTATGGAACTAAGCTTCAATTTAACTTAGTGTTTAATAAGTGACAAGTTGGGATTTAGGTTATGATTATGTTATAATCTAGGGTTTAATAAGGGTTAGGATTAGGGTTCAGTTAAGGTTTAGGGTTAGATTTTAATTAAGGTTAGTGTTCAATTAGGATTAGGGTTAGGGTTAGCATTTAATTAGGCTTAATGTTTAATTAGGGTTATGATTAGTATTTAATTAAGATTTGTGTTCATTTACAATTAAGTTAAGTTTAGGTTAGGGTTAGAATTTAATTAGGGTTAGGGATGGGTTCAATTGAGGTAAGGGTGTAATTAGGGTTGCAATTAGAATTATGGTTATTGTTAGAATTAGGATTATGAATAGGGTTAAAATTAAGGTTATAGTTAGAATTACGATAAGGGTTAGGGTTTGAATTACCTGGTTAGGGTTGGGGTTATAGTTAGGGTTAAGCTTCAATCTCAATTAGGGTTAGGGTTAAGGTTAAGTTATAGCTATTGTTCAATTAGGGTTATAGTTTAGTTAGGGTTAGGGTTAGGGTTAGGGTTCAATTGGGATTAAGGTTAAGGTTAGGGTTATAAGATAAAGCTTTAGTTCAAGGTTAGGGTTAGGGTTAGGGTTTGGTTGGGGTTCAACAATGGCTAGGGTTAGTGTTCAAATAGGGTTAGTAATCAGATTCAATTAGTGTTAGTGCTAAGATTAGGTTAGGGTTAGGGCTAAAATAAGGTTAGGGTTTAAGGTTAAGGTTATGGTTCAATTGGGGTTATAGTTAGAATTAGGGTTTCCATTAGAATTAGGATTAGTATTAGGATTAGAACTATAAATAGGGTTAGAATTATGGTTAGGGTTAGAATTAAAATTAGGGTTAGGTTTATAATTAGTGTTGATGGTCAAAATAGAACAACAACGTTAAAAAAAATATTTCTACTCTATTTCTCCTGATCTAAAAACCACCTATCTTCCAAGGTCTTTATAGTTGGTTCTCAACTATGCTATTTCATTTAGTAGTCCATGCAACCATAATATTCAAGGGGCCTTTTGGTAAAAGGACGCAAACTGCATGATATGAACTAATTTAACGTTTGGGGGGTGTAAATAAATATAAAAAGATAGATCAAAGAATAGAACATCAAATTATAAATGTAAACTCCTTTCAATTTAGACATATAAATTTTATAATGAGTATTCCTTTTAAACAACTAAAACCATTAAATGATACAATCCACAAGCTATTCTATACCATTGCATTCACTCATGGGGCCAATTCAAAATGCACAACCATCAAACCTCAAAATTAGACAAGAACACATCACTAGCTCATCATTAATTCATAGATCAACAAACATAAAAAGAATCCCATTTACAAATAATTTAATGAAATAGCTTTAAATTCATTGGAATATTCTACTGATTTGCATCAAGTAAGAAACACTTATGCACAACATTCACTGGCATATGAATTTCTATGGTTCATCAACATTATCATTGAAAAATATTCCAAAAATAACATAACTTGTATTGAAAATTTGTAAAGAAAATGTATCCAAGTGTATTTGCATAAACTATAAAAAAACTTCTAAAACTATTTTTTTATCTCTTAAGTCTCCTTTAGGTGGCTAATCTTGCTTCAATGAACCGACCTTTACAAAGTGGAGATAAATTCTATATATAAACTTGTGTAGCACTAACTTCTCTCATCAAAATCTAGATCCACAAATTATGGGGCCACTAGGCAATGTAAAATGGGCATCCATTTTGATCTTCAGTTGCTTATTGAAGACTTTTCAAAAATTGTGTTCCAAAATTAGGATGGTAGACATGCTGAGATCTTCAGTTCAACTTATGTCACCTCCCTGCAAGAAAGGAAATTGATATATCTTCAACAAACCACGCCTTCTTGATGCTGATTTGGCCAAGGAAAAAATGTATGGGTGCCTTAGTCTTGCGTTTTCTGCTCCAACATATACTCATCATAACTAATGATCACTTGTTGAAGCATTTTTGTATCTGGCCCATCTAACCAACTATCTTCAAATTTTAATCTTGTTAGCTTGACAAAGGAAAACTCTTTCATATCCTTAAGTTTGATGAGCTCTCTTTTGGCAACCTTGACCTCTTCCTTAACATCCATTAGCTTATCCATCAAGAGATCATCACTGTAGATGGTGAAAATCTGCATAATTGTTAGAAAACCTTCAAAACCCACCCACTTTAGTATGGTTATTATCTTAAACAAGGAAAATAATCAACATCTCCATAGAATAATCCAACATACTTGATAAAACATAACAAACTAAACTAATTAAAAGAAAAAAAACATATTAGATACCTATTCTATGGTGGATTGGTGCACCTTGAGTATGTGAAGGAGCCCTTTCCCAATCCTTGGACAAGCTAAATGATGAAAATAAAATGCTATGATGATGAACAAAATTAGTTCTCAAATGAAGAGAGTAAATTTGCATGAGATTATGTTGTCTTTTTGAAGGAGAGGAGCCTTGAATTTATAGGTGAGTTTGAAGAGATAAGAGGCAATGTTGAAGAATGTGGGACTAATCCCCAAAAAATAGGAAAGAGCCACTTGTCATAATGTGAATGGGCCATGATTGTGCAATTTTTGGCCAATGTGCCCATTTGAAATTTGAAAATGACATTAAATGCATATGGTTGAAGGATTTGGGGGTAAATTTGCTTGGACAAAAAAGTCAAACAAGGGGAGTTAATGAGGGCATATTCCTTGGGAATATGCCTTGTGAGGAAAATAGGGCTTTTAATAAATCAAAATAAATGATTTATTGTGCAAGTGGGAAAAGCTAGAGGATGGGACATGGGTTAGGCTTAACATTAATCAGGGATTTGATTAATTAAGCTAGTGATTAGTTGGTGTGAAATTTGATTTACATTTTTGGATTTTTTTTAAATCAAATGAGAGGAAAATGAATATTAGCCATTTAATTAAATACATTTGATTTAACTAAATGAAGAGACTTTAGGAGGTTAATTAATTAATTTGATTTAATTAATTAAGAAGAAAATGATCAAATATGATGTTAATCAATAATGTTAATTTTGCATGTCTACATTTTAACCTTCTTTGAAGCAATGTACTCATTGCATTGGTTCAAAGAATGATGCCACTGAGATCGAAATTAATTTTTTTTTTGATTTTTTCAGATGCCCCAGCGAAAAGAAGTACGTTAGTACATCGCCCCCTTGAGAGATCGAGTGAAAAGATTCGATTTGAGCTCGATCTCATGATAAAGAGGTTCAAAATGGATGTATGGACGAGTATGACTAACTGATCTATAGGATAATGATGATGTAAATGAGATGTTTTTAAGATGCTTAGAATAACAAATCTATATTATCCTAAACAACTTAAATGATTATGCAAATGAGATGTTTGGAAGATTCTTAGAATAACAAATCTATATTATTCTAAACAACTTAGATGAGTATGCAGTGCATGTGAGATAGATGAGATGGATGATGTTGTCCTATGATGATATGACATGATTATGCAAGATGCAGGATGGATGCATTGTTAGTGTGAAAGAGGATAGAAGAATGAGAGGGATAAACCCTTAAATCCAAGAAGATGCAGAAGTCCAACAAGTCCCCTAGTCATCGAGAATTTATTGGATATGATGATGATGTATTGTTTATCCAAGGATGGGAGAGATAAAGAGCATACCCTTCTTTATGTTTGATAACACACATAGGTGCGATGCATCAAGGTATCAAGAACCAGGATGGCGTTGCACCTAGTGTGATGGACTTTGACTAGTCAAACATATAGGAGTACTCTTGTTCACACTTGACAAATGAAACCTTATTCGAAATGCAGTTCAGATATTTTAAACATCTCGGGCCAAAACATAAGAAGACAAGCCTTCTTATGTGGTCAACAAGACACCTAAAACATCTTCCCTACAAACAAAATAAAGCACGCATGACAAAATTATTTTACAAGTATATCCAACAAGCACAAAAGATAACAAGATAATGATCATTTCCCCATTCTTTTCTCTCTAAATCTTTCTGTTTAGACATCATCGAGAGGTCCTTGGAATGAGCACAAAATAAGATAAGTCTAAACAAGACCAAGATAAAGTAAACAAACAAGCTAATGTTCTTCATACCGCTAGCCAAAAACTATACTATGATGATACCTGATGCTGATGTCCATCGCAGGAAGGTTGTATTCCTAGGACATGTTGTGATCAGGGTTTTGATGAGATTGATTAGATGATAAGCTATTGATACTCCGAGTTGACCAACTTGCTGATTCACTGATCTAGACTTGAGACTTTGACGATTGAGATTTCACTTTAGAACTTGATAGACTTGCTTCTGATTGATTCACCGAAGGATGAAGGTGACGATGCTTTATTAGGAATGATGATTACTGCAGGTGAAAGCGAGATGAGATAAATGCACCATTTTGGGTATTTTCAAATGTTTTGAGGCTGTTTTTGGAATTTTGAGATGTTTTTGAAATTTTTGAGATTTATGATGAAGGGACTAACTTAAAGAACTATCCTAGAGGTCTCGGGAGCTAATCCATAGATTAGCCTTGCCTACGTTATATACACAGAGACCATGTAGTTCGACTGACGATAAACTTGACTCAAAGATAAGATAGAAGGGAAAACAGATTGCCATTGCGACAAACGCCTAAAGGACTGACCTAAAATGTCTCGGGGGATGATGAAAGATCAAAATTGCCTACGTTCAAGCTCAAAGATGATGTAGTTCAGCCGATGAATCTGTTTTGATTTTTTGAATTTTGACATGTTTTGGATTTTGAATGTTTTTTGAAATTTTGATGGATTTTCTGAATGTTTTGGGAAGATCACAAAAATATACATGAATATGATCCGATACCAGCATAGGAACTTTCCCCCAGTTTCATGTGATAGACTACTTTGATAAAGGCAAGACAAACTGACCTTAGGAATATGCCAAGTAGTGTTATGGTGGAATATGATAGGAGCACAAGATCAAGCTAAGGTATAGATGCGAACGGATGGATGCATTGATGAAATGTGATGGAATATAATGGATAAGTGAGTCGTGCAGATCTTGGTGGATAGAGAGTGGTTTATTTATGCTTGGTTCCTATTTTCCAGGTTTTCACCAAGGTACTTTCCCAAAGCGCCACCGAAGTGGTTTTCACTAGAGGACAATTTTTTTCTTTACTTTTTTCAATCTTTTTTTGAATTTTTTTGGATTTTTGTATATTTGGATTTTTTTGTTATCACCAAGATGCTTGTTTGCCAGGTTTTCATCAGGGTAACCATTTTTTCAGGACATTTTTCTATTTTTTTTGTATTTTTGGGTTCTATACCTTGCAAGTTCTTAGGCATAATTTTTTTTTGAGATGGGAGCTGTTCAGAGGCTCTTGCAGAGGCTCGCTTTCTGGTCTTGATAGCTGATAGGCTCCTGATTTATAGTTGGCTGTGATGACGAAAGGTCCCAACCAGTTGGGCTCAAATTTTCCTTTTCTCTCTGGATTTGATACATTCTTTTGGTTCTCTTTCAGCACAAGTTCGCCGACTTGGAAGGTGTGTCACCTGATCTTCTTATTGTAGCTGCGCTTTAGGCAATTCTGATAGACTTGTAGATGGTTGAGGGCATCCATGCGCTATTCATCTAATAAATCTAGTTCATTCAACGTTGAAACCTGGTATTCCTCATCTGTTATGATGTTTTGCAAAGATATTCTCAATGATGGGAGCTCGATCTTAATTGGGAGGATGGCATTTGATCTGTAGACCAGGGAGAATGGGGTGGTGCTTGTTGGCGTGCGAATGCTAGTGTGGTAGGCCCATAAGGTGGGATTTATCTGCAGATGCCAGTCATGACCAGAGTCATTGACTGCCTTTTTAAGGATTTTTAGAATGTTTTTATTAGTAGCTTTTGCTTGGCCATTGCCTTGCGGGTAATACAAAGTGGAGGAGCGATGTTGGATATTGAATTTGTGGCAAAGGTTGTGCACATCCTGATTCTTGAAAGGTGTCCCATAATCAGAGATAATAGATTGGGGGACACCGTATCGACAAATGAGATAGTTTAGGATGAACTTGGATATCTGCTTTCTGATTATGTAGGTCATAGGAATTGCTTCGACCCATTTTGTGAAGTACTCTATGGTGGTGATGATGAATTTGTGGCCGTTGGATGAGGTGGGTGTGATTTTTCCGATGAGATCAAGCCCCCATTGTGAAAAGGGCCAAGGTGTTACAATAGGATGAAGTTCTTGAGCTGGTGCATGAATAAGGTCTCCATGCTGCTGGCATTGTAAATTTTTTTTGACAAATTCATGTGCCTCTCTTTCCATTGTTGGCTAGTAGTACCCGGTTCTCAACAACTTCTTAGCCAAGGTCATACCACTCAAGTGTGAACCAAAAATTCCATTGTGAAGCTCAGTTAGAGTAGTTAGGGCTTCCTCAGGGTTTAAGAAATGCAATAGGGTTCCTTCAATGCTCCTAAGGTAAAGGATTTCTCCTAGGATGACTAAAAGGGTGGAATTTTTGATAAAGGTTTGCTTGAGGTTTGGGGTTATATCAACTGGGAGGACTCCTATTCTCAGGTAGGTATAGATGTCATGATACTAGGGATCACCAGGACCAACAAGTTCACACACATATTCAGACTTTGGTACCTCGAATGTGGGTACTAGAAGCTTCTCTACCAAGAATTCATGTTTTAGGACATTGCGAGGGATATCTAGTTAGGATCCAATTTTTTCCATGGATTCAGTTGCTCTATTGTTAGCCCTTGGTATATGCTCAAAGGTGATATCAATGAATGATTATTTGAGGCTCTCACTAACTTCTTGTATGGTGTCAGCTTATAATGCTTAGTTTGGTACTCGCCATTGAATTGGTTGATAGTAAGTTGTGAATCTCCATAGAATTTTAGTGCCATAATTTGCCACTGTGCTGCAATCTTGAGACCTATGGTTAAAGCCTCGTATTCTACAATGTTGTTAGTGCAGGGGAATGCCAATTTGTAGGATCTAGGAATACAATCCCCCTATGGGGTGATGAAGAAAACACTGGCTCCTGATCCATGTTGTGTGTATGATCCATCAAAGTAGAGTTTCCAATGATCGACTATGCTGAGATTAAAGATGGATTCGTTTGGAAACTCTGATATGAGTGGATTATCTGAATAGATTGGAGCCTCCACCAGTTGTTCTATAATGACTTTTCCTTTGATTTATTTTCACTCCACATATTCAATGTCATATTTTGATAGTATCATGAACCAATTAGCCATACTTCCTGTGAGCATTGCTTTTGAAAGTTGATACTTTAGGGGATCGATCTTGGCGATGAGTTTGATTTTGTGTGCCAACATGTAATGCCAAATTTTTTATAAAGCAAACACTACTGCTAGACATGCTTTTTCAATGAATGAGTAGTTTAACTCATGGATGAACATTGTTTTGTTGATGTAATAGATGGCCCTCTCTATCCCATTTTCATCGTGCTGAGCTAAAAGACCACCGAGGGTGGTTGTTGTTGCTGATATGTATAAAATTAGTGGTTTTCCTAGAATGGGTGGAATTAACATTGGTGGTGTAAGTAGACATTCTTTGATTTTTCTAAACGCTTGATCACACTTGTCATCCCACTTGTCATCCCACTTGTATGTTACTCCCTTGTGGATCAGATGTGAATATGGGATCTATTTATCCACCAACTGTGCTATGAACCTATGGATGGATTGGAGCCTGCCTTGTAGACCCCTCAACTTCTTTAATGTTTTGGGTGCTTCCATAGCGAGGATTGCTTTGACCTTGGCGGGATCTACCTCTATTCCTCTCATCGATACTATGTACCCCATAATTTTTCCAGATTATACCCCAAAGACACACTTCTTTGGGTTGAGACAAACCCTATACTTTTGCAATTTGTCAAAAATAGAGCTCAAGGCTGCTATGTGGTCTTGTCTTTTCCTAGATTTTTCCAATATGTCATCTACATAGTCTTCCACTATTTTATGGATCATGTCATGGAAAATCAATGTCATGGCTCTTTGGTATGTTGCACTTGCATTTTTTAGCCCAAATGGCATCATGTTCTAGCAGTAGGTGCCCCATGGACATGTAAACACTGTCTTATAATGGTCTTCCTTTGCGATCATGATCTAGTTGTACCCTGAGAATCCATCCATCAGTGATAGAATCTCGTGTCCGACCGTCATGTCCACTATCATATCAATGTTGGGTAGTGGAAAATCATCCTTGGGACACACTTTGTTGAGGTCTTTGAAGTCAGTGTCGATATAGATGGCCCTGTTTGGCTTTGAGACTAGCACAAAATTGGACACCCATTCTGGATAATCAATTGGGCGTATAAAACTGACATCCAAGAGTTTCTGTAATTCTACCTTGACTAGCAAGGCTATTTGAGGGTGCATCTTTCTCAATTTTTGTCTCACTAGATTTGCCCCTGGGTAGACAACTAAGTGATGAACCACGACTTCCGGATCAAGACCCAGCATGTTGGCATAGGTCCATAAAAATTTCACCTTTCTTTATCTGAGAAATGCAACCAACATTTCTTGTTTTTCTGATAGAAGTGATTCAGTGTAGAAAGTGATGTGTGGCATTGCCTCTATTCCCAGATTGACAGGATTGCATTGTTATGCTAAGGCTGCCGATTTATCTTGATGAAGTGCAATAGGGGGGAGATTGAATCCTTCATCCTCCGGTGCCTTAGAGAGGTTTTCACCATTGGATGCATCCTTTATTTTTACTATTATGTGGTTAGAGAGTGCTAGAGTGTGGTTTTTACTCAATGACCCTGAGCTTATTCTCATTGTTTTTCTTTTGCGACTGAAGGACTCAATCGTCTCCCCGTAATATACCTGTGTGTCTAGTGTGATTTCAAACCCAGCTTTATGATCTCTATATGGTATTATATCCCTTAGTCCCATGGATTCTGAGAGAGCCTCATCATTTTCGAATGTGTCTAGAACCAATGGTCCTCGTTGGTCGTAGTTGATGATTTGAGGATAAACTAGGTTTATCTTGTGAGTTTGGCGGACTGACTCAACAAATGAGGTACTAATCATGAATAATGAGGAGTCTTCAAAAAGTGTGTGTAGGCCAGTTATGCTATCCTCGTCATCACTACTACTACTACAAAGATTAGTTATGTCGAAGGTGAAGTTGTCTAGGGGCAGACTTGTGGATACGGGTAGTCGAAGAGCGGTTGCTGATAATTGAGGGGAGACCTGACTGCTCTACTAGAGGTACCTCTTCCATGTACGGTTATACTTGGAGGGGTACATCCAAGGCCAAGATTTCCCATTCGTCTTTCTACAATGATGGGCTCCAGTCGTCCTTTCTACAATGATGGGCTCCAGTCGTCCATCATTGTTCCTTCCAAGGCTTTCATTTCGATTGTAGCCATACCAAGCATCATTTGTAGCCCTCTGTTAGTTTCATCCATGGGTAGGGTGGGTGTGGGCCTATCATCTTGGTATAACAAGCTTGCAATGTCTCTTTCATCCACGTTTTCCCGATTGAGATCCCCCTAATGAAAAATCCAGAAGGGTCTGCCCTAAAAGTGTGGATCGGTGTTTCAACTGATGGGGGTTGCCCATGTGACCTAGGATATTGTGGTAACTCTCCTAGAATGAAAGAATTTTTACTCATTCTATAATCTCCACACCCATTATCCTCGATCATGATCTTGATGTCAGATATGTTGGGGATGGAGGGTGTCTCTATCGCATAAGTGGAGGCGAGGTTGGATGGGTCTATGTATGAAGTGGATGGGCCTTCATCATTTTTTGGCACTTGGGGAATTTTATAAAACTTGGCTTCCAAGTTTTTGCAATAGGCGAATGGCTCTAGATCACCATGTATTGTGACCTCCTCATTTTGGTACAAGAATTTGATGCACTAGTGGAATGTTGAGGCGACTTCCTTCATTCCATGTATCCATGGACATCCTAGGAAGATGTTGTAAGGCAAGTTGAGGTCAAGGACCTCACATGTGGTTTCCATGGTAGCTGGCCCCACTTGGATTGGGATTTTGATAGTGCCTTGAGACACTCTTTCCTTGTCATCATATGCTCTGATGGTGATGCCTTTGTTTTTGTCGATGGAGTCTTTTGAAATTCCCAAGTTCTTTATGAGTTTCAATGAACAAATATTGAGGCCTGTGCCTCCATCTACCAGAACCCTTTTGAATTTCTTTTTGTGAACCAACAGTTGAAGGTGAAGTGCACGATTGTGAGATGGTTGGGCAGGGAAATCTTGATCAGAGAAGGTGAGGAGATTTGGGGTAACGATGTTACCAACCATAGCCTAGAATTGGTGTGTATCAAGGGTGGTGGAGATGGTGGATGCAACTAATGCTTCATCAAGGATTTTCCTATGGGCGGTGAAAATTTTCAATAATTCCATGATGGAGATTTGGGCGGGGGTTCTCTTTAGTTGGTCGATGATGCTATAATTGTAGTGAATGGATTTTGTATTTGAAATGGGGGTCTTAGATGGCTGTGATGCCCCTACAATAGTAACCTTGCCACCACGTGTGGTGACTCCAAAATCGGCATTAGATCCTTTGATGTTAATGACCGTGACCATCTCATCTACACATGCAACAGTGTCTTCATATACAAGGTTTGCACTAGCATAATTTTGCTTCCCTTTGTTGCTCCCTTGGTTATTTCATTGATTACTTCCCTGATTATGATTGGGCATCAGATTCATGTATATCTTTAGATCTTGATTACCAGCCAATTTTTTGACATTTATGATCTTGTCCTTAATGAGATCTTGGATAATGTTCTTCAACTTCATACAGTTGGCGATCATGTGTCCCTTGAGTTTATGATAATCACATAGGAGATTTTTCATTGTACCAAGGTGGCTTCACCTGGGGTTCACTGTAATTATCATGGGTGGGGACCTTGATGATGTTCTCATTGACCAAAATTTTCATGATGGACTCGATTGACTCCCCAAGGGCTCTGAATTTCCATTTGGGGGGAAACTTGTTTCACGGAGGTGGTCCTCCTTGATTATTAAGATTGTTGATTTGGTTTTGGGGTGGTTGCTAGTTTACCACATTTGTTTGTGTGTTATTCCAGTTGTTGTTCTGTGGTTTGTGATGATGCATTTGACTATTCTGCTTGGGAGCACTGATGACCACCTTGGCATCCACTACTCCATCGTTGGTGATATTTTGATTCTTCACCCATGTGCAAGATTTGTCATTATAACTGGTGGATGGGCAACTGTCCTGATGTTTAGAATAAGTGGGCATGCCCCCTTGTGTAACAAGAGCTCGCTGAATATTGAGCACCTTGGGGATCAGTTGATCATATATAGTGATGCATTGCATCTTCAGATAGAATGCCATGGTTTTGTCTATGTTGGAAATGATGGTACAGACTTGTTGCTCTTCTGGCATGGCCCACTTGCTTCGATTGGCCTTGGATCGCCATCGTTGGAGAGAGGAAGTAAATGATTCCCCCTTACTTTTTTTGAGACTCGAGAGTTCTTCCAAACTAACATCCACAGAAATGTTGAATGCATAATTTTGGAGGAATGCGTCTTTGATTTCCTGAATTTTTTTAATTCCCGTAGGCAGATGAGAAAACCATTCCATAGCATCACCAGCCAAGCTTCGAGGGAATAGCCGCATTGATACATGTCATTGTAGGCGACTTCCATGCAATGTACCTGAAATTCCCTGATGTTATCTTCGAGGTTTCCCATCTCGCGATATTTATCAAATTTGGGGATTTCGAATCCCTTCAGGAATGGTACCATTTCCAAGCTTCTATCAAACAGATAGGGGCACAAGTTGTTCTGTGTCGTGACTGTCTTCCTTGATTGAAGATCTAGCACTTGATGCAAGAGTAATTTGATTTGTGTCGTTACGTCACCTTGCAGATTGAGAGGTGGAGTGAATAAGTTTTGGGGTGTGGGATTGATGGGTGGGACGTTGGTATCTTAAACCTTTAGCTTGCAGATTGGGAGGTGGAGTGAATACGTTTTGAGGTGTGAGAGCATAACTTTTAGAAAAACTTCAATAGCCACCCACTTTAGTATGGTTAGTATCTTAAACAAGGCAAATAATCAACATCTCCATAGAATAATCCAACATACTTGATAAACAACAGAAACAAGCTAAAATAATTAAAAGCAAAATAGCATATTAGATACCTATTCTATGGTGGATTGGTACACCTTGAGTATTTGAAGGAGCCCTTTCCCAATCCTTGGACAAGCTAAATGATGAAAATACAATGATATGATGATGAACAAAATTAATTCTCAAATGAAGAGAGTAACTTTGCATGAGATTATGTTGTCTTTTTGAAGGAGAGGAGCCTTGAATTTATAGGTGATTTTGAAGAGATAAGAGGCAATGTTGAAGAATGTGGGACTAATCCCCAAAAAATAGGAAATGGCCACTTGTCACAATGTGAATTGGCCATGATTGTGCAAGTTTTGGCCAATGTGCCCATTTGAAATTTGAAAATGGCATTAAATGCATATGGTTAAAGGATTTGGGTGGAAATTTGCTTGGACAAAAAATTCAAACAAGGGCAGTTAATGAGGGCATATTCCTTGGGAATATGCCTTGTGAGGAAAATAGGGCTTTTAATAAATCAAAATAAATGATTTATTGTGCAAGTGGGAAAAGCTAGAGGATGGGACATGGGTTAGGCTTAGCATTAATAAGGGATTTGATTAATTAAGCTAGTGATTAGTTGGTGTGACATTTGATTTTAAACATTTTTGGATTTGTTTTAAATCAAATGAGAGGAAAATGAATATTATCCATTTAATTAAATACATTTGATTTAACTAAATGAAGAGACTTTAGGAGGCTAATTAATTAATTTGATTTAATTAATTAAGAAGAAAATGATCAAATATGATGTTAATCAATAATGTCAATTTTGCATGTCTACAATCACCATCATCCCCCTTTTGCATCACCTCTTCAAATTTGCTACTCCATTTTTCCTTGAGTTTATCAAGGATGAGTCCATCTTCCATAGGGATGTCTTCATCAACAAGTATGGCAATGCTTGCTCGTAATTCTTTAGCCTGTTCATTAAGATCTTTCCCAACCTGTTGCACCTCATTTCTATGTGTATAGATGAATGAAGACATAACATGATGATGGTAATAATCTTCTCAACAAAATAAGCATTATGTTCTTCGAGAATAGATTGTTCTAACAAGGTTTGCTTGGGTAAATTATTGATTTCTTTCAACCTCCTTGCATGCTTTGAATACTCTTCCTCTTATTTCCCAAGAGTTTCAACATGTGTGACCATGTCATTAATCAATTCTAATGCTCCTTCATGAGCTTTGCAACTTTCCACAAGCAAATCCTCCACTTCTTGGTTCAATTTATTAATCCTTCTATCCATCATTTCTACTTTATTCCTCATTTTAATCAAGTTATCAACATCTTTCTTTCTCAACAAAATAGGTGTCTCAGGAGCAACGGTCTGTGAAGAGATGGGAGAAGAGAGATTCTTCAGAAACTTATGTAATTGATCCACTTGTGACTTAAGCTCATTTTTATTTTGCTTGTCCTGGATCATTCTTGATTTGGTAGAAGAAGCTACAATATCAATTAAGTTCATCTATTGATTTCTTGTGGGCCTTCCTAGATTAACAGTGCCCAATTGGTAATCACTTAATTGCATATATTGCTTATCCTTGTCAACCATGGGGATAGCACATTCAACAATAATTTCCCCAACATCTGTTAGCCTCATAGAATGAAGAACCTTGACTCTCTTCTTTGGCCTCTCCTTTTCTATTTCCTTTATGACATCATCCCAATTAAGGGGTTGTGGTTGCACTACCTATTTCTTTTCTAGATTAAGTTCAACCATGTTGGGGTAGCAGGGGGAGTTATCATCTGAGTGGAAGAAGATGTGGTAGGAGAGAGAGGTTTCCAAAGTACTGCCTTGGGTTGGGAGTCAACCTCTTGCTATTTCTCCTTCCCTGCTTTCTCTTTATCCAATTTGTCAGCTTCAACTTTCACCTTCCTTTCTTCAATTTTGGCTAGTTGTTATTCTTCCTTTCTCTTCTCCTCCAATAATTGATCTCTTTGTTTCTCCAATTCTTCTACCCTTGCCCATGCTTTGGCTGCCTCTTGATCAATTTTGGCCTGTTCCTCCTCCTCTATTCTTTTTAACTTCAATTCTTCTTCCTCTGAGCCTCTTCTACTGCTTTAAATTTGGATTCAAGAGCTTCTTTTTCTCTTCTCTGCCGAGCCTTCTCTTCTTCCAGCTTGTGGATCTTCATGTAATAGAGTTAACTTGTCCCTTTCTTCCTTAGCCTTCCTTTCTCTCTCTCTCTCTCTCTCTCTCTCTCTCTTTGTTGGTGCAAAAGATCCTCTTTTTCCTTTTGTTGCCTTGCCACCTCTTTGGCCTTTGCTAAAGCTTCTAATTCCTATTGCTTGGAAAGCATATCAAATTTGGCCTTGGCTTCTGCTTGTTGCTTTTTTGCTAGTGCCTCAGCCTCTGCTTTTGTATCTTCCTCTTTATTAGCATCCTCAAACAAGTTCCATTGATATTTTAGAGTTAACACATGTTCTTCTCCAACATTTTGAGCGGACATGTCTTTAGCAATATCATGATCAAAATGTGTCTCCTTTGAATTAGTATCTATGTCATGAATTTCAACTTCATGCTCTTTTCATTTTAGATTTTTTGCTTGTTTATGAAGGCTACCTGCAGGTATTTCCTTGCTAGGTTCTTGATTGAGGGAAGGTTGAGAAGAAGAGCCTTCTCCAATAGTTTCAACTTCTATACCTTATGTTTCCTAAACTTCCTGAGCCGGTATTTCTGGAACAACATCCCCTCTAGAGATAGGAGGAAGATATTCTAATTTCTCTTTGGAGGTTGCTCTTCTCTTAATCCTCTGATAACCTTTAGTGGCCCTTGCTTTCCTTTTCTTTGAACCTTGAGCCTCTGGCTTCTTTATTCTGATGACACCCATTGGATGCTTCTATCCAATATTGTCCTAGAAATTTTCTTGATGTCAATGAATTCTTCTTCATCCCAATTGATGGGGGCTAAGTCCTTGGTGCCAATCTTTTCAGCCTCATACCCAGGATCCAAGGTCACACCATCATCAGACAATGTGTCAGGAATATCTTCCTTTATTCCAAATTCAATCATCCAGGGAATAGGAAGTCTTTTATAATTTCTCCTCATCACATCATACTCATCTTGCAAATCCAACCAAAAATCCTCTAGCGAATTGTAGCGTTTCTAAAAAATAGTGGGAAGCAACTTATTCATCTTATTCTTTGGGTCAAAATTCTTCTTGGAGGTGTACAATCCCAAATTTAAATGACTCAATTCATCACATATTGATTTTGTAGCCACAAGATGAGCACAATAGTATTCCCCCAACTTCATGGGAAACTTGTGACATCTTATTTTATGTTTGATAGAAAATTTACTATTGACTGCTAAGGCTTGGTATAAAAAATCCATGAGAACAATCCTTTCATTGAAACACCTTGGAAGTAAGTGAGGGTGTCCATCAAATCCTACCAATTTGAAGTAGGATAACTTGGGATATTGGATATACCGATGACCCCATTCTGCAATAAAAGCCATGGAATCCCTACTTAGTCTATATCCAACATCTATAGTTAATCTATTAATAATGACATAGAGGAAGGCATCATTGATCCTTCTCCAATGCAACTTAGATGGATGGAAGATGAGTTGATCATAATGTTCTCAGGGCCTCTTCTGTCCAACAACTTCCCCCATTATTCCTACAAAATTTAATCTAGGGAAGATACCCATCCTCATAGTAGCATATATGAGATAAGAAGTCATGAAGAAATCATTTTTTTCTCTTAACCTTAGCATTTGGTTGTGCAAGCAATCTGACAAAATCATTGTCCAATCAAATTTTTATTTTTCAGCCAGAATTGTATCAATAAATGGAAATATCCATTCTTTAAAGCATGAGGAATCCTTATTCCCAAACACCCTAGACAACATCATGATCAAATCACCTATTTCCTTTTGGAAGTCTTCTCTTTTGGGTTGATTTGGTAGTTTAGCTAAGGAATTCTTTTATGCCTTTAACCATGTTTTGATCATGTGAGCCCTATTGACTTCCTTATACTTGCTAAACAATTGCAATGCCTCCGCCTCACTCAATAGCTTGGGATTCTGAGGGGTAGGTGCATTGAACATTAACTTCATCATTTTTGGAGACAAATTAATGACCACATTCCCTTGAAGATCAACACATTGCCTGGTTGCTAGGTTATAAGCCCCTGTTGCTGTAATGATAAGTTTTAGGCACTAGACTAAAAGTGGGAAGATGGTGACATGTGCCAATATCGACTGAACTATTCTCTCAGTCCGCCCAACCACATGTTCAAAGAAGGTATCATCCGACAATTCCTCATAGTTGAATGGGCCTAGATTGGTGTCGGTGACATTAGCCAATTCTGAATCCAATTTTCTTGCAGTAATAGTGGGACTCTAAAGTTTATATCTCAAGGTGTATGGAAATTGCTCCACCTTGATCCTATTAGGCTTTGCTTGTTTTGATCTTTCTGTAGTTTGAACTTCCATTTGTGATGCTTCTGCAGAGGCTCTTGACATCGCTCACTTCCTGCATGACAACCCAGGATTAGATCTATGGAAAGTATGAAAACAATTATTAGAGGACTTACCTTCCATGTTACTTTATCCTTTTTCAGGCAGCCTTTACATACTTAGTAAAATTTACCACTCATCGGAGGAGGAACCAAGAAAGGAATCGGTATTGGAAAGCATTTAGTATGGTGGGATCGAGTTTGAGATCATCATTGAAACTGGGATCAAACTGAATGTCAAGATCGAGACCTAAGTTGGAATGGATATCAGGATCGAGACCGGGATCAGAACGAAAACCGGACCCAATACATTACTAAGTTCCAAATCTCACCCCCATTTTGGTTCTCGTTCCGCTAGAATAAAGGACATTTGATAGCCAAAAGCTCATCGGGAGCAGGTTCAGGATCATAATGAACTACCGAAAGGCCATCTATGATTCAAACCCATTCCTTGGCTCCACTTCCACCTATTTATCATTAATCATAGCACAATTTGATCAAACACTCATAGTATTCTAAAACGAGGTCCTATGGTAAGCCGAGGGGGCTTCAAATGTCAAGGTATATTAATCCATCATGTGAACGAGGGAAGACCACCAGTTAGGGCACAAAAATAGAAATAACGTGTAAAAACCCTAGTTCTTATAACCGATCGACTCAACAATTTTAAGGGCATCAAACTCGACATGAAGATCATTGAATCAATACGCAAATGACATGAAGAAAACCACTCAAAAAATTTGAGACCCCAAAAGCCCTCAAAATCTTTTGAAAATGAAACCCTAAAATCTAGGGCAGGACAAAAAAATGAAAACCACCAAACACGAAAGTGACATGAACGAACAAAAAAATAGGGAAAAAGACAAAAATGAAACAAAAATGAAAGAAAACCAAACAAGAAGACAAAGACAAATGTACCACGAAAATGAGCGCAGATTCACGAGCAACCTCTCACGGACGTGCGAAGAACACAAGACACGAAAAATGAAAAACAAAAAAATGCGGGAGAAAAGCCCACTTACCTCAAATACTACCCAACAAGTTTAAACTTGATCCAATCCACACTCAAATGCTTGCTTCTTGACTGAATCGCGATCCTCCTTCTCTACCTCGGCTCTGGTTCACTATTATAATTTAAACAACAATAATAGTGAGAAAATTAACCTTAATTAAGGTTATGAATTCAATTTCGGGCATGTGGAGGGTTTACAATTAATGTCATTAATATGGTTGGTCAGATGCAAAATCACGGCAGGAACAAGTACACAAAATATTGCATAATTGAAGTAAGGTGGAGAAAAACAAAAGAGCGGGAGTGGGATCGAGATCTGAACCGGTCAGGGAACTTTTGACAAGTTCCCGATTTAGTTTCGGTTCTGATTCCGACAAAGATAAAGAAATTCCAAGAACGAAGAATGAGAAGGGAAAACAAAGGAAAGGGATTAGAACCAAAGGAACCGAACCCAAACAAAATAGACAAGAAAAACACAAAAGTAGGAGCGAGATCAGAATGAGAATAAAAATGGGAATTTTTCAAAGTTTCAAGTTTGGTTCTGTTTCTGATTCTGGTTCTGCCAAAGACAAAGAACAAGACAAACAAACAATGAAAAACAAAGGAATCAGGACTAAGACCGAGCTTGTCCCAAATGAAGAAACGAGAAACGAAAAAGCAAAAGGAGACAAAACGAAAGTGAAGTTAGGAGAAAATCAGGACATGGAACCTATGCAAGTTCCAAATTCAGGTTCCGTTTCAGTTTTGGTTCTGTTAGAACAAAAGAAAAGACAAAAGACTTAGGAGAAAAGAACAACTCCTTAGTCCCAAATGAAAACACCAAGGACAAGAAACAAGAAGGACCCATTTTGACCTAAGTTACGATGGGGTGGTTATACAAGACATAACAATTAGGATAAGGGTTAGGGTTAGCATTAGTTATCAATTAGGGGTAGGGTTCAATTAGGGTTATAGTTTAATAGAGGTTAGGTTTTAGTTAGGGTTAGGGTTGTTTGGAATATGGTTAAGTTCAATTAAAGTTAGGGTTTATTTAAGGATAGAGTAGGGTTTAATTAGGGTTAAATAATTAGAATTAAGGTTACCATTAGATTTAGTCTTAGTTTTAAAATTAGAATTATGAATAGCATTAGAATAAGGGTTAGGGTTAGGATTATAATTAAGATTGTAGTTAGGAAGAAGGTTTAAATAATTATAGTTAGAGCTAGGCTTGGGTTAGGGTTGGGATTAAGGTTAAGTTAGGGTTAATGTTCAATTAGAGTTAGGGTTTGAGGATAAAGCTTGGGGTTAGAGTTAAGGTTAGGGTTGGGGTTAAAGTTAAGATTCAATTAGGGTTATGACCAGGGTTCAACTAGGGAACTACCTAGTTAAGATTATATGAGGGTTAGGATTCAATTTCAACACTAATTCTCACTCTAACTCTAACCCTAACCCTAACCCTAACCCTAACCCTAAAACTAACACTAACACTATTTTTAACCCAACCCTAATTCTAAATATATATCTAACTCTAACCTTAATTTTATAGCTAAAAGTAATTCTAATTGTGATCCTAACCCTATTCTAACCCTAACCTTAACACTTATCCTAACTCTAACCCTAAAACTAAGACTGACCCTAATTCTAACCCAAACCCAAACCCTAATTCTAAAACTAACATTAATTCTAATTGTAACCCTAACCTTGATTCTAAATCTATCTTTAACCTTAACCCTAACCCTAATTCTAAAAATAACACTAATTATAATTGTAACCATCACCCTAACCCTTACTCTAACTTTAACTCCAACCCTAATCTTAACCCTAACTCTAAATCTGTCCCTAAATCTAACCCTAATACTAATTCTATTTTTTTTGTAGCCCTAATTATAATAGTAAACCTTTTCCTAATTCTAAAACTAACACTAATTCTAATTATAACCTTAACCCTAGCCTTAACCCTAAACCTTACCCTAATTCTATATGTAAACATAACCCTAAGCCTAAGCCTAAGCCTAACCATAATTTTATCTCTAGTCATAACCTCAACCCTAATCCTAACCATAACCCTTAACCTAAAACTCAATTTAATGCAAACCCTTATCTTAACCTTGATCATAATTTTAATCTTATCCCTAATCCTAATACTATCTCTAGTTCTAACCCTAACCCTATCCCTAATCATAATTATATCTCTAACCGTAATCCTAACCCTAGCCTTAACATTAGCCCTAACCTTATCCCCAACTCTAACTCTAATTCTAACTTTAATCCTAACCCTAACCCTAATCCTAACTCTAACCCTAATTCTAACTTTAACCCTAACCCTAATATTATTTCTAAGTCTAACCCTAACCCTAATTGTAACTCTAATTTTATTTCCAACTTTAAAAATAACCTTAACCTAAATCCTAATTCTAACCTTAACCCTAACCCTAACCCCAACCCTAACCCTAACCCTAATTCATTTAATATCTTACATGTTGGATCGCGAATGTTACTAGAAAATATATTTAATAAAATATATATAAAATACGTCGAAATTGTATTAAAATGTTCTTTCGAAGTAGAACTAAAACTAAATGGAATTAGCATAGATATGCAAATTTCACTGTTACACTTTTATATACATTTATAATTAAGTGAAAAATTGAAGTACAAGTGGTGCTCCTCATGAGATAAAATACGCACTCAAAGTGTCGGCTGATGTAAACATGTCGGTACGCATTCCGTCGTCCCAACCCACAGAATCAATTCGTCACTTCCCAAACATATTTTCTTGGCAGGTGTTAATTAACACAGACGATTACATTATATTTGCATTTGGGTGGCTGCACAATTTAGGTGTTTACTACTGGTTCTAAAATAAAATGCTATCAAAACTAAAGTTTGATTTAGGTGACTTTAACATTCGAGACACACATAAGTTTTGAATTAGCAATTAGCACTGACACCCTTGTCAGAAGAGGAAGTGATATTCAGCAATGGGGGATCCCTCTAGATCGCAGTCTTCACCACCATGGTTTTCTTCTCCTCCTCCCATATCAACACCACCTCACATTTTTAACCCTCCACCTTGTGATGGAATAGTAGAAAATTTGGAATAGGCAGTAAAGCTTTTGAAAACTGCTATAAAACAGATAAAAGCATTTCAGTCACCTCATTTTGTAATTCCTTCTTCTGATCGTCCTCCTCATCCTCATCGTTCTGCTTCTGCTCCTTCATCTCCTCGTCCTTTCTCGTATTCCCCACCGCAAAGACACAAAAGTGATAAAGGAATTAGAAGTGGTTACTTTGCTCAAACTGGTAGATCCACATAAGAAGAAGATGAAGAAAGAAAATTGGGTGTGTAATAGTAGATTAAAAGTAGATGTATCTTCGAATGATGATGAATAATCTGCAACTAGAATAACAATGATAAATCCTAATCTAAACAATAATCTAAAATCTAACAACAAAGAACTAGGAAATAAACTAAACAAACTAACAAATTAATGGAAGGCTCTCACCGAATATGCATTCACCCCTTCGAATTATCTTGATTGTTCTTCTCCATTTTGCCCTTTTCAGTATTCTTGCCCTCAGATTTCTGTGTTTGAATGCAAGTATAACTTCGTCGAGTGTCTAAGAAAAATATTGAAGATAAGTTTCTTCTCAAAAGTGTATGATTTCAGGAGGGGAGGAATAATGATTATGACAGGCCATTTTATAGATTTTGGGTTTTCGAACGATCGACTCAGATTGAAAGAGAGATCGATGGATGAGATTGATGAATGCCATGCGATGTGAGTTTTGTCTCAGATAGAATGTGAGTTAGAACATGAGTTATAACATGAGTTCAGGAAAGACTGCAGATAAAGACTAAATTAGAACGATAACTTAATCTTGAGTTAAGAATCTTCAAAAATAGACTTTGTATGCAAAAGCCAAAGTTAGAACTCGAAGACTAATGCATTCGAATGCAAATAGGAGTTAATTAATTAAATAAAGATATTTAATTAATAGACATATTATACATATGAGTTGGAACTAGTTAACTGACTAGTTATGATGGAGAGTCTTCTCGCAGAGATAAATTGGTGTTGAATTCAGAGATAACTGGAGAACTAAAAATAGATCTCGAGTCAGAAGGTGAGTGAATGACTTAGATAACTGAATGATAGAGGAATGTGACATAAATAATTAAATATGAATTAAATGTTAATTTAATTCAACATTCGAAAATAAAAGATTTAATTAAATAAATAAAGATAATTTATTTAATTTGACTGTTGAAAAGGATGATATGAATAATTAAATAATAAATATTTAATTATAGATAAAGGGGGTTAAATGAATAATTAAATAAAGATATTTAATTATAATTGGAAAAGTATGATAAAGGGGGAATTAAATAATAAATTATTTAATTGATAGATAAAGGGGGAAGAATTAATTAATTCGCAACATAATTAAATAAATATGATTTATTTAATGAACCAGGTTGAATAAAGATTAATAATGAATTAATGAATTAATTAAAAAGGGGTATTTAATTAATAGAGGAAATATGTGTTAGAAAGGTTAATTAAATAATAAATATTATTTAATCATGACAACGGACTATAGAAAATTATGTCGAATGTGTACTTGCAGGCCTAGACCAATTTTCGGTATCTACAGTTTGCCCCTCTTTGATACAATGTTGTTTCAACGTTGTGTCAAAGAAAATATGCCCTGATCATGCCCTAGCATGAAACAGGTGAAGGTATGCCCCCTCGAGAAAATTGACAAATTTTTGAAAGTTTAAAAAAAAACCAGGAAATATTCCCGATAAGTCAATTTGATAGTCAGAAACGCTATGGAGTTGACATAATTGAATTTGGAGATGGGACAGACGAATACGGTTTGTTTGAAGTTGAAAGGTGAAGTGGCCAATAGATTAGGTAAGAAGAAATGCCATTTCAAACCCACCTATAAATAGAAATTAGGGCTAAACCTAATTCATTTGCACCCAAAGGAGTTAGAAAAAGAGGAGATTTTGCTCTGACTAACTGACGAAATGGCACCTATTCCATACACTGCGCATCGAGGTTATCGGATCCAGATGTATAGGAGGCCAGCCACGCAGGAGCATCAGTATGTACCCAAAAACAAACTCTTGAAATTTAAGTTTGCACGTAGTTTTAGGCTTATGAAAAGTAATTACGCAAATGCGGTGCATCGTAAATGACGCATATGCCATCGTATTTGCCGCATCTGACTGCGAAATGACACATGTGCAAAAACACGTATAGGCTAGGTTAGTCGGTTTAGGGAATGATCACATGTGAAGCATAATGCACCGCATCTGTAGTTATGCAACGCATTTGCAGTAGGAATAAACGCAGGTGTAGTTGTGAATCGCATATGCATTGTTGCAATGCATATGTTGTAGATGGACAGGCTAGGAAAACTACACCACATTTGTTAAAAATGCACTACATGTGGTTAGTGAACCGCATGTGCAGTAGGTTGACAGGGGTTGTGGAAAATATGCAATGCATATGTAATATGCACCGCATGTGAGTCGTAGTGCAACACATTTGTTAAAGTGAGCCGCATTTGACTAGTAAAATTTTCAATTTTTTTTTCGAAGGAAAACTTGAAAATTCTTGACATCTTGGTATAAATGTAAGCAGTTCTAGATCCTATTTATATGTGGAAGTCACAACCAGACACATTCAATCTCAGAGATCGGTTGACGAGTGCAGAGATTCAGCTTCTACGAAGACTAGGTCTATGCCACTATTTGTCGATGCCCACTATTCGGGTGAATAGGGGTATGCCGACGACATTGTGCGTGCGATGGCATTCAGAGACATCGTCATTTCATTTACCAACTGGGGAGGCCACTGTCACATTAGAGGATGTGTACAGGATTTCGAGACTACATATTAGAGGAGAGCGGGTTATGTATGATACCCAACAAGGATTGACTGAGCTGGCGCAGTTTTATCAGGGGGATGACATTAGTAGGCTCGGGATCAAGCACTATGAGATTAGATGGCCAATTTTAGCAAACAGATACGAGCGGATTGACTGTATATTATGTACCTTGATCGGGGGGATAGTGTTGCCAGATAGACGGGGTCACGAATTTCCAGTTGGATGGGGAGCTATGTTGGTCGGCATGTTAGAGAGTGAGACGAGGTATGCATGGGGTCCATGTCTACTCGGGATGTTATACTTCCATCTTCACGACGTTGCTTACAAAGATGCACAGTCATTGAGCTATGGGACTACACTACTGATGGTATGGGGTTGGGAGAGGATAGTTGTCTTTCATCCTCCAGTTACAGTAGAGAGACCAGAGAGACATACTTATGTGTTTCGACATACTGGACACATTACTCAGACACATGTTGGAGACACAGGGTATTGGAGACATGCACTTGACATTTTGGATCAGTTTACATGGATTGTGAGGAATGGATTGACGAGGATACACATTTTCCATTCTGTAGATAGACATAATATCTCATTAGGAGGACCGTTTCTAGTGTACACATTATTGAGCGACACTTTCCAGACAGAGTTCTAAGATAGTTCGGCGAGGTTTAGGATGAGCCTCGGAGTAGAGCAGATTTTGCTCGTTTGTCTAGAGAGGTTCCATATTGGGGACCTATGATACTAGTAGCTATAGCTGAGGCAGAGATACAGGCACTACAAACCGTACCATGGGGATGGAGAGATGGATTAGTAGACCCAGGTACGACAACGACGTATGACGCATGGTGGGTAGAGCATCGACCTATTCCTTACATGGATCCAGATCAACCAGAACCTATAGAGAGATAAGGCACAGGGCCTAGAGGACGGTAGAGAGGTGGAGGTACTAGAGTGGGGAGAGTTGGTGGGAGAGACGATGATGGGAGAGGTGGCAGGCGAGGTCGGAGAGGATGGAGAGGGGGTCGGGTAGGTGGACTATCACCTATCCATGAGGCAACGGTTTAGGACGACCGATGTTGGACATCGGAGGGGGAGTGAATGCATAGGCTGGGGGGGAGCATGCTGCAGCGGAGGTAGGTGTTGGAGTAGAGGACATGGTAGAGGATTTAGATGTGGATATGGCTATAGACCCTCTGGGTGTTTTGGAAGGATACATAGAGGAGGATGATGTCGAGGATGATGTCGAGGAGGATGCACTAATGGAGGAGCAAGAGAGAGAGCTCCGAAATTGGATCGTGGAGGGGAGACGGGAGGAAAATGCTCCTAGAGATGGTGACAGGGAGGCCCTGGAGGAGAGACTCAGACTCATGATGACAGAGTTTGATGCTATGAGGTTGGAGAGAGACAGTGCCTACACACAAAGGGACAGTGCATATGTAGAGAGGGACAGTGCTTGCTCAGAGAGGGATAGTGCACTTATGGAGAGAGACCAGGCAATAGCTCGGAGGCATGAGATAGAGCAACAGTTCACAGAGGTTAGACACCTTTGCAGTGGGTCCTCATCTGATTGTATGGTATGAGAGTTGGTCAGATCGGTGGAGAGAGCCACTTATTACAGGGATCTTTATGAGGCCGCAGTGCCAGCGAAGAGACGAGCTCCTAGATTTTCAGAGGTGCACAGTCAGAGAAAGGTCCATACAAGGATTCAGAGGACATAGAGTATTGAGGGGGTAGTAGGACCATCGAGGACAAGTCCATATGAGAGGCCTTCCACCTCATAGAGAGCACCTTCGAGTCTTTTCCCACCACCATCACCACGTGACAGCAGTGGTAGCAGGACACGATGATAGGGTTACATATGTAGACATTCGTTTTGATTAGAGAGCCTACAAGCTCATGTTTTATTTATGGTTATATTCAGACATTGTACAGTGACACACTATTTTTTGAGCGATATATATATATATATGATTTTGGCGGCTTCTACATGATATGCAGTTCTATGTTATGGATGATGCTTTATTTCTAGATGATTATGTTTCCTAAATGATGTATGTACATGTGTTATGAATGAATGTTTCTATATGTTTATGAGTTATGCATTTAATAAATATGTGGATGTCTTAATTTACTTATGATAATGAATGCAATGATCTATATGATGCTGATTTATATTTGATGGGGATATGTACATACAATGTTTACATTATGTATGTTATGATGATGCAATGACTATTATGTAATGATTTCGAATGTATGTAATGAAGATGAATGGTACTATCTATATGTTGAAAATGCAATGCAACTATATGAAATGTTTATTTGAATGTATGTGAACGAAAATGATCTAATGTTTTTATTGTGTCATAGGAGTTTATCTTAATGTCAAAGAAGAGAAATGTTAGGATGAAAATGAATTCAGAATGTTAGTAAGAAATAATTAAGGTTGATTGATTGAGAAAACAATATAATGAAGGTTGATCGATTGAGAAAAAGATATAATCTTCGATATATTGCCAAATACACTATGCTTGCTTGTTATCATCATTGGGCGGGAAATGACACAAATGGATGACACACACTATGATAAGAGATAGACCATAGTGTACAAAGTCATCCATCTATGAAAAATAGACAGTCGTAGATAAGGAGTGTCTTAACTCAGACTAAGGACAAGATGCCCCAGTCGTTTTGTCGAGACAAACCAAAGACAACAGACAAATAAAAGATGGGTCATGAGACATAATTGCTCCTCTAAATCCTTGATGGGACATCCTTGAGGAAACTACTAACATGAATCAAAAACCAATGTTAAAAAGGTAGTTGACAGACAACAACCAAAGAAAAAGAGTCTAGAGACATCATTGCTTCTCTAAATCCTTCAAGGGACATCCTTGAGAAAGCTAGTAATAGGATCTTGCACAAATCGATAAAAAGATAAGACAAAATAAGATATAAAGTCATAAATCCAAATAAATGTATTCACCAAAACCTGATATTGTGGGATTGTTTGATGTTTGACATAGCATAATGTGAGAGAATGACACATATCGCATAAGACATTGAGTCTGGTTTGGAATTGGTGACTTCTGTATAAGGCATGACAAAGCTTGGTTTCAGAAAGACACGTGCTGTATAAGACGTTGGAGTCTGATGACGATGAAGTGACAAGCCACATGAGACTATAACAATTTGATGACGTCTGTTGACAAGAAGGACATATCTTGCTAAGACATAGGTTGATCACTTTGACAATGTGTTTGATATTGACTTGATGATAGTTGAGATATCTTGCCTTGTTGGTGCATGACTTGTTTTGATTCCTTGACTGATAAAAGTGTATGCGTGTGTATTGAAAATGTATGACATGAGATGATACCCTAAACTATGATATGCAACTTGTGTGATAGTGATTGTGAATGAACCCTATTGGACTGACCTAGTGTGGTCTCAGGAGCTCATCAATTGATTAGCCTTGCCTACGTTGTAAACGTAGAGACCTCGTAGTTCGACATGACCAATGACTTTGAATATACAAAGATTCATGATTTAAATCTGTGTGATACATAGAAAACCTAGACTAATAGACCTAATGCTTTGGGGGCTCATCGATTGATGGCCTTGCCTACGTCCTAGTCGCAGAGGCAACGTAGTTTGACTATGTCTACGACTGACTTAACATGACCGACCTGACATGATTGACTTGACATTACTGACTTGACATGATTGACTTGACTCTATTTTTGGGATTTTCTGACATTTTTTGATTTTTTTGCTTTTTTGCTTTTTGGAGTTTTCTAATGTTTTTGGGATTTTTCAAGACATTTTTGATGGTGTGACGTTATGCACAAGGTGTTAGGGAATAGAACAAGGATTTTCCCCCAATCAAGAATAAGATTTGGAAGATGGAGTGGGTAATGTGATGGAATGGATGCTAGATGTCAATCGTTCCAAGTAATGGATAAGACAACCATTTATGATGAGTGATGGTGAAAAAATCCAATTAGAACGATGGTAGACAGAAGAGCGAGCTTGACTACACATGGTGCCTATTTTCCAGGTTTTCACCATGGTACTTATCCATAGCGCCACCGAAGCAGTTTTCACTATTGGACGAATTTATTTCTTTTTACTTTTCTTGATTTTCTCAATTTTTTTTTGGTGTTACAAAGATGCCTGTTTGCCAGGTTTTCATCTAGGTAACCAATTTTTTTTTGTTTTTTTCATTTTTTTGTATTTTTCTGGATTAAGACACAAATTCTCAGAGCTTAAGAATAAAACTTCTTTAGATGCAGACTGTTGATAGGGGACAAAAGCAGCTCTCCTTCAGGAGTAGAGAGTTGGTACGCTCTTGATCCAAAGGCTTCTGTGACAATATACGGCCCCAACCAGTTAGGTTCAATCTTACCTGGTTTCTCGTGTTCAACTTGATTCTTAGGATTTTCCATTAATACCAGGTCACCAATATCAAAGTGTCTATTGAGAACCTTCCTATTGTAACTACGACGAAGATGATTCTGATATGCTTGCAAATGATCTAATGCTTTCTGTCTTCATTCATCCAATAATTCTAGCTCTTGTAACCTAGAGACACGGTATTCTTCATCATCAATATGATCCTTCAAGGATACCCATAGAGAAGGTATTTCAACCTCAATAGGTAAGATAGCTTCGGACCCGAATACGAGGGAATATGGAGTGGCGTTAGTGGGAGTACAGATGCTTGTGCGATAAGCCCATAAGGCAGGATTAAGCTATAGGTGCCAGTAATGACCAATGCCATTGACAGTCTTCTTAAGGTAACAATTGTCTTATTAGATGCCTCAACTTGGCCATTATCTTGTGGGTAATATGGGGTGGATAAATGGTGTTTGATGTGGAATTCTTCACATAAATGGCTTACTTCTTGGTTCTTGAATGGGCGGCCATTGTCTGTGATTATGGATTGGGGTACACCATACCAACAAATGATATAGTTTGAGATAAACTTAGATATTTGTGTGCCGGTGATGTAGGTCATGGGAATAGCTTCAATCCATTTGGTGAAGTATTCGATGGCGATGGTGATGAATTTGTGGCCATTAGATGATGAAGGGTGTATCTTACCTATGAGGTCAAGTCCCCATTGGGTGAAGGGCCATGGTGAAGTAATTGGACGAAGCTCCTACACTAGCACTCTTATCAAGTCTCCATGTATTTGACATTGTCTACATTTCTTTACAAAGACGTATGAGTCTTTCTCCATTGTAGGCCAATAGTAACCTAGTCTCATAATCTTATGGGCTAGAGTAGGACCACTCGAATGAGATCCACATATACCCTCGTGCACCGCTCACAAATTTGTTTGTGCTTCTTCAGCATCGAGACATCTCATTAGGGCATTATCTAAGGTACATCTATATAGGGTTTCTCTTATGATGGTGTACTTAGCTGAATTTCGGATAAAGGTTTGGCGTTGGTTATTGGACAAGTCTTGGAGTAAGGTTTGGTCAGTGAGGTAGTCGAATATGTCTTTATACCAAGGAGACATAAGACCAAAAATGGTACATACTATCACAGTATCGGGGACATCATAAGCGGGGACCAACAACTGTTCAACTAGAAACTCGAACTTAGGCACATTACTCGGAATATCCAACAAGGAACCCACAGTTGCCATAGCATCTGTAGCTCTATTCTGGATATGTGGTATTTTTTGAAAATTTATATCGTTGAAATACTGTTTGAAACTATTAGCCATTCGCTTGTAAGGTGCAAGCTTTTCATCCTTAGTCTCGTAATCATCATTTACCTATCAGATTACCAGTTGAGAGTCGCCAAAGACATGTAGGCTCTTAATTTTCCATTGAGCTGCCATTTTTAAGCCTGCCACTAAGGCTTCGTATTATGCTATATTGTTGGTACAAGGGAAAGAAATCCTGAATGATTTGGGAATGGTATCACCTTGAGGTGTGACAAATAAGATACCAACTCCTGAACCACGATTTGTATGTGACCCATCAAAGTATAGTTTCCATTCGGTTTTAATGTCAATGTTGAAAATAAATTCATCTAAAAAATCCACCACTAATGGATGGTCCGCCTTTATAGGTGCATCTGCTAGTTGATCTACAATCACCTATCCTTTTATAGCCTTCCTTTCCACATACTGAATGTCATACTCGCTAAGTATCATAACCCATTTAGCCAATCTGCCTGTTAAAGTTGCCTTACTTAGGAGGTATTTAAGTGGATCAATCTTTGCAATTAAAATTTTTTGTTGATTGAGCATATAGTGCCGAAGTTTTTGGGTAGCCAAGAATACCACAAGACAAGCACATTCTATGTTGCTATAATTCAATTCATAGCCCACTAAGGTACGACTGATATAATAGACTACTCTCTCATGACCTTGATCATCGTGTTGTGCGAGAAGAGCCCCTAATGCCGACTGAGTTGTTGAGATGTAAAGTATCAATGTTTTTCCCTCTGTAGGTGGCATTAAGACTAGTGGAGTAAGCAAATAGTCCTTGATTTTTTGGAAGGCCTCTTGACATTTAGGTGTCCACACAAATGGTACTCCTTTCTTGAGTAGATACTGAAATGGGTGTATTTTATCAGCGAGTTGTACTATGAAATGCCTAATGGACTGTAATCTCCCCTGTAGGGTTCTGAGTTGACCAATGCTTACTAGAGGAGGCATTTTTATGATAGCTCTTACCTTCTCTAGATCTACTTCAATGCCTCTTAGCGAGATGATATACCCTAACAGTTTCCCTGATTTCACCCCAAAGACACACTTCTTTGGATTTAGCCTGACATTGTAATTCTCTAGCCTCTGGAATATCTTGTCTAAAACCTTCAAATGATCTTCCCTTGTTTCTGATTTGGCTATAATGTCATCTACATAATCTTCCATGAGCATATGTACAAAGTCATGAAAAAATGTAGTCATTGCCCGTTGATAGATGGCTCCTGCATCCTTAAGGCTAAATGGCATAACATTCCAACAGTATGTGCCCCATGGACACGTGAAAGCTGTCTTGTGTTGGTCTTCAGGTGCTATCTTAATCTGGTTGTATCCAGAGAAACCATCCATGAGGGATAGCATCTCGTATCCTGCTGTAAGATCTACTATCATGTCGATATTCGGCAAAGGGAAGTCATCCTTAGGACATGCCTTATTGATGTCTCTAATGTCAGTGCAAATGAAAATGCCCCCATTGGTTTAGTCACTGGTACAAGATTTGATATCCAATATGCATAGTCTATTTCCTTATGAATCCTACATCCAAGAGTTTCTTAAGTTCTGCTTTCACCAGTAGAGCGATTTGCAGATGCATTTTCCTTAGCTTCTGTTTGACTGGATTAATACCTGGCTATAATGGTAAATGGTGCAATATTAGGTCTGGATCCAGCCCAGGCATGTCAGCATATGACCATGCAAAGTTTATCTGTCTCTTTTTGAAGAAGTCCTTAAACTCATGTTGTTCTATCTCTATTAAAGAAGCTGCAAAATATACTATCCGAGGATTCTCTTATGTACCTATGTTGATTGCAATAGCCTCTTCAACCAGCATTGGTGACTTTTCTTGTTCAATGGGGAGAATATTTAAACCTCTATCCTTGGGTGCCTTAGAGAGGTTTTCACCCTTAGATACGTCCTTTATTTTGACTTTTTCATCGTCCAGAGGTGCCTTTCGGTTTTCACCAAGGGACTCATCATTTTTATTTTCATTTTCATTTTTTTTTCATTCTCATTTTTGCAACTAGAGGTGTAAATAGACTCCTCAAAATATGCTTTATCATCCAAGTCTATGGTAAAACCTACCTTGTGATCCCCTCCTGGTATGCCCTCTTTAAGTCCCATGAACTCAGCAATTGCTTTGTCGCTCTCAAATGTATCTATGATAGGTGTACCTTGTTTATCCCAGTCAATAAGTATGGGATATATAAGGGGCATGTCATCATCAGAGTTCTTAAAGGTAGCTGCTGACAAGGTGAGTATAGAATGGTTGACATGGTCACAGAATTTTTGGACCAACTCCTTCTTGTTCTTCCTCCTAGGGGTAGGTATACTCTGATGTGGGACTATAGTGAGGGCTGACTCATTAGAAGATGGTTTGTCAGGTGCCCAAGATGCATGATCAAGGGTTTCCCAATAATAGTTCTCTTGCCATTCTTATTTGGACAAGTGTTTCTTAGGACGAGGACTAGATTGTTTTGGTACAGGTTTCACGTTGAGGTCCAATTATCCAAATAGGGCATCTATATTCATGGTACTAGTAGATGAAAGGGATTCCCATTCACCATCGCTTGAGTAAGGGGATTCATCATAAACTAGGGGTTTGTCATAAACTAGGGGAAGTGGTTCATGAGATATCTCGAAGTCTGTGCAAGCACTCACTTCCTCTTGAAAAGATGACGAAGTACCAAGAAACCCAATTCTAAGTGGTTGACACCGTAGCCCTAAGTATTTTGGTCATGGGTAGATAGTGATTGGTTCTGTTCTTCCATTTTGATATAGTCCTAACCCACTGTGCCCATCATAGCCTTCATTTTTCATTATCTTAAAGCCTTTTCCATACTGGTCCTTAGCTATTTGAATAGACGGGGAGGGGTATTCATGTTCTTCTTGATATAACCAGGAATCACCTTGATCCACAATTTCTTCACTAAACTCTCCCCATTTAGTTAATGTCATTCTAGGGGGAACATGAAATGTGACCACTGATTGTCTTCTATCTGCCATGGGTAAGCCATATGCCTTAGGTGGAATTAGTTGACTGACACAATATGATGCCTTTACATTATATTCGCCACAACCCTTGTCTTGGATCTCAAGTTTAGGAGTGGATGATGGTGGTTTGAATGAAATGGACTTAGTGAGACGTGATGGGTCAACGTATTGGGATAAAGTGGATGATGAAGCCTCTTGCTTAACTGGTACTTTTCGTTGTGGAAGGTTCCTTAGGCTTGTACAATATTGGAAAGGATTTGGATCACCATCAATAGTGACCTCTATGCCATTATACGGGAACTTAAGACATTGGTGGTATGTTGAAGGGAAAACTCTCATTGCGTGTGTCCAAGGTCTACCTAACAACAAGTTGTATGGAAGGGTGAGATCCAAGACTTGGAAGCTACTGTTCATGATCGCGGGGCCAATTCTGATAGGGAGCGTGACAACTCCTTTGGATGACCTTTCCTCATCATCATAAGCCTTGATGACTATACTCTTAGAAGTGTCTACATAGTCTTCTGAGAATCCTAATGCGTTAACCAATTTTAGGGTACACAGGTTCAAACCCGTGCCTCCATCTACCAAGACTCGTCTAACTCTGGTTTGATGGACTAGGACTTCAAGATGTAATGGGTCATTGTGATCAGACTTTTTGGTGGAGTAGTCTTGTTGGGATAATGTGGCATGATGCGAGTTGGTCAAATATCCTACCATTTCTTCAAAGCGATTGATATCCAAGTCCGTGGGAATAATAGTGTTCTATAATGCTTTGTCAAATATGGCTCGATGTTCTGGTGACAAAGTCAATAGTTCCAAGATAGATACTTGTGCGGGGGTTTTACTCAATTGATCGATGAGATTGTATCTATACTTGGGCCTCTATGTAGGTGGTTCAGAAGAAGGACCTGGAATAACTATTTTAGTCTTGCGTGTGTTCACATTACATTCCAGGTGTTTCTTAATGATGATGGTATCAACATGTTCGTTTGCGGCTCAGAGGCTATATATGGTCTTTCCTTTCCCATAGTCATATTTGGAGTTGGTGTAATTGGCAGAGGGATTGTTCTTGGCTCCTGAACCGGAGGTGTTTCCTTTTGTGTGGTCAGGTAATGGGTCTGTGAAGACCTTATGATCACCGTTTTTAATATTTTTCTGACCGTTTACCTCTATGGATCCATTTTCAACAAAGTCTTGAATGATATTCTTTAATTAGCGACATTGTTGGAGGTTGTGAACATGCAAAATTAACATCATGCATCATACAAATTAACATTCATTCTACTATTAATCAATTAAGACAATTTACTGATTAATTTCCTAAGGTTCATTAAATAAATCAAATTATTTAATCCTTATGTTCTTCTCATTTGATTTAATAAATCAAACTGATTTAATCAAATGTCACCTCCTAATATCATCCAAGTTAATTAATCTACATTAATTAACTTCTAATCATGATTATCATTCTCTAGCTTTTGACTCAACTAGAGTCAAATCCAAACTCTTAACTAACCCACCCACTTGCACCAATAAATCATTTATTTGATTTATTATTTCTCTAATTACATTCAAAATGGCATCAAAATGGAATATTCTTCCAATTTGAATCTTCCCCCCAAAAGGGACTTGTCCCTTCCAACAAGGTTTTAAATGCTATTTGCACAAGTCAAACATGGCATTTATTGCACCTTTCATCCCCCCTAAACATGTCATTTCATCCAAATTTGAATTTCAAATTGGCACATTGGCCAAGACTTGCACATTCCTCACCCTCTCACACCTTGACAAGTGTCATCTTGTCATTGGCCCATGAATGATCCCACATTCATCAATTTGGCCTCTCCTCTCTTCAAGCTCAACTATAAGTTGAAGGCTTCTCTCCTTCAAACAACACAACAGCCACATATCCAAGCATCTACACTATAGGCAATTTGAGTTCAAGCATCTCATTGTCTATCATATCACTAAGCTTATCAAGGATTGGGAAAGGGCTCTCTCACATTTTCATGGAGGGCACCAATCCACCATAGAATAGGTTGTATTTCATTTCTTCTTTGCATGCTTGAGTTGGTTTTATCAATTGTTTGAAGGAATGAGTCATATTATTCTATGAGGATGGCTGAATCTATACAATCCAATGTGTAAGATTTTGGCATCCTACAAAGTTTGCCATTTCGTTCGATGATAGTCACAGAAAGCGTTATCGTCCCACCATGAAGGTTTGAACTATCCAGGATCATACTCTCTTGGTTCCAAAGGTTTGATGAGATTATGTTTGACCAATTCTTTGAAAACTACCTCGATTGGTTTCCCTTTAGGTGTAAATTCACGCGTAGTAAATCTCCTTTGGGGTCTTTGTTGCGAGTTCTAGATATAGTTAGCCGTTTGATCTGAACTGTTCATCATGTCTGCATTTTGGTTGTATCCTCTAAGTGTGATAACCAATCCAGTATGTATGTGTTTAGCATCAACAATGCTGTCATTCATGACATTCTTGTTCCTAGACTAGAATTTGTTTCTATCATTCGACACGTTTGGATGTTGGACAATTGGGCTCTTGCCTGGTACTTTTATTTCACCTTTGTCAATAAGACCCTTTTCAAGGATGATCCCCTTTTGTACCAAGTCAAGAAATGAAGTGCAATAGTGTACCCGTAAGTCACCTCTTAGTTTTGGGTTGATGTTTTCGAGGAATATTGTGACCTTTTGTTTTTCAGGTATTTCGACTGGACAACGGCTAGCTAGACTTCTCCATGTCTAGAAGAAAGTGATGAACGTCTCGCCGTCTTCTTGTGTCTTGTGGCACAAGGTTGCTATGGTTACTTTGTTGTCTATGTTAAAGGAAAAATGTTTGATAAAATTCTCAGCCAATTCACCCCAGGATCGTATACCATATGGCAATTTAGAAAACCATTCCAATGCTATCCCTATGAGAGTTCGTGGAAATAGGTGCATCAAGTATGTGGGGTCATATGATATGTCCATGCATGCCATTGAGAATTCTCTAATGTGTTCTAAATGATTCTTCCTCCCATTATACTTAGGCAAATTTGGTATAATGTATCCATGGGGGAAAGGTGTCATATAGAGTGCTTTGTCGAATGGACATGGACATAGGTCTTGTGCTGAGATAGTTTATTTTCCTGACATAGACATGTCATCCATCTTTTGTTGAAGAGTTTGCATTTGATTTTGAAGGATGTCGACTTGTGTCAAGGACATGGTGTTTGTGTTATTTGGATCAATGTAGGTGTTTTGATCCACCATGTTTTGTGACGGGTTGTGATTTGGCGAGGAAATATATCCTGTTAGGATGTGCTGATTTGGTATAGGGATATTCCCTGTCTGAATGGTCTGAGTTGGTATAGGAATGCTTCTTGTTTGAATGGTCTGATTTGGTATAGGTATGCTACCTATCTGAATGATTTGATTTGGTATTGGTATATTCCTGCCAACTTTGGATCTCTTATCAGTCGTGTTGGTGCCAAAGGGGTTGGAGGAAGTTGCCCCCTCAGTAAATTGTAAACCTTGTGTGACGTTGAAAGGGATTGTGCTTACAATTGATGATGTTTGAGTAGATACACTAGTGGGTATCGCTACGGTAATTTCTAGAATAGACACAGTTGATGTCGTAGTTTGAGTTGGTTGAGTAGACTGTGTTGTCAAAGTATGAATATCAAATCCTGGTGATAGTGTGGCACCTTCTACTAGCAACTTCGCTAGATAGCGTTGGGGATCATTTAGAAAACACTCATCCATGAAGGATGCAAAATCAGGATCTTGAACTGCTCCATCTATGTTTTCTATGTAAATCTTCCCATGTGTGTCTCTAGTGACATGTTTTTCAAGTAAAGGCTTGTGTGGGTATTTGCTTCCTGACAGTTGGTTTCTGAATGGATTGATAAATTCGTTGGGGTCTACCATTGCTTTGTGTTTCTTTTTGGACCTTGTTTCGACCATGAAAAATTTGCTCAAAATGGGTAATGTAGACTATGTCTAAAAACTAATATTACCTATGTCTATGTTTTTTGGATTTTTTTTTTGACACTAAATGACATTGCTAAAATGGTTTCTAAGAAGATGTATACTAAGATGACGTATGATATGATGGAAAATATGCAAAATCTCGAGTAGATTATGACGATAAATGAGTCTAAGATGAATATAATCTACCACCTAATGGATTAAATGCATGCAAAGATTTGTTTTTGACCAAGGAACCTGATTGGATGACAAGGACAGTTGAAAAGGCAAAATTTTCAAACTAGACTGTTGAGCTGAAAATATCCATTAAATGGGACTAAAGTGACAAGGTTCAATGATTGTGACAAATTGAAACATGAACGTTTCCACTGACGAGGAAATTTATCTCTATTTCTATGACATGAAATTTCCTAGGAATTATCTATATGCATGTGACTTAGGATGACTATGACTATGATGTTTACTGCGACTAAGACGTATATGACACCTAATGATACAAGGTTTTTGAGCAAAATTTACCAGTTTCTAATCCAAGGTTGATCTTAAGAAGCTAAAGAAAATATTGACAATGATGTTTCAGACTCAACTCACAGTTTTTGATGTTTTTTGTTGACAAGCAAATGCTGTTTACTAAACAGTTGCGGTTCAGATTCTGACAGATGCATTTTTTGACAATGCATGTGGTGTTTCCGACAGTTGCGGTTTTTCCTATGACAAATGCGGTTTACTGATACACATGCGGCTCAAAAACTGACAGATGCAGTTTGCATGCACACATGCGACTCAGAATGTGACAGTTGCGATTCGTGATATGCAGACTATGAAAAGTGAATGTTTTGACAGATAGATGTGGCTTTTACCCTAACAGATGCGACTCGCTAATACACATGCGACAATTAAACTGACAATTGCGACTCAGTTTTCTGACAGTTGGATTTTTCTCGAAAGTTGAAATTTTCCCGAAAGTTGTTGATTGACTTTGTTTGTTTGATCAAGATTTTGACAAATACAATAGAGAACAAACACAACAATCAATGTATTTTTCAATTTTTGTGATGTAAGGACTGTTAAGACTCGAAAACATTTACAACCTAGGCTTTTAGGATAGTACTTGTTGAATTCTTATTTGGATTTCTCTAGCTACGCATATTTATGGCGAATGACTAGTAGCTTGACCCCACTGGCTCCCCTCTACGACACTCACTTATACGGGGCAGCCAAGCTACTGTACCCATGAAACTCCCATGACATACATTTCATTTCCACACATAAACCGTAAGAATATAAGACGGCTTCATAGGGCCGACCCTGCTGTGCTAACAAGTAAGTAGGATTTTGGTAACTCTACAACAAGGTTTTTAATAAGGGCATTCCATTTGTGGGACACTATCCAATGTCAACGAGAGTCCATTTCTATCCATCTTGTCAGAATAGTGCGCATGATTCGTGGGCTTTCCCCAAGAATCCTCTTTTATATACTGGCTGAAAGTCGCTTGGCTTTAGCGTGCTACCGGTTTGAGTCGTCTTGGGGTGAGTAATTTTTTCCACCAAGATAGGCCCAAGTTCTAAATACAGTAACCATTTCTTTTACACCCAGGATTGCATGAATGTGCAAGGGGAGATGATACTTTGGTGTACTGAATCATAAGGGTTACAAATGCGTGCAAAGCACTAGACAAAGAAGACAATGGTTCTTTTAATCCGAACGACAATTGTTTATCTACCAAATAAGAAATTATTTTTAAACCCACACGACGATTATCTATCTACCATACAAAAGCTTGCATAAATAAATAAATTGACACAAAGGCATTAGGTCCTACATGCAAATTTATTAGTAGTTCATTGTTCTTCAGCTTTCGTCCTGCAGAAAATTGTCTTTGGTTTTAATTGTCTTCAAAGCTTCATTCTGCAAACACTATGTTATTCCTCCTAAATACAACTGAAACAAACATTAGCAAAAATTCAAACAACCCAAAAAGCGAAAATTGAAAACATGGATGTATGGAAATGATAAAAAAAATGAAAAAGTTTACCAGGCAGATGTGGCTTTTGGAGCCACAAATGTGGTTCGACTGTTGACAGATGGATGTGGTTCATGAATTTTGTTGATAGGCGGATGCGGTTCGTGACTTCGTAGATGTGGTTTGTGATGGCGGATGCGTCTCTATTTTTCACAGATGTGGCTCACGGATACAGATGCGTTGTTTTACAGAACAAATGCGGTGCGCCGTATGAAAAACCTGCAAAAAAGAACGAAAAACATAAAAACGAAAAGACAAAAATATGTACGAAATTGAAGCGTGTTCACGTCGGGTTCACCAAAGGTAACAGTAGATTAAAAGTAGATGTATCTTCAAATGATGATGAATAATCGGCAACTAGAATAACAATGATAAATCCTAATCTAAACAATAATCTAAAATCTAACAACAAAGAACGAGGAAATAAACTAAACAAACTAACAAATTAATGGAAAGCTCTCACTGAATATGCGTTCAACCCTTCAAATTATCTTGATTGTTGTTCTCCATTTTTCCTTTTTCATTATTCTTGCCCTCAGATTTCTGTGTTTGAATGCAAGTATAACTTCGTCGAGTGTCTAAGAAAAATATTGAAGATAAGTTTCTTCTCAAAAGTGTATGATTTCAGGAGGGGAGGAATAATGATTATGACAGGCCATTTTATAGATTTTGGGTTTTCGAACGATCGGCTCAGATTGAAAGAGAGATCGACCGATGAGATTGATGAATTCCATGCGATGTGAGTTCTGTCTCAGATAGAATGTGAGTTAGAATGCGAATTAGAACACGAGTTCAGGAAAGACTGCAGATAAAGACTAAATTAGAACGATAACTTAATCTTGAGTTAAGAATATTTGAAAATAGAAGAAATAGACTTTGTATGCAAAAGCCAAAGTTAGAACTCGAAGACTAATGCATTCAAATGCAAACAAGAATGAATTAATTAAATAAAGATATTTAATTAATAGACATATCATGCATATGAGCTGGAACTAATTAACTGACTAATTATGACGGAGAGTCTTCTCGTAGAGATAAACTGGTGTTGAATTCAGAGATAACTAGAGAACTAAAAATAGATCTCGAGTCAGAAGGTGAGTGAATAACTTAGATAACTGAATGATAGAGTAATGTGACATAAATAATTAAATATGAATTAAATTTTAATTTAATTCAACATTCGAAAATAAAAGATTTAATTAAATAAATAAAGATAATATATTTAATTTGACTATTGAAAAGGATAATATGAATAATTAAATAATAAATATTTAATTATAGATAAAGGGGGTTAAATGAATAATTAAATAATATTTAATTATAGTTGGAAAAGTATGATAAAAAGAGAATTAAATAATAAATTATTTAATTGATAGATAAAGGGGGAAGAATTAATTAATTCGCAACATAATTAAATTAACCAGTTTGAATAAAAATGAATAATGAATTAATGAATTAATTAAAAAGGGGTATTTAATTAATAGAGGAAATATGTGTTAGAAAGGTTAATTAAATAATAAACATTATTTAATCATGACAACGGACTATAGAAAATTATGTCGAATGTGTACTTGCAGACCTAGACCAATTTTTGGTATCTATAGGGTGATAGTGATTAAGTCTGAGATTTTTATTGGTAAGCAGTTATGTGCTTTATTTTGTTAATGCCACTGTTGTGTTTATTTCTGATGTGGGTCTGATCTCTATAGCTTTCTTTAGAGTATTGTGGGTATATAGTGAATGAATAAGTCTTTTAGTGCAACTGTAGATCTTTTTTTTTCCTGCTAAAAACAAAGCTACATAAAAATGGCCAGCTTAATACACCATTCTGGTAAAAGTAGGCAGCAATTGAAGACATGATATTTTTCCATTTTAAAAATCTGAAAATCTGTATGAGTGATATGTTCTTTGGTGTGAGGAATATCCAACGTACCCAACTTGAGGAACGATATAATATTCATTGGTTTAATGCAGGATCCTATGGGTAGGATAATATCCTCGAAGAAGAAGAAGAAAACACCTGTGAGAATATGGAAAGTAGCAAAGCGAAGAAGTTTAGCTCTTATCCACAATTTTTTTTGTTTTGCAATGTTAGGGTAGAGCATAAATATTTTGATTGAGTTTCATGTTTTTATTTTATTATAGTTTCCAATGATTTATATGCGCTGGATAGCCTGTCAATGCTTCCATTTATATAAATATCCATGACTATATCCTTCGAGGAAAGAGGAAGAAAGTAATATGTCATGGAAAACAAAACTCCACACCCTAGTTTAGGGTAATTCTTAGAATTATATTTAATAATTTAAGATTTGTATTTTGAAAGGGATTGTATTACGAATCTTGGAGCTATCAATCATTTTATATAAAACCAAAGGGAGCTTATGCTTTGTAGTAGAATGCACTAACAGTAATTTATATTTTTTAAAATTCTTTGGGAAGTTCCATTGAGAATTCATCCTCCTATTGAAATTTTGATATATAAGAACCCTTCAAGAAGCACCTAAATATCTAGTGCTAAATGTGAAATAAGTCAATAAGGTAAACCATATAAAAAGTGAACCTCGTGTCAATTTATCAGGGCAAACAGTTTTCCAAAAGAGAATTTGAGAGAAACATTCCCTTACTATATGTAGAAAGGTAAACAATTAAAAGGTCATTTTATATATACAAATATATTTGAGAGAATGTAGTTCAAGATATCGTGTCATATTGTAGAGGATATGTTGCATGTTATGTTCATTGAGTATTGTTAAGGAAGTCATGGAGTTGATAAGTTTTTTTTTTATAATCTTTAAATTCATCAAAAAAAAAATATATATATATTTTTTTAAATGATTAATATTTGTAAATGTGATATATTCTATTAAATTATTTGGATTTATAATCTATAAGTTTAATTATTTTTTATATTATTTAACAATTATTTTTGATATAAAATGATGATAATTGTAGTCATTCATTATTATTTATAATGTTGTTATTGAGATGATTTTATAATGGATAAATTTATTTGCAATTATAGTCATTCATTAATATTTTTAATGTTGTTATTGAGATGATTTTATAATGGATAAATTTACTTTTCAAAAGAAAACTCCAGCACTATTAATTACAAAACTTAACACTAAGTTCTACACTAAGTTCTACACTAAGTTCTAATATTGAAATGAAGGAAAATATAAATTTTGACAGTAATAATGCTCATTGGGCATTGGCCTCCCTTTCTTTACTTTGTTGTTTGTCTTTTTATATATAATAAATATTGGTGAATATGGTTATGTGCTAGAATGCTCACCTATAATTTAAGTCTATATAATTGATCTTCCACCCTTTCTTTTATCAAGCAATTTGAAACTTTTGTAGATTTGTTTATATTGTGATCAATATATCACCATTGTTGTCTCATTTTTCTTTATTTGATATCATAAATAGTTTCAAGTCTACATGTATGAGTGGTTGAGTAGTTGTAGGTTGTAATTTCCACGAGTCCAGCAAATAAGAGAATGTATAGTTCTTGTGTTGTTCGTAATTTATATTTTTTAAATATTATTTCACTTTGCTAGATTATGGAAGATGAGGACCTACATGTTGGAGCCATAATCAACATGTACAATGATTGAAGAATATGTGTATAACAATTGTGTGCAATTTTTGTTTCTACAAAAAATCTCTCTATGCTATCATATCTACCATGCTAAACTTTTCTAGTACTTTCATCATTGAAACATTCTAAATCTCACAAGAAATCAACCAACTGAAAGAAAAGGTTAGGCCAAAGTGTTTTGGATGCTTGTAGGGTGTGAGAAGGAAGGCATTGAGTTTTTTCAAAGGTAGTAGTTGAAAGTTTAAACGGATATTGTTATGCCATATGAAATTTCTTTTCTTCTTTGAAAATATTTGTTCCTTGTTTTTCACATGCCTGAAAAATAAGCTAGCTCTTTTAAAAGGGGAGTTTTAAAATATTAATATTTTCTTAAATTTAAGATCCACATGAAAGCATTTCACTTTATATTATTGTGCAAAAAACAAGCCTATAATTTTTTTTTTTGGGAAGTGATGTGCAACTTGGGTATATAACTTTCTTTAGAGGGATTATAACTTTGGACCTCTTAAATTGTATAATTTTTGTGTAAAGTGATAAGATATAATTTTTTATTAGTGAACTATATTTGAAGTAAACACTTATTCATAAAAATTAATATAATATAAAGATATTTTTGTGTTTGTCCTATTTGAAGGGACATGAGGAATATTTGTTTGCAAAGATCTCTCCAAAAATTGAGTTGAAATTTTCGATCATGTGTTATGCACATTTCTCTTATGAAAAATATGGGTAGAAATGTAATTTTTGGTATGCTAATTTTCATCTTTAAAGAATGTAAGTTTACATATTATTATACTAGAATGCAAAGTCTACTCAAATATAAAAAATTTGGGAAATTATACAACAATGGCATATGGAAGTAGTAGATATAAATGTGTCCAATATATTAAATGATATAAAAAAGGAGTATAATGAAAATAGAAAGAAAGACAATGATGACCTATTTCTAATTCAAGGTGCAATTAATCAAGAAAATTTTCCTAGGATAAGTTATGCTATTCATTCTAAGCAAGAAGGGAAAATATTCAATAATTCATATCAAAGTGCACAAACCACAAAATTGTAGACAAGGAAGGGATTTTTTAAAATATAAGGATGACCACTAGTGAATCTATAAATATTTTTTTAACAAATGTAGGTCTAGTAAGTCAAATGAGAGTTTTAGAAGAAGATGTGGATGTAAATCATGTCATTAAGAAATTATTAAGGATTTTAAATCTCAATTTTTATGGTGTGGTCTCTATAGTTGAAATTTATAAAGATCTCATAACTATGAAATATATGAACTAAGTATAATTTAGTTAATTGCTAAAGAAAAAATGAAAAGTAATGAAGAAATCTTAGAGCAAGAGTTTTCCTCTAAAAAAAATATAAGAGGAAAAATAAAAGCAACTTTCAAGTATTATAATAAAGGTGACTATAGCCATAAAACTGAATACAAATACGAATCTAATAATATTAGATGAATAAGTAGAAAATTTAGAGGAAGAAGTATAAATAATGGGGAAGATAATAATAAAAGTAATATTTAATACTTTTATTGCAATAAGTCTGGACACTATACATCATAATGATAGAGTAAGCATGGTGAAATAAAAAAGAACTTCTCACAATACTATTGAAGATCATAAAATAATGTGTATTTCTTGCTTTAATACAAATTCTAGTCAAAGTAATGTATGGTACATCAATTTTGGATTTTCTTTACATATCAAATATAATGAGAATTTATTTATCAATTTGGATAAAAATAATCATAGTACAATGATATAGGAGATAATTAGTCTCATAGAAGGAAGAAAAGGCATGGGTAATATTATAGTTACAACATAATATGGTGAAGTAAAGCATATCAATGAAACACTATTGGTTTCAACACTCACAACATTTTTTTTTGAAGAGATAAAAATAAGACATACTTATAGGGAGGGAAATAAGTCTATAGCTGTTGTTGCTAATGAATGAATGAATGTGCCTAGTCGGAGATCATGGATAATTCTCAATTAGTTGTTTGGTATTTGACAACTAATCATGTTACATTAATAATTTGGTGACTTTGGTAATTGTGTATTGACCCCAAATTAATTTACGGGGGATTTAAGGGGGAAGTGCCCCTCTTGTGGGTTTTGAGAGGCCCATCCACCCATTTGGGGCCTAGGGGTGGAGCCCACATTGGGGGATTAGGGGCTGCTAGGGGAAGAAACCTTGAAGGAAAAAATATTATACTTTAATAAATGAGTTTGTTATTATTTTTCATTATAAAATTATTTTAAAACCACCAAAATGGGATTATTCTTGTACGTATTTGAATGCAAAAGGTAAAGGGACAAGGCACGAGTTCTTGGGTTAGAGCACACAACACTAAACTATGTTGTGGGTAAGAGAGTGAAAAGAGAAGTTTTGTAAATTATTTTTGCTAGATAATTAAATTATAGTGGATGATTATTTATTGGTGGACATAGCCCACATTGGGTGAACCATGATAAATTTCATGTCATTGTGTAATCATTTTTTTATTTTTATTAACATTTATAATTGATGCTATTTTAGTTTCTCTAGATTTGTTTATAAATACTAACATAGTGCAATTAAAAATGATAAGACTAAAGAAAATGATTAAAAAAGAAGTAAGGGAAAGTGGATAATTGATAATTTGGAGACAATGTGACATTAAAATTGGATAAAAATATGGAAACCACTAGAAAAGAGTTACTTAAATTTTTTGTAGAAGTATTTTCAATAAAAACTCACACGAGGAAAAGGTTTGATGAGATGGATAAACCTATATTGAAATATTACAATTATTACATGATAACCTAGGGATCCAACCAAAATTATGAATGTAATTACATGGTAGATTGTAGAGCTCAAAGAACTATAAAAAATAACAAATTTCTCTTTCCCAATTTTTTTTAGGGATTACTATCAATTTCACTAATATTTGTTGAAGAGATAAAGGAATGTTTATGGGAGGGGAAAATTTAAGGGTAGTACCCTCCAAATGAAAAACTTGAAAATAAATAATGAAATATGTTGGATTTCAAATTGGGTGGGGTATTGAATTAATTTAAAGCCATACAAAAATTAGGAAAATTTCTCTCTATCAAGCTATTGATTATTGGAGCTAGCAAGAGGTGAGAATTGAAGGGTTTAAGTTCATGGTGATAGAGGAAAATATTTTAGAGGCTACAAGAACTAGATGTAGAGACAAGAAGGTGAAAAGGACACACATATCAAGAAAAATAATTTATAGATTCCTATCTCAAAAGAGAGGATATATTGGTTAGATTTTAGAATGGTTACAAACGTGAGGAAATACCAAGGCCTTGGGATGAGGTGAGTTTTCATAAATTATAAAATATTTTAATCTTTGTTCGGGATTTCCACCAAACCTAGGAGCACCAACTGTAAATAACACCTTCACAAATATGAGAGAAGCTTGAGGCTCTTTCACCAGAAAAAATGGATTGAGATTTGTTTTACATATTGTACACAGTGCCTTATAAAGGCATAAAAGTTCGGTGATGGGTGAGAAGCTTCCTAGCATGAGAAAAACTATTTGAATTAATAAATGTATTATCATGCCTAAGTTAAAACTTAAGACAATAAATGTAATTCACTCTAACATCCCCCTTAAGTGCAACTTAGGGAGAATGAAAATGCAAATATGAAGATGGAGTATGGGTCTCGGCTACACAACCGTGTTAGGTACCCATTTACAATACAAAATAGAAATATCTTGCAACCAGAGAAAAGGAGAAAAACCTGATGAGAAAAAACCCCTCTCCAAAAGAGAGAAGAAAACAAAAATGATGCATTGATGGAGGACTAAATCACACCCCCCAAAGACTACATACATCATATATATACAATCAATGGACCCCCATAAGAGGGAAATAGAGATACTATATAGCCCCTCCATAATGCGTAATCACTTGCAAAAATGGTAAGTGCCTGAAGACAAAATATGATCTAGTGTTGATAAAAAACTTGTCTCCCTTTTGGAAGAAACAAAACCAAATACAAATGCAAGTATGCTTCCCATTCTGGATATGAATCAACAAGTGAAATCCAAATGTAGGATGAAAATATCTCTGAAATCTACTCATGTGTTGCCATGACCTTGGAAGATGATGCCACGAACCAATCAAGAAAATTACCAATCACAACAGAAGGTGACAAACAAGGTACCACTAGAAACTATTTCTGAACATTCTCTAGAGACTAATATGGAGTGACAACAATTATACCACAACTATCATCAAATAGGAGGGATATAACCTCAAATGTGTCTTCCAAGTTAGAAATATGAGATTCTACGAACAATGAACCAATGTCGAACAAATAAGAATCCCAATGAGGTGGATCTGGAAAACAATATGCATCCTGCTGATCAGGATCATGGAAAGTATCAACCAATGAGTGTGAAGACTCAATAGGTAACTTTGTAGGAGAAGGAGTGAAAACCTCATCATCCTCATCATTAAGATGTGCTAGGTGTTCCAAAGAAGCAAACTCCTGTAGTGTATCAAAGTCATATGGTATATTATTTGAATCATCAAGAGGTACAAGAAAATATGAAGCAGGATCATCTGGGAATGACGGAGTATCAAGATCTCCATATAACTTCCAAAGTTTGGTCCACAAAGCACGGGAACACACAATGTGTTATCATCACCACATGAAGAGAAATCAAACATGATCTCTTTTGGAACACCAAATAAACTTCTTGCTCCAAGAAGTACCAATTTGAGGAACAAGACCATATAGGTATGGAAAAAGATGAAGCCATCTCAAGTGCTTCAATATACCATCTCTCTATTAAGTATAATCCCACCTTTTCAAGATGATTAGAAAAGGGTGAAATGAAAAACCCATAATAACAAGATAATTCTCCGAATTTACAAAGACATGAAACCTTCAAATCAACCTCTAGAAATTAAATTTCACCACTTCCAAAAAGGGCAGAAAGCTAATTATTTGAAATTAAAAATTTCACCACTTCCACAAACCAAGGCACACCAAAGCCTCTATGAGTCTTGCTCACACCACTGAGGCACACTGCAATGCTATTTAAATAGCAGAAAATCATCCATCACTGTCAATGTGGGCTAATTCTTTCAGCAAAAAAATCAAAAGTTTCAAAATTGGGCCCACTCCACTCGACTGTACAACTTTGTAACCCTAAATTTTTAGGGGAAAACTTTATAAAGTATAAATTCTGATTAAAGTGTCTATATTAGGAAATACGCTTCAGAGAAGAAAGAGAATTAAATGCCTTCAAAGATTATAGTCAACAATTGATCTCCAAAAAATGGGGCCTCCTTGAAGAAAAAAACATGTGAATGGCTGCACGCCTTCTCTAATTTGAGAATTTGTAGCAACAAAATCCCTGTCTCGTGAGAGATCTAGGAAAATCACCCCTTCAAACAGATGATACACCATCCTCCAAGCAAAGAAAGACCTTCCAGTGATGAAATGAGTCTTCAAAGAGGTAATACGCAGCCACAACCAATCCAAAAAAATGCCATACTCTACTGAAGAAATGAGTCTTTAAAGAGAGAATTTGAGCCCACATACAATAGTGAATTTAGTTTTTCAAACAAGAAATGCATTTTACTCCATCAAAACGCTACCAGAGGGTTTCAATACATCGACTTCTGTCTACATAATCCAATGCCAGCCACAGAGAATCGCTCAATAACAAGAACAAAACAATAGTGCCTGCCAATGTGAGAGTTCGCAGCCTCAATCAACAAGAAAATCAGCCTTCAAGAAGGAAAAACACACTCCAACAGAAATGAAGCATTCCTTGGAAATTTTTTCCATTAGAAATCAGCCTCTAACACAACAGAGGAAATGGCGTCCTCACAAAGAAATCAGATAGGCAACGAATCACATCCTCTCAGTTTTGAATTTGCTTTGTATATTACAAAAAATGAAGAAATCACGGCGCCTTTGCAAATAAAAATTATGCTTTTTGCTTGGAGAAAATCACGTCTTCTGTGCAGCAAAATCATGCCTCCAACAAAATCAGGTAAAAGAGAAAAGCACAGGCTGGTCTTTGTTTTGAATCGGCCCCTCCAAATCTGAAATGCACCTCCAACAAAGGAGCGAGCCCTCCAATAGAAAATGTGCCTCCAGAGATTGAGATTGTTTGCTTGACCAGTGAAGAACCGAAAACATAGGAAAAATCATGGGAGGCCTCTAGAGAGTGAAGAAACAACCTCAAATGCAACAAACCAGTTAATGCCTTCCAAAACACTGCAGGATGGGCCTTCAAATTGATTAACGCCTCTTAGAGAATGCAAAAAGAAACGCTTCCAAGAAGAGGTTATTGAAATAATGGGAAAAAGGGAGAATGCGGCAATTTTGAAATTTAGCAAATTTCAAATGCCGAATAATCTCCAACAACCAAATGATCTAAACAGTCTCTAGCGAAAAACTCTCAAGGAAGGAGTTGCGGACTGGGGGGCTTTGATACCATATTGGGGATTTCCACCAAATCTAGGAGCACCAACTGCAAATAACACCTTCACAAATATGAGAGAAGTTGAGGCTCTTTCATCACAAAAAAATAGATTGAGATTTGTTTTACATATTGTACAAAGTGCCTTATAAAGGCATAAAAGGTGGGTGAAGGGTGAGAAACTTCCTAGGAAAACTAATCAAATTAATAAATGCATTATTTTGCCCAAGTTAAAACTTAAGACAGTAAATGTAATTTACTCTAACAATCTTGAATATCATTTTGAAGTTTTTCATACTTATCACTTTCCTTTACTAGCTCATTTGAGAAATCATACAATTATTAGTTTTCCCTTTTATATTATGACATCCTTGGAAGCTTCTATCCTTAACTATGACAAGATTACCTTACATCAAGGTTTTATACTATATGTGTCACCAAAAGAGAGTATCCTTTGACACTTTTCACTCATTTGGACCCTTGCCTATGGATTTTGGACCCTTTTCAACCTCTTTTCAACCATTTCCAAGCCTTGTGCCAAAGTGTTGTAAGGTGTTGCAATACATTTTCAGACTTTCCTAGGCTTGTCATCACTTAATCAACCCTTTTTTATGCTATAATGACCCCTTAATACACATAAATCCTATCTTAGTGTGTTTTCATTAGACAATCTCGACAAACATAAATAATCACACTTTAATCCCTGAAAACCAATCAAATTTTCCTAGGTGGACTAGGTCGCCACGTTAGGCACCTAGTCCTATGTGGCTTAAAATTTGAAAAAAACTTAATATTCTTTTGAGATTTTGTCTCTAAAACCCTAAGGTCAACATGTATGGTGTTATTTCAGGAATATTAGGGCACACATTATATAACTAAGCCTTAAAACCCTAATTTATCATTATGCATCACTCAACTCACACTCCTCTCATCTCTCATCACTTCTTCTTCTCAAGCAAGCTAGGGTTTGAGTATTCTAAGTTAACAAGACATCTTTTCTGAATCATTCAAGGACTGATTGTTATAGCAACACAAGATCTCTCATCATGGAAAGGTAACTCACTCCATTACTTCAAGTTTCATGTTTTATTACATTATTTCTATTCATTTTGGTTTAGTTACCTAAAAAAGGTTTGACTAAGGCAAACCCCTGATCCCTAACAATTAACATTTTCTCTTTCTTTCCTTGTGTGTTTGTAGATTTAGGTGCTTTGAAGATAATTGAAGGTTTTGAATACTTTTTTAAGTCCTCTCCTTGCTTGCAAAGTCCAAACATCCAAAAAAGGCCAGAGTTTCAGAAGCAGACAACTGTGAAGAACCAAGGTACAAACCGGGGGCTTCTGTATCCCCTTTAGAAATTCCAGAAATACTGAAGAGGACTAGATCGTCAATAATGGCGACCTAGTCCCATTGGATAGGTATTTTTGTGATTTTCACATTTTCAGACACCCATTTGGCATAAACAAGCTCCAAACCAGTTTTCTCAAATATGGGACTAGGTCGCCCAGATTGGCACAAGTGTCCCTTTCGGCTTCTGCAACATTTTCATCAGCATTACAAACCTCCATCGGATCCTTCTTCAAATTCTAGGTGCACAAATTCTATCTCATTCATTTTTGTTTAGTTTAGTGTACATTCTTAGGGCATTTTGTAAATGTTTGCATACAACATTGTGTTTTCCAGCACTTTGCATTTCTATAGTTTAGCATTAATAAATTATTCTATTTTCAGTTTATTACACTTAGAAACATTCACACACACCTCAAAAAACCCTCCAATCAATCCCTCTCTTTGAATGAACCCTAAATTGAAAAGGTACGAAAGAGAGCCATATTTCCTAACCTAGCTTCCAGGTGAAAAACCTTGGAAGCTTATTGGGGAATCTTCTTTCCCCATTTTATTTTTGTCGGTTCACTATATATTTATTAATTTAAAGTGTATAAAACTCTTCATCATTCTATTATAAATCAGATTAGACTTGATAGTATATCTATTGAGGAGAAGGAAGGACCCTCAAGAGAAACCCATAAAACCATAGCTAAGTCCATCAAGGCTAAATCTATCAAGGTATTTGAGACCCCATTGAAGAACTCTAGAAAAAAGGATAAACTTAATTTTCCCAAAGTGTTCATAATATTATGCTTCATAAGTTGGATTGTAGGAAGGGAAATGGCTGCTACCAGGAAATAAGGATTATGTCCAATGAAGCAAATTTTTACATAAAAAAATCCTTAAAAGTTCCTTCCTCTTCAAGAGAGAAATTTAATGAGGTGGAGAATGGAGAAGAAGGCATTGCAAACTTAAAAATATCTAGTATACCAAAAAGAAGAGGGAAAGACCTAAAAATAATAAGGGAAGGGAGGAGGCAGAAAAAGAGGACAAAATTAATAAAAAATTAAAATACTAAAAAAGAAAACCTTAAAAAAATACTTGTGAGATTAATTTCTACGAATCTACAAGAAATAAAAAATAAATAAAAGAAAGAGGGAAGTGTGATTTAGAAACTAGTGTTAAAGAGGTGATATTGGAGTCAAGTGAAGATAGTGAGAGGAGGATTCAAATTTGTCATATAATAGTTTAAGGATTTAACTCGTACTAAGTATATATCTATGATTCCATCGAAATCCTTAAGCATGAGGAGGATGTGGATGCTAGTTTAGTCTCTCTGTTCTTATGTTTTGATCCCTTATTTGAATCATCCTAGTTAGGAAAAAATGAAAAGTAGAAAGAAAGAGAGGAAATTAGTGACCATTAGATGGATTTCATTCAAACTTAGAGGACCAAAAAGAGAAAATAAAATAAGTAGGAACCAAAAGAAGACAAATAGGAAATGATGGAAAACTAAAGCACCCAATTGGAGGATAAGATGGTTTGAATCCTCTCAATCACCAAATAAATGATGGATTGTTCCACCACTTCTATTACTATCTTTTAGGAAGAAAACAAAAGGAGAAAAAATAAGTTGGAGGAGACAGGAAATAAAGCTAAGAAGAAGTTGAAGAAAATTAGAGCAACAAAGAAATATAGAAAGGATAAATATCTGGATGCATGGAATGGGAAATCGAACTAGCTTTCTTATGAGTGGAATTATCTAACAAGACTCCATAACTTGAAGACCACTAGGTGATGCTATTGTTTGTACTTGCTTTTCTTATCATTTTTTATTTTTTCTCCCTTTGGCAGTGTGTTAGTTCAACCTTTTATTGTTAGTATGTTGAGCTTATGTTTTAAGCTCTATTTTAATATATTTTTGGGTGTGAGACTCTTTTCCTACCTTATATTATAAAAAAATAAATTATTTTTTATTAAAAAAATTTAGACTAAAATTAGCAGTTGACTTTTGATAAATACAAGTGTATAATAGAAGAAAAATTAAAAAAAATACAATTATTGCAAGAGAAAAGAGGACATGTGATATGATCTTTCCTCTCTATTTCACTTGTGGAAACCAAACATTATGGACTAAAATAAATGAATAATAATATAATTTGGAACCAAAGATATGGTCATCTTTGTTTTAGTGGATTAATTTTTCTCAAGAAATTAAAAATGGTTGAAGGTCTACCTTTCATTAAAAATACTAGACAAGTGTGTGAAGAATGCATTGTTATAAAACAACATAGAGCTAACTTTCTAATTTGAAAATCCATAAAAGCTAAGAAATATCTTGAGATAATTCATATGGATTTGTATGGTCCTATCTAGACACCTACTTTGAATAAATTAAATTATTTTCTAATCTTGATTGACAATTAATCAAGAAAAAACTAGTTATATTGCTTGGCTTCAAAATTAAATGTGTTTCACAAATTTTTGGAATTCAACTAGCTGGTTAAAAAGAATTTGGTAGAAGAAATATGAACAACAATATATCTTATAAATAGAATTCCTACAAAGTTAGTTAAATAAATGAATTCTAAATAAGCATGGTTTGGGATTAAGCCAAGTGTTGATCGTTTGAGGGTATTTGGGTGTTTTTCTTATGCACACATACCAAAAGAGAAAAAGGTATAAGTTAGTTGATAAAGGTATAAAATTCATTTTTATTGGAGTAGATATGAAAATAAATTGTATAGGTTATATATTGGTTGAATATATTTAGAAAATTTCTTGTGTGGAGGAGGAAGAGTGATAAGTTATATTTTAGAAGTGTCAACAAGATTTTATTTTTTTTGATAGAGGAGGAGGAGTAGGAAGCCACTCTTTTTCTTGTGGAGAACTATGTATTTTTAAAAATAAAATATCATAAAAATATTGGAGAATGGAAGATGGGATGTACATAAAGGAGAAGGTTGGTAAAATAAAATTACTATTGAAAAGTGTAGTCTAGGTTCTATGAGGACCTTAATTTATTGTTCCATACACCCAATTCCATTTCCTTTGTATCTATGTTTAGAGTGAAATCCAAATCCAAACCCATGTACGATGTCTCCAAATTAAAAAGAGGAGTCAATGTCAGGGTGATCCCACAATAGTGGTTTACACTTTTTGGGACATCCTAATTTTTGCTGAAATCACATATTTTTAGAAAATATAATGATTTAAGCCTTGAAAGGTTCCATTTAAAGGATTCCAATTGAAGATGGTTTGACAAACCACCTTAGATTAAACCCCCTTGGATAGAATTCTGCTAGTTTTAAACCATACCTATAATAGAGTCTCCTTTACACCTATCAAAATGCTAATAAAAAACCATTTTTGATTTACCTTTTGGGGGATCAAAATGAATTGATTTAAAATTTATTTTTTGTGAGTATGTATTCCTTATTATAAGCTTCCCAAAAAGTATAATTTTAAATATATTTAATTTACTTATAATATTTATTTTTTATTTTTGGTGAATGCAGGTTTTTCATCGAAAATCAAGCTCTTTGTTTTGCACATGTGGAAAAATAGTAGATTACCAAAAAAAATTCTGAAAAATATTTTGTGTGCTAGGTATTGATGTCCTTGATCAAAAAAAAAAAAGAATCTATGTTGTATATGGTCTGCCTATGTCTAAATTGTAATTGGTTTAACTTCAAAACTTAATTAAGAAAAAATATTCAATAAAACACTATGAAACCAAATGAACATGTTAGATATTGTAGTTACAAATCTAAATTAAAAAAAATTATAATTTAATCCTTCATAGAAAAAATTACATTGTTTATGGTGAACATCTCTTTAAAAATGGTGTTTACTATTAAAAACTAGTTTTCAAATGAGATGGAAAAAAAAATGCAAGCTGATTCCAATTTTTTTAAAACTATATTTAGAATCTATAGACAAAATGTCACAAATCACTAGTTTGCATTATCTTCAAACTCCTCATGGTTTAGCAGCTATAAGTGCCCAAAAGTGAAGATTTAGTTAAAAAACTTAGTTCAATGTCAATTTTGGCCAAAAAAGTGTAAAACACTATTGTGGGATCACCCAACATCAATAGCCTTGTCAAAATGAGAAGTATGACTATGCATTGGAGAAAAAAGTGGTAAAAAAATTCACATAAGAAGGATTGATCCTAGAATTATAATGTAAATCCTTATTAACGTTGGGAATTCTAGAGTTAGAAGAGTCAAAATTATATTCACCATGTCAATGAGGGATGAAGTATAAGGAACCCTAGTCATCACCAAGACATGATTTTTAAAAATAAGAAGATAGATCATCATCAATATATGGTGATGATGGTGTTTGGAAGTTCATTTTTGATTTAGTTAAGAAGGAAACTAGGGTCTTGAGCCCTTTACAAATGGAGTCTCAAAGGGTAAAGAAAAATCAACCCTGAATAAAGAAGAGACAACACATTGACAAAATGCTAATAAAAAGAGATTAAATTCTAATGAAAGGATAAAAAAACAAAAAAATAAATCCTAGGAGATCAAAGAACCCTAATCCTTAGAGGGAAACTTATACATGTCTTCAAATTTCTGTATGCTATCCTCACCCTTTGCATGCTTCTTTAGCTCTTGACCATGTGTTGGGTGAATATTTTGTTATCAACTAACTGATGAAAAAATGGTTATATCAGTCACAATATGATGAGATAAAATCTCTCCTCTCAGAAAGGGGAGGCTCCCTTCTTATTGCTAACTATAATCAACAAGTAATTTACTAAGCTTATTTACACTAAAAACTATCCATATGGTGTTTCTATATCATCTAATTCTATTCTTTCATAATATATGTTCTCTTACAAATCTATAATAAAAATCACGTGATTCTTACAAAATGTAATGAACCATAACTAATAATTAAAACAATAATAACTGATACCCAACTTAGTTAAATGAAAGAGTAACTGAGATGATACCAACAAGTGTTTATTAATTCTTTAGATTTTTTTAATTCTAAGCATCTTCTCATCATTGCATTTTTGTCTTAAGTGTTTATATTTTTTATTCTAAGCATATTATCATCATTGCATTTTTGTCTTAAGTGTTTATATTTTCTATTCGAAGAATCTTATCATCATTGTGCATTTTTATCTTAAGTGTTTAGATTTTTTATTCTAAGCATCTTATTATAATTTCATTTTCATCTTAGGTGTTTGGATTATTTAATCTAAGAATCTTATCATCATTGCCTTACATCTTAAGTGTTTAGATTTTTTATTCTAAGCATCTTATTATCTTACATGTTAATTATATTTTATATCCACAATATACATATACATTATTCATTAGATACATTCTAAATTTATTTAAAACCATATACATATCTACAATAACTTAAGCCATTCCTGATCATCATCATAAAAACACCATAAAATATACATGCATAAAAACTACCATGGCCTCACTATATATCATCAAATAATACATCAAATGGAACTCAAGGTTCCATCACATAATACATCCAAATTGACCTTAGGGTCTCATCATAATACATCTCCTTCGTAGAGAAAAAAAATGTTCCCTAGGGCATATATACTATCAATTACTAGCAATGGTTGGCCTTGTCTCCTGCTGATGGTCCTGGTGATTCCCCTCGAGGTGGCCCATAGTAACTGATCTGCTCGAGCTCCTTGATCTAGCTGATCTAGATGTCCCAACCCTCAAGTGATCTATATGGCTTTAAACATCACACTACATGCTTTTAACTTAACAAAACACATACACTTTTTTCGTAGTTTTGGGCTTATGATGGATTTAACTTTCCAAAACCCTATGCACTTAACCCTAACACCTATGCACTTAACCCTAAACTCTATACCCATAACCCTAAACTCTATACCCATAACCCTAAACCTTAGATACCCTATATAATCAACCTTAAAACCTATCCATCTTCCCTAAACCCTACAATTAGTTCTAGGCCATAAAGCCTATAAAATCTACCCTAGACCTTATACCTTCAACCCTCAAGGTTACTATACCCTTAAACCTAAACCTTATCACTCAATCTTATGTTCTCAACTCTAAACCCTACACTCAACCCTAGGCCATAAAGCCTATAAACTCTACCTTAAAGCTTATACCTTTGACCCTCAAGGTTTCTCTACCCTCAACCTAAACCTTATCACTCAATATTATACTCTCAACCCTAAACCCTATACTCTATGGGTGATCCCACAATATTGGTTTACAATTTTGGCCAAACTGGACATTGAGATGGAAAAATAAATGCAATTTGATTCCAAAAATATCCTTGATGAATTCAAATATTCTTGCTTTCCCTAGGGATCATATCCTTAGAGGTTTCTAAGTACTTGAATTCTATCATCATTTGTTTTCAATAAGGTTAAACACAGGAGACTTTTGCCCTAATTTCCTTGATTTCCACATAATGGACCTTGTGGGATGAAAAAGAAAGCGAGACATTAGACATACAGTTTGAAAACATAATCAAGCAAGTGCTTTTGGTAAAAAGAATTCACTAAGACAAGATAAAAGATAAATTGGATTACACATGTGTTTTCTAACATGATTTCCCACAAGATCAAAATCCCAAAAAACCAAAGTTCAAGAAGCTTAGTCTGAAAGCTCGTGAGGAGCATCTTGAGATCCTGAGTTGTATGAGTTTTAATATCAGCAGAATCCCAAACTTTTTGAAAGGTTTACTTTCCTCCCATAGGAAATATAGCGTGTTCTTCAACACTGAGGTTTTGTAAGAAGAAGTGTCATCTAGGTCAATTCTAGGATCAAATTCAATCACTTTCATCCATCTCTCAAACCATCAAAATCAGTCAAAAATCACCTCACCAACAACTCTTGGGAACTTTGTAAACATCTTTTATGCTAAACGGCTAGGCAAAATCAAATCACTTTATTTGACTTAACACACCTAGTCAAACCATCATATTATACACAAGTTCTCTCTTGGATAATACAGCTTCCTAGGGTTTATGAGTTCATCTTGTTTGGCTTAACACACTTAGCCAAATTATCAAATCATCACCTCGTTTGACTTGACACACTTAGTCAAACTACCATCTTGTAGGATTTCACTCTATGAATAACACAACTTCCTAGAGTTTTACGATTACATTTATCACTCTTGTTTGACTTAACACATCTAGTCAAACTATCAATCCAATCACGATTAATCAAAGTCCTAAAAGGTTTAGCATTCCCTTCAAAGTTTCTTTAAGAGTTCCATTCATCCATATCACCCATCTTTCATTTATCTCATCCTCCTCATCACTTTGATCCTTCAATTATCCTAGTTCTTCGCTTCTTTGAACCTAAGGTTTAGACCGATCTAAAGAATTAGAGGTTCATCTCTTACATTCTTGAAAATAGATCTTCATTTTATGGTTCAAACTTGATCTCAACACAAGAGGGACATGGAATATAAACTTGATCCATCCATCATGAGCAATTCAAGTCAACCAAACTATCCAAGTCTCACAATACCAATTGATTATCGAAACTCACATTTATGCAATTCAAACATGACATCATTATCTCCTCCAAACTTCACTGATATGAATGTGAGTATGCCCAATCTAAAGTTTGGAACACCTTTCCCAATGATAGATTTAAATCCAAGTCCAAATCTGCAAATCTATCAACCAAACACTCAATGCATGAGTTTTCCAAACAACATTATCGCACCAAATCCATACATGCCAAATACAAGTTTGTTGAAAATGAACATTTCTAGTCCACACTTGGTGAACTTTGGTGTAGATATGCTTGCAAATCCCCCTAATGTTATTCAAAATCCTAGCAATATATCGGCAACTCCATATGTTGATTCAAGTCAAGGTAACACCATGCAAAATCAAGGCAATATGATTTTAAACCACAACAATGTTCAAAGTCAACGTATAATGCCAAATCAAAACATCATACCAAATCATCCCATTTTTCCATCGATATCGCAATAGCAGGTGGTAACCATTCAAGCAACCCCAACAATCAACACCATCCCCAACCCACCACCACCACCACCAAAACACAACACGACCAATTCATTCTCCATCATGTTGCAAGTCGCTCAAGAAGTTTCCAGCAAAAAGCCGCTCCAAAACCAACAGGCTGCACATGCCGCTCAGATGGCACAAGCAATCCAACAAGCACATGCTCAAGCACAAGCACAATTCCAAGCTCAGCAAGCGCAAGCAAAATACCAAGCTCAATTGAAAGCACAACAATAAGTGCATCAACAATCCTTGCAAGATTACCAATTGCAGCAGCAAAACCAACAACAAGCTTTGTTGGAACAACAAAAACATGATCAACAACAGGCGTTGTTGGCTCAGCAACAAAAACAGGCATTAATCGCTCAATGAAGCTTGCAACAGATTCCCACCACAATTGTTGAAATCAAAAATCAAGATCAATATATCAATGAGCACTTTGAAGATGTTCCTACCCCATCTGATGATCAACTCACCATACATCAAGAGCCATTTTTTAGTCATAATCAAGACCCCTCCTACAAAGATCTATTTCAAGGAGTGTTGATGTTATTTGATCCTATTGATATAAGCTACGATCCATCCACCAATGATCATATCGAAAATGTCTCTACATCGCCTTATGAGTTAGAGGACATATCTCAAGAACCTATTCCAAAGCATGATCAAAATTTTCCATCAAGGTCTAGCAATGGCCCTTCCAACGACATATTGACATCCTTTGACCTCATGGTTACAGATATTGAAGAGATCCTTAACTCACCATTTGATCCAAATCCATTCAAAGAACAAGTAGATATTAATCCACTACCCATGCCTAAGGAGGATGTCCAAGAGTCCCTTGTGGACAATCCACCCTGTGAAATGCACCCATGTCAAGAAATTGATCAAAAGCATGGCGAAAGCAATTCCAAAATTAGTCAAAATCAAGAATTCGTATCTCCAAGATACTACAATGATCTAATGGGAACTCTCCTATCTATACAAGATGTCGCAAATGATGATCATATCCATATAGCACATATTCCTCCATCTACCCATGAGATGCTTTCGTTGGATGGAAATGTAGATGATCGTCATTCAAAACAAGAGTCTCATACTCTTGAAATCATTACTGAGAAACAAGAGTCTCCTACTCTTAACATTGGTACACATGATCAAAATATGGAAAAATTTGGAAACATATCAGAAGCAAATCATGAAGAAGGCTTCTACAAAAGCTATAAATCAGAAATGTCCTTTGGACACCTATCAGAAGCAAATCATGAAGAAGGTTTTTACATAAATCATGAATTAGAAACAACATCCTATGAACGGAATCATGAGGAAGAATTTTACAAGGATAGTGAAGCATCAACATTTCTTGAAGAAGCATTACAATCTGATATCTCACAAGATCAAGCTAAAGATATCAATCAAGAATTTATCCCACATATGGAGGATCCGATCACTTATAAATTGGGATCACTTACCTTTCTTAGAGAAAGTTATCTCATCAATACAAAAGCTGACACTTTTGAAGGTCCACAACAGAGCACAAAAGGATTAGCACCTTGTTTCCAAGGTAAATCATATCCTATTGCAGATAAATTTTTTGAGCAGATGAGTTATCAAGGTAAGGGATTAGGTCTGCATGAATAGGGTATCCTAGAACTAGTGCAGATTGTTGGCATTCCTAAGCGTCAAGGACTTGGTTATTCGACAATCAAGGAATATAAGCATATTAGGGATACTTCCACAAAACTAGGGGCAACTTCGTCTCAAGCAAATGTCAACATAGGGAGCACAAAGAATCCTTATGATGAAACCAATGCCAATACTACAACCCACCACGTCACGAATCTCCATCCACCCATCACCCCATCCACGAATTGGGACCAACAACAAAAGAAAGATTTGAATATAAAAACGAAGAACAAAGTACTGAAGCATGAAGGACAAATCAAATACAAGTGGATACCAAAGAATACAAAGAAAGATTATCCCTATAAAACTCCATTAGTTAAAGAAACTATGGGGCAAAATCAAAAAGGGAAAAGTATCCATCAAAGATGTCGTCAAAAGAAAAAAGATGCTTCTCAAGCGACGTACAAAGTGTATCGAGCAGTTGGTCCTAATTCCATGCACACTTCCGTATCCACCCATCATTGCTCATCTGCCCAAGTTTGGAGAGTCAAAGGTTCCAAACTGTCAACCAATCCATATTTTCTTCCTAAACACACTCCATCCATGCCTCCACGCATGATATCCAATTCTCACATTGACCATGTATTTGTGGCAACCCTTCATCATAAGGATTCAGAAGGCACTCTATCGCGATGTGCGCACAAAGACAAAGTTAACTCCGGTATCAACAAAGAAGATCAAGAATCTCAAAAGTTGCTTAAAAGTGCATGTATCTTGGTCAAACAACTTCTTCAAGCAGGATATCGATGGCACATTATGACAGAAGGATCAACATCAGCTTAAAATCTCTCAAAACATACAAAAAAAAAGTCAGAAAAATGTCCTGAAAAAATGGTCACCTTGATGAAAACTTGGCAAACAGGTGTCTTGGCGACAACAAAAAAATAAAAAAATACAAAAAATCCAAACAAAAATAAAAAAATCAGAAAAAGGATTGAAAATGGTAAATAAAAAAAATCGTCCTCTAGCGAAAACCGCTTCGGTGGCGCTTTGGATAGGTACCATGATGAAAACCTGGCAAACAGGGATCATGTGTAGAATCGAGCATCTATGTGTGCCAGTTCAGGAGAAAGCATCTTATCACATCCATAATAAAGCTAGCATCCCAGCCATATCATTCGTTCATCCGTGAACCGTTTATCAATTCCATTTTCATATATTTGCATCCATCTTCCACCTTATCTTGATCTTGATGAAGGTTTAGTAAATGCTTTACACTTGTTTATGGTAAACATCTTGACATGGGTCATTTTCATTGATCCTATCCTACCCAACATTATCTGAGCCTTGAAGCATTATCCGAATGAGCGTTCCTCTATTCTGAGCACCCTTATCTTATCACAAGATAATTCATATCCATACACCTATCCAAGCGTTCACCCATGGCATTCCATACATTGCTAGACACTGGGGGCAGATATTTACATCTCGCTTCGGGAATAAATCTTGATCTATATCTTCACACTTATGTGGTGATCCGAACATTGGAAAACACAAAATCAAATTGGTCAAGCATTTGTGAGCCAAAAAATCCAAATCACTAGCCCATGTCATATTTTGACAAGATGATGTTCCTTATCAAGTTTTATCTTTCACCGAACATCAATCCAAGCAATCCATATTAGTTGCATCTAATGTGTACTTCTGCGTCACATCAAAATCATCAAAGCTATTTTGTTCCAAATCAAGCTTCATCAATCTTGATCAATCAAATCCAATCAATTATCGCCTTGTTTGACTTAACACACTTAGTCAAACTATCATCTTGTGAACGATTTTACTCTAGGATAACACAACTTCCTTGGGTTTACAAGTTCATTATCATCTTTGTTTTCCTTAACACACTTAGCCAAATTATCAAATCCATAATCACCTCGTTTGACTTAACACACTTAGTCAAACCATCCTCTTCTGTACAAGTTTACTCTAGGATAACACAACTTCCTAGAGTTTACAAGTGCATTATCACTTCTGTTTGACTTAACACACTTAGTCAAACTATCACTCCATCAATCTGATTACATTAAGCTTGGTTTTCAACAAAACCCTGAAACAAAGCACTAATATCATTACATATCCATATCGAAATCGTCAAAATCATGTAAAAAACCAAAAACATTCAAAAAAATCATCAAAAAACTCAAAAACATTTGAAAAATCAAAAATCCAAAAACATCCAAATCATTCAAAAAATTCGAAAACATGTGGAAATATCAGAAAAATCATCAAAAAATTTCATCATTGAGTCTTGTCAGTCTTTCACCTTGTCGAACTACGTCGTCTCTGAGCTTGAACGTAGGCAAGGTTGATCTTTGATCATCCCCTGAGATAGTAAGGGTTAGTCCTTAGGCATCCGTCGCATTGGCAATCCGTTTGCCCATTTATTTTACATTTTAGGATTTTAGGTGTCCGTCGCATTAGCAATCTGTTTGCCCATCTAGTTTAAATTTTAGGTTAGGCATCCGTCGCAATGCATCTGTTTGTCCATCTATTTAGGCGTCCGTCGCATTGGCATTTGTTTGTCCAACTTTTTAGGATTTTAGGTGTCCGTTGCAATGACATTCGTCTGCCCATCTAGTTAGGCATCCATCGCAGAGGCATTTGTTTGTCCATCCAGTTTACATTTTAGGATTTTAGGCGTCCATCGCAATGACATCTGTCTGCCCATCTACTTAAGTGTCCATCGCAGAGGCATTCGTTTGTCCATCTTTTTCGCATTTTAGGATTTTAGGCGTTCGTTGCAATGACATCCATCTGCTCATCTAGTTAGGCATCTGTCGCAGGGGCACCTGTTTGTCCATCTAGTTTACATTTTAGGATTTTAGGCGTCCATCGAAATGACATCCGTCTGCTCATCTAGTTAGGCGTCCATCACAAAGGCATTTGTTTGTCCATCTTTTTCACATTTTAGGATTTTACGTATCTGTCGCAATGACATCCGTCTGCCCATCTAGTTAGGCGTCCATCGTAGGGGCACCCGATTGTCCATCTTTTTCACATTTTAGGATTTTAGGCATCCATCGTAATGACATCCGTTTGCCCATCTAGTTAGGCGTCCTTCACAGGGGCTTTCGTTTGTCCATCTTTTTCACATTTTAGGATTTTAGGCGTCTATCGTAATGGCAATCTGTTTGCTCATCTATCTCATTAGTAGTCAAGTCAATTGGAGTCCGAACTACGTCATCTCTGAGCTTAAACGTACGCAAGGCCATCCTTGATCGGCCCCCGAGACACAAAATCCAAAAACATTGAAAAATGTGAAAATACCAAAAACATTGAAAAATGTGAAAATTCCAAAAATAGACTCAAAACATTTGAAAAAACCAAAATGGTGCATCCATTTCATCTCGCTTTCACCCGTGATTGTCATCACTCATAATAAATCAATCATCACTTTCACCCTTTGGTGAGTCAGTCGGAAGCAAGTTTAGCAGGTTCCAAAGTGAACACCTAATTGTCAAAGTCTTAAGCCTAAGTCAATAAACAAGCAAGTTGGTCAACTTGGAGTATCAATAGCTTATCACCCAAATCAGTCCCATCAAAACCCTGATCACTACATGTCCTAGGATGAAGCTTTCCCACGATGGACATAAGCATCAGGTACCCCATAGTAGTTAGTCTTGGCTAGCGGTACGAAGAACATTAGCTTGTTTTCTTACTTTATTTGGTCTTTTTGACTTATCTTATTTTGCGCTCATTCCAAGGACCTCTCGATGATGCCTAAATAAAATAGGTTTAGAGAGAAAGGAATGGGGCAATGATCATTATCTTATTATCTGCTATGCTTGTTGGATATTCTTGTAAAATAACTTGGCGAATACTTGCTTTGTTGTGTCTATCCTAGCAAGGTTTCCGTATGTCAAGTGTGAACAAGAGTAATCCTATTTGTTTGATGAGTCAAAGTCCATCACACTAAGCACCACGCCATCCTGGTTCTTTATACCTTGATGCATCACCCCTATGTGTGTTATCAAACATAAAGAAAGGTATGCTCTTTTCCCATCCTTGGATAAGCAATACATCATCATCATTCATCATCATATCCAATAAAGTCTCGATGACTAGAGGACTTGTTGGACTTCTTCATCTTCTTGAATTTAAGGGTTGATCCCTCTCATTCTTCTATCCTCTTTCACACTAACAATGCATCCATCCTGCATCCATGCTATATTCATCCTCTCATTTTGCATAATCATGTCATATTATCATAGGACACATCATCCATCTCATCTAATCTCACATGCATTTTCATAATCATTTAAGTTGTTTACGATAATATAAATTTGTTATCCTAAGCATCTTCCAAACATCTCATTTTCATCATCATTATCATATAGATCATATAGTCTAACCATCCACACATCCATTTTGAACCTCTTTGTCGCGAGATCGACCTCAAATCTAATTTTTCGCTCGATCTCTCGAGGAGGCAATGTACTAACATACTTATTTTCGCTGAGGCATCCGAAAAATCAATTGTTTTAAAATTTCGATGTCAGCAACATCATTCTTTGAACCAATGCAACAAGTGCATTGCTTCAAAGAGGGGCAAAATGTAGACATGCAAATTTGACATCATCGCCAATATTCATCTTTTGATTAAATAAATCAAATTTTATTTAATTAAATCATAAATCTCCTAAAGTCATCCACTTAAATTAAATAAATTCACCTTTATTTGATTTAACAATTAACATCATCATCTTCAATCAAATATAACAAACCTTTATTTAATTAAATCTGAAATCATTTTCTTCTCACTTTGATTTATTTTAATCCTAAAATATAAGTCAAAAGTCAAAATCACCTAATTTCTATTAGATTAATCAAATCCTGATTAGTTTAATCCTAACTACATGAATCCTCTAGATTCATCCACTTGCACAATAAATCACTTTAATTGATTTATTAAAAAGACCTATTTTCCCTCACAAGGGCATATTCCCAAGGAATATGCCCTCATTAACTCTCATGTTTGACTTTTTGGACAAACACAATTCCCCCCAAAAACCCTCAACCACATGCATTTATGGCCATTTTAAAATTTGAAATTGGCACATTGGCCAAGACTTGCACATTCCTCACCCTCTCACACCTTGACAAGTGGCATCTTGTCATTGGCCCATGAATGATCCCACATTCATCAATTTGGCCTCTCCTCTCTTCAAGTTCAACTATAAGTTGAAGGCTTCTCTCCTTCAAACAACAACACTTTTTCATGCAAGGTTATTCTCCACATAAGAGAACTAATCTTGCTCATCACAACAACACACAATTTGACAACACATTGCATGCAAGGTCACTCTCTCCATTTGAGAATCAATCTTGTCCATAATATCACCTTGCTTATCAAAGGATTGGGAAAGGGCTCTTTCACATATTCAAAGAGCACCAATCCACTATGGGATATGAATGATTCATGTTTTTTTGCATTGTTCTTATTAGTTGCATTGTTAACATGATTCTATATTTCATAGAGATGTTTGAGTTTGCTGATTTAAATTAACTTGTGCTAACAACATGAACTAATTTAAATCCATTTGCAGATTTTAGCATCCATAGGGACACACACTAGACAATATATTATGTTTTTCTTAAAAAAAAGAACACTTTTGTACACACAAAGCATTTGATCCTCTTAATCTTATCTATTTTTGAAAAAATTTAGTAGTTTAGAAGCTCTAGATTTAGAGCTTCTTTTGGTATCTTCAAATTTTGAGTGCATGAATCTCAAATTACTCCTCCAAGTTTAGGTTTAGCTGATTTCAGAAAAAAATGGTCACTTTTGACCCCCTTTTTGTGCACCGTCTTTGTGCACTTACTTAGTGGGTTATAAAAAAATTGTAACATATTTTTTATTTTGATAGTATAAGGTGAATACATTATGTGTTATAATACATGTGCATTGTATTATCAAATTCAAAGAAAAAGACATGCCATAAGCTATTCCTTGTTCTCATTTTACAAAGAACATATTTGTGTTTATAAAGAAATGAGGTAATTGGATACTATTTTATCCCTTAAACTAGTGTGCAAACACCATCAAGTTACCATGAAGCTCAATATTAATCATAAAAGTATGTTGACACTATTCTATAGTGAGTTTTTATGCAAGATTATAAGCTAGTGTATATTCATCTACCCATTAGTAATAGGATTTTTCAAACAATGTCCTAAGTCATGCGATGAATTTAAATAATGTATAATTTTCCTTAGAATGCTTGTGCTGTAAGAAGAATAATGTATGCAATGGTTTTTATTAGATAGAATAATTCATGAAATAAAAGCTCTTAGCAATTTAAGTGTAACCCTAGTAGAGTGAATTGCAAATATGCGTTCAAAGGGTATTCATATATTTTAAGTACATGGATACTGGGGGCCAAAATTGGGCCAAGGTGAATTTTTTTTCTTAAAGTAATAGAAAATTAAACTTGGAAAAGTAATTCAAATAAAAATGCTCAAAATTTTAATATGTGATAAGAACAATATTAGTAATGCTTAGAGTCTAGCCTCTAAAATACCTTGTTTTAAAGAATAGTGGAGATTAAGAGACTCAAATAGGGGGAGCACATAAAGTGTTCTAATTTTTATAAAATAAATATAATGTAGCTTTAGGTGCACTCTTCACAAAATGTTAATTTTTAAAATTAATTCATGAAATTAAGAAAATAAACACTCTATGTTTTGGGAGATAGAACTAAAGGGGGATTAGAGTTCCTCCACCAATTTCCTTCAAGTTTAATTCAAGGAAACCTTAGAGATCTCAATCTAGGGATGGAATGAGGGAAAAAGATATGCAATAAGGTGTCCTAGGGTGTGATTAAAGACAAAAGAGAGGGGGGTTCACCACTAAGAAAATGGTTAGAAAGAGAGATATGAAAACAAAATGAAAATCTAACTATACATGACCTAGAAAATAGAATTTGAAAGCATATAATCAAACCAATAAACAAGATACAATAGAGAAGTACCTAGAGAAGTGAAGATGACTAAGCAAGGCCTAAAAACCTTGAAAATTGGTGCTTTTAAGGTGTAATAGGACTCATACCCTAGATTGGGTGATTTAGTCCCAATATAGGGTTTTTGGGCAGAAACTAAGATCTCTCAATGACTGATCTGGATTTGTTGAAATCTGGCAAAAAGGCAGTATTGGGACTCATATGCCTAGATTGTTGCAAAGTGTCCCATTTTGTCGCAAAGTGTCCTAAGATAATTTTTTTGAAGTGAAACTTTGTGAGCCTCTGAATATGGATCAAATAAGCACTTTCCCATCAATTTCATGTAAATTGGCTGGATATCTTACTCTAGATCTGAGTTTCTACGAGTCTTGACAAATTTTGCAACTTTATTATTTTAGAACTTTTAAAGGCTTCATTCAATTCTAATTTTTCTTCAACCTATAAACATGCAATCACACAAAGAAAGAGAAAAAGTGTTATTTTGTTAGGGAATGGGGGTTTAACTTGGTCAAAGACCGTTTAGGTAATCAAACCTTAATGAGAAATGAAACATGAATGAAATAGAACATGAAACATAAGATGAAACAATAGAACCTTGTTTGAAACCTTGTAGATCCGCAAACAAGAATGAAGTGGCCTTAATGGATGTAGATCTTGATCATGATTCTTGATGAAGGATAATGTCTTTGAATAATTGAATTGATCTTGAACAATACATCACAACATTAGCTCAAAACCACATACATTGTGCATCGAGCCTTTGACATGATAATGGACCTTGATTGCTGCAGCAAATGATGAAGAAATCTACCCTTGAATTCCTTCTAGAATTTTATTGAATGATCTATAATGCTCTTATGAAAGTACTCTTGATTGCTTATGAAGTTCTGGGATTGCTTAGGTGAAATTAAGTGAAATAATCTTGTATTTATACTTATTTATACCAAATTTCTCAAAATTACAACACTACAAGCCGACATCAGATCTAGGATCGTAAAACCCCACCAAGAATTGAATTCAAAATTAGGTCCAAGCTAAGCAGGACTCATACACCATTTGGGGCATATGAGTCCCAATAGCATAGGCTTGGGACACAAATTTCAATAAATATTTAGTTTAATGCTAAATTCAGATCCAGGCCTCGAAACTTAGGTGGGACCCATAAGCCAAAGGTGGTGTATGAGTCCTAGATCACTAAATATAGGCCATACAATATAAAATCATTAGATTATGATTAGTCATTAGATATATGTCAAAATTATCCTTGGAAAGATGCATTAATTAAGGCTTGTGGATGCAAAATAGGACCAAATAAGGCATAAAGAAGCCCAATTTTAGTAGGGAGGGCCCAAACAAGTGTAAAAATCTAGAGGGATACATTTTTATACACTAAAGTTCATAAATTATCTTAATAGATGAATAAGGTGGAAAATGGATGCTTTATGGCCTAGGTCATATAACACCACTCTTCTCCAATTATCATTCAAGAATTCCCTAGGATCCCAAATTGGATTGACTATCAACACAACGGTGAGTCAATTCTCAACAAGGAAGACCTAGGGGGTTCTTCAGGCTTTGAATGGTTCACCACCAAGCAAAAGCTTGGAAAAGACAACTTAACATTAAACTCATAAAACCTAGTAATGCAATCCAAATGATGAATGCAAATGAAAAATTAAGTAACAAGTTAGGATGTATGTACCTAAGAAATCTAGAAATGTGATGAGGATTCTAGAAATACGAAAATGCTTTCAAAATATGCTAGGGAGGACTAAGACGCCCTTGCTATTGTCTTAGGCTCACTACTGTTTTTCAAGGCAAATGCATAATCTTTGGATGTCAGAACATAATCTGAAAGAATCTCTGCAAAATAACTTGAGAGGACTAAGAATCCCTTACTAGCGACTTAGTCCTGATTTGAATTTCTAAAATATCTGAATGTGATCCTAAGGCTCAATTTCTGCACTTCCTTCTTCTTAGATATCGGGTCTTGAAACTTCTAGATTTGGCCTGTACGTGATTTTTTGTGAACATGAAAACTTTACATCTTTGCACTTCAAATTATCTTCAACCTAAATCTGCAAACATAAACACACAAAAGAGGAAAAACTTGTTGATTGCTAGTAAATGGGGGTTTTCCTTGGTCAAACCCCTTGTTGGTAATTGAACCTTGGAATGAAATGAAATCATGGAGGGAAATGATGAATGAATGAAGTGCTATGTTGTAACTCACCAAACCCTTTTTATGAAATCTTCAAACTTGTGTGAAGTGGCTAGCTTGAATGTAGATCTTGACTAGAATTGCTTTCTTGAATCAAAATCGTACATCACAAATATTAGCTCAAAAACACACATGATGCAAGAATATCTTTGACATGATGCTTGAATCTTGATGATGGTTCGAAATGCTTGATGAATTTCTATTGAATGCTCTCGTGAACTCAATTATGCTATTAGGATGAATAATTGAATGCTTGTTAGGAGAAAATGAGTGGAAGAACCTTGTATTTATACTTATCCATGCTTAATATCCCGAAATTACTCCACAACAAGCCGACATATGAAATCATTAATTAAAGGAGACTAAATCTCGCCAATATTTGAAATTAAATATTGAAAATAAATTAAGGGGGACTAAGACACCCTAGGTGGTGCCTTAGTCCCAAGGCTTGAAACTCAGGGCATAGACTCCAAAAAGGGCCCATTTAAGGTGCTATTAAAAAGAGGGTCCCAAGACCTTTGGGGGAAAAAGACACCCTAGGTGGCATCTTAGTCTTGACCCAAAAAATAGGGACACACAACCAGAATCATTAAATTATCATTTACCCTTTGTCGGGATTAGCCATAAAAATATGTAATATATTAGTCTCGTGGATGCAAAATAAGATCAATTAAGACATAAATAAAGATAAACAAAGTAAGGCAGGCCCAAACAAGTGGGAAAATGCAAGGGTATGCATTTTCCTACGCTATAATAGAAATTTAGCTAGCACCACTTAAAATGTTTTGGATTTTTTTACTTAATTTTACCCATTTTCAAAATGGACACATCTTGAAAAATACAAAAATGCCCATGCTCCCCTCTTAATTTTGAGAAAATAAATTGAATCTTTCTTGAATGTGTACATATTATAGAGTCCAGGATATAAAAATGTAATTGATTTGAAATTTTAATAATCAAATTAAAAATATCATCAAAAAGGCCATGCATAAGTTTTTGGTGAAAAATGAAGACACTACTAGAACTAATTACATATCAAGATCTTCATAATTTAATATTTAAAAAAATATAGAAAGCTAAAACACATAAAAATACCTCATAGTGGTGTTATCTTTGGAATTTTATTAGAAAATATATGACTTGATAGAGAGCACACTTGAAAATGTACATTCTTTTCTATGATTTTTATAAAACATATCTTTGATGCCCATATTGAATGCTCAACCCATAGGATTGGTAAATTTAAATGTGTATCAAGCCTAATAAAGGTAAGCGATTAGTCAAAATAGGAATTTTAATGCATTATAATTTTCTCATATTTTGAAAAACATGTATGAGCCATAACATGTGTGTGTTACGATGTACACATGTTATGTTTTCTAACATGTGTGTTTTGAAGAATTATTAATTTTGGCTATTTTTTGGCCCCCAATATTTTTTATTAATATATTTATATGAGAATTATTTAATTATTATATTTGTTACCATGGTATTAATGGTGTGGGTAAAATACTTGACATACATGGCTCTACCAGTGTAGATTGGGCAAGAAATTCATATAGTAGGAAACTGACTAGTAGTTATGTGCTCACTCTATTATGAGGTGTTGTGAGCTAGATGAATAAGAGACGGACTATGATTTTTCTATTCACTATAAAATTAGAATACATGTGTTGGTGTACTCAAGTCATCTTGTTCTCATGGCTTACTTAAGCCTAGTTAGGTCTCCGTCCTTTCCACTTCGTGTGGATCTTGATTGATCCTGATTTCCACATCTTGTAGATCTGGATCTTCTTATTTTCTCCTATTTATGATTGCTCAATGATCAATATTTTCATGAGATTTTGACATCATCTTGTGCCTGTTTTTTATCTCCTCGATCCTCAAATATGACATGGTATCAGAGCACGTTGGAGATAATCTCAGGATGCAGGAAAAGTCTTCGACCCAGCGATTAAAATCTCCTTTTGAGTGATTAAAATCTCTGTTTGGGCGTTCAAACTCGTTTGTCTATTTGCCAAGGCCACGATTGACCCGTGCAAAGGCGTGTGAAGTTGATTCTCTGCTGGGAGGGGCGTTTCCTTGTGGAGGGGCATGTTTTCTTCACTCTTCCCTAGCGGCCGGTTCAGGCCAGACGCTTCTCTCTGCCCAAGCCGACGTAAGAGGCCCTGCGCACACAGTCAATGCAACCCTCTCACAGTCCGCCTATGTTGGTAGAAGTAAATTAATTATGACTGAAGACTGCTGGCACAGACCAAAGACTTTCGAGAGGCATCCAAATCCACTGTGCACCGACTTCTACCGTCCTCCACCTTCTAGATAATTCACAAAGTCCTGTTTCAACTGCTCCTAATGAATATCACAACTAGCTACAGTGTAATGGATTTAATGCTACTTGATCTATAAATTTGATGGAGGAGCCTGTGGATAGCAGAGCTCAGGTTTTTAACGACTGAGTTTCTCAGTACTCAGATTGTTCTGAGTACTTGTTGTTTATCTGACTTGTGTGTCTCCTTTCACCTACAGCCTAGCTATCTACAAGGGTTGCGAAGGAATTGTGTTTAAATTTGGCAAAGAGGGAGGGTGGACGCAGGCGCAGAAAATCGGCTATTAATGCAGATCAGATAAGGTACTCATTTGTGTAATGGCAGGCGCATTGTGAATTGCAGGCCAGGATTTGGTTTTTGCAGCCGAAAATTGCTCATTGCAGCATTTGACGATTTGTAAAGTCGGAGGAGGGTCTGTGAAGGCCATTCACAGTCTCATCTGTACATGACAATGGAGATTTTACCTGCAGGACATTGTGTTTGAGGTAAGGCAGCCACCCAAGGCTTTGTGCCTTGCCTTGGAGCTTCTTCCCACAACAAGGAAGGAGTTTATTGTGCACAGGCTCCATTTCCTCCTACACACAACGTTGGCTTTATAGCTTGGGATGGTGGTCTTTGAATTCAAATCCTCAACAACTCTACATCCATTGCAGGGCGTCACTCAACTCCAACGATTCTGCAACAATTTACATGCCCAAATCTGCCTTGCACATGCCCATAGAAGACGAAGGGTGATGCCCGGGTTGGTAGGAGGCCAATTCCCCCTCACGATCAAACCCCTTCTATTCTTCTTTTAACCCTGATTCCAACAAGTGGTTGGAAGGGAATATTACCTCTCCAATAGATTTATTTTTTTCTTTTTAAATGCAGTTAATTAAATTAGGCCTCTTTTTTGCAAAAGTGAATGGTTTTTCTTTCTCCATGAATTGGTAAAATTTATTTTGTAAAATGCACTAAGTTATAAAGTGCCAAAATCTGGGGGGTCTCTCTTTCAATAGTTTCACGGGGGAGGGTTTTTTTTAAAATTTGATCATTTGCACATTTAGACCATGTCTCCATGTTTCCTAGTCAAGTGTACATATTGTGGGAGCACTCAATATGGGGATGAATTTTGTTCTCATTTCTCTCACACTATCTTTAAATAGTTTTGTAAGACTGCAAAATAACGTACTAATTTTGTTCTCATTTCTCTCACACTATCTTTAAATAGTTTTGTAAGACTGCAAAATAACGTACTACGATCGTCTTTCCAGATCCGCCACTTTGGGATATATATCTACTCGATATTTCATGTCTTTTCATAGAATCCCATCTTCTTTTCAATGTCAGCTTCACTAAAGTTGCATCGACCTTGTCTTCTTCAAATATTCTTACTCATGCCTTGCCTACTTCAAACTCTATAGTGATAGTATCAGATTCTTATGGTTCTAGTTATCATCATACATCTATGATCCTTGTGGTCCTTGTTCTTGAATCTTCATCACACATCAGCTTTGGCTTGGAGATCATTGAGAATTCTACGAAGACATTATGGGCACCATCAACATCTTTGGATCTTGTGCATAATTTAGAGACCTTTATACTTCTTTCTGCATGTTCCTATCAAGCATGGGAAGATAATTTTCACACTTCTGTAGTTCAAATTCTTCCTAAGGGGAGAAATGTGGTTCAATGTTCATGGATTCTCTTCGACATACTTCATCGAGAATCTATGCGTACTACAACATATCTTATGGGGGGCTTCCAAGTCTCTCTCTTTCTCTCCTTTAAGGGGAATATCTCTTGTAATTTTTTGATAGAAGTAGTTCTTGGGGGGTCTTGAGTCCTCCTTCTATCTTTCTTTCACTTGTACATCTTTCACTTTCTCTCTTTTTGGAGGATAGTTTTTTCCCACTGGGTTTTCTATCTTTCTCCATTTCTGAGAGTTTAGTTTTGTGCATGGGTACCTAAAATGGCCTTGTAGCCGGGACCCATCTTTATTATTCCCACCTAAGCTAGGCTTAAGGGGGGGTGTTGGTGTACTCGAGTCATTTTGCTCTCATGGCTTACTTAAGCCTAGTTAGGTCTCTATCCTTTCCACTTTGTGTGGATCTTGATCCCGATTTCCACATCTTGTGGATATGGATCTTCTTGTTTTCTCCTATTTATGATTGCTCAATGATCAATCTTTTCATGGGGTTTTGACATCATCTTGTGCCTACTTTTTATCTCCTTGATTCTCAAATCTGATAACATGAATACTACAGATGATTCTAAGGAAGTAGTGTGGTTATAATATTTAACTTTAGGCATTATTTTTTATTATAGAAAGGTGAAGGTTATATGTGATAGAGTACTATCCATTTAGAAAATAATAAGATATTAATATGTTCATACTAAATATATAAATGTTCAATAAAATTTTGTCACAAGATGATTGAGGATGTAAAATTCATGATACAAAAGTATGATTGAGACTTTGGATAATGTTGTAGATTCTCCAACTAAGCTAGTGAGTGTGGATAAGTTATGTTAGTGCAAAGAGGCTATGTGCCTTTCACTCTCTAGCATCCATTTATCTTATGTTCCCTATTTTATCTTTGTAATGTAAATATCAAGTGGAGGAATGTAAATATTAGTTGTGCTAATCACCTTGCAAATCTTGAGGTTCAATTCTACTTAGTTAATCAAATATGCCATCTAGTGTTTGAAATTAGCAAATATTATATTTTATTTATAAATTTCATGGATTGGTAAAATGGGGTGTGCATGTGAGGGTGGGAATATTATTTAATTATTTTTTAATTTCCCAATTAACAACATTATTGCAAGAAGGCATTGAATGGGGAGTTACATAGGAAATGCCAAATGTGAGAGATAGTGGAGCATCCTCCTTATTTAGTTGGTGGGGTATAATTAGTGCTTCTTAGGGGATTTTTTTATGAGTTACTATTGACCATCATGGTTACTTTAGTCAAAGATGGTTGTGTATAGTTAATTTATATTTTGTTGGTCACTATCATGTAGTGGGTTGTTGAATTTTTTACAATGGTATTTTGAGATTGTGTTTAGACTCATGGTATTGTTTTTAGGGTGGGTTTTTTGGGTCTCCTTAAATTTATATATCAAAGGCTTAGCATTTAGGATGCATTATGTCATCTAGAAGTAACTTTACTCTATTGGAATGCTATCAAATTGAAGGGAGGAGTTGGTCTACTCTTTTCTTGAGATTAAATACAAGTGATGGATTTTCCTATCTAACAAGGTTTTTTCCATACATATTAGTATTTTTGTAGTTTATATTTTCTTTTTGTTGCTTTTATTTTTTATTTTTATGATATAACACATATATTAATTGGGATTTGATTGTAAACTGTTAATGTTCTTATTACCTTGTTTCTCAATGACAAGAAATATGGTGTTAGAAATAAAAACGAAAGCAACTTAAAATAGAATCCAAACAATATAAAAAATAAGTCTAAAAAGTCATGAGATGAATCAAATAAAATTATGTTTTAATATAAAAGTGAGTACCTCTTCCCCCACTTTCTTATTAATCTTTTTATGAGACCAAAAACTTCTTGAAAATGAAGGTGTGATCCATATTAAATAAAAAAGATATCTGAGAAACATAAAACTAAATGATAAACTGAATCTATCTAAAGAGATAAGGTAAGACACTAAAAGTGATAAAAATACTGATTTTAGTTAATTAATAATGAAATACTTTCAAGGTAAAGAAATGTTTAAAGTTGGCTGTTTGAGTTTTCGATTGTACCCATAGATTCAGTGCACCATAGATAAATACAAATACAAATATATGGACATAACCAGTTTCATATAAATATATATGTGGTTCACAAACAGTCTGCATTAAAGAAAATGCATATACCCATCATAAACACTACCATAAAATGTATACAAACGAAGTGAGCAACCTACGCGTAAGCACGTTGAATTTTCATTCAGTCTTGAACCTCTTCTCCCTCACATCCACCCCCTATGCTGCTGCTCCTCCCCCCCCTTTTCTTCTTCTCCATGCCCATGCCTGGCCTGCCCCCCTTCTCCGTCTCGAAAACTATGCTCAAAATCTCTTTGTCGTGGTAAAGGACCAAATTTCTTTTCTCCTGACTCAAATTCCGTGGATTCGGCTTCCACATCTGAGAATTCTAGGGGAAAAGGCATATGTTTATTCTTTCTCTGTCCCCTGCCCTTGAATTCTCCATGATGGTAACCACAGGGACACCCAAACGTCAAACGTCCTTTTTTTTCTCCTTGAGAAATCCCATCGTTTCCCCTCAGATCGGGTCTCCTTAGAGGCAAGCTCAATGGCTTACTTTCTCTGGCTATTTCATTGAGCTCCTCCTGCTCACTTGGCAAAAGAAGATGGGCGCTTTGCTCTTTCTGTCCAAGCTTCTCCTGCTTGGCCACCACCACTTCTTTTTCGAAGACAAGTCGACGATCCTTTAAACCTGAAAGACACACAACAACATAAATAAATATCAGAGCTGATGCAGTGCGACAGCTCGCCATTACAGAAGAAACTGTGTCAATATAAATGCTTCCTCAGGCCAAATATATAAACGCCCTGAGATTCTGGGCAAAAGAAATTTGTTAAAGGCGTACATAAAACGGCACGCGCTCGTCGTTTTGGACTGGTGTGAGTGAATACAGAACGTCACTTTCACAGATTACTGTTAGTTAACGAATAAGTGTGGATTTGAGAAGCCTCTTTGGGCACGTTTTTTTTTTTTAATAGAATATTTATTGTTTGCAAGTCTTACTACAGACGTCGATTTGGACTTTTATTGTATGTGGAATAACGTTTTAATAATGAATTATTCAAAAATTCCGAGTTTTTTTCTTTTTTCCTGTGGGCGGGGGTAGGTTTCTACACTGCTTATTAAAAAATTGGAGACGTCATAGTGCTAATAAAGTCACGAGTACTTAAATATAAATTGAAAATTAAATGATGATGGAAAGTTTATATTAAAAAAAAGGGATTATTGTAGAAGATTGATGTCAGAGTCATGAAAATTTATATTTATAATGATGAAGAATGTAGTATCGGTGTTATTTTCCTATTTAATTTTGAGTTTAGTTTAGAGGAATGTCTTCATTCATTTAGACAATTATAAATGGTATACGTGGGATTATATACTTAGTCTTACTTGTATCTAACCCATGTTTAAATTATTTATTCTTATGTTTATCTACACAAAGTCTTTGTTCAAATGGTTTATCTATCTAGTTTTGATAATTAATTTTATTTTATTTCAATTCAATCTATTTCAAATATTGATCCAACCTAGTTGTCTAATTAGGTCATGTTAATTAATGTGAGGTCATCTTTAGAGTGACAATCTTGATCTGTAAAAAATCAAAATCAAACATTTAGTTAACTAACCTCATTTGACTAAATGTTTTGCCTCCATGATTGGTTTGTAACGGGTACTGGCCCTTCCAATTTTAATATAATCAAAACTAACCCCATTTGACACCTTGTTCCCAAGTCAACTTTACACAAATCTTCATACTTTGGCATTATGCAAGCTATGAATAAAAATATATTCATTTCATTTATTTTGAAGATCTCATCTCATATTATTATAACTCATCCATGCTTGAAATTATTGATTATAACAAAAAGAATATTCCATATTTGTACTCTAATTTGGCAAGGAATCTATTATATTTGACCACACTTATCATAACACATTTTAATTTCCTAGCTATTGTTCTAGAATTCATGTGCATTTTTGAAGCTCAATGTCTGTCAAGTTATGAATGGAAAAATTGTAGAAATAATAAACAATTTCCACATAACATGTCATGAGAGAAAAATATGTAAAAAATTATTTGGAATCCACTATGCAAAAGAATTGACAAACATACCATCAAGATAATACAATATATACCTTAAGAAAACTCTCATGAGGAAAAACCCAACATCCAAAAACATTCACACTCAATATATTATTCAACTATGAAATTTTACAACACACTTATAAAGTCTCCATAAATACAAGTCTAAAACATCAAGCTCCTTCAATGCATCCTCCATGTGTCCAATCATAATGGGTAAACATGCAACTACACATCTCATGTCTTACGTCACATATGCAATCTATAGGGGAGCTCAATACATGTAACAACAAACCTCAACAACCACTCATGATTTCTTTTTGTACAAAACCACCAACTATTATTACATAAACATATGTGCCTAATACCATGAGCTTACAAAACCATGTCCCCTTTTTTAAATTTTTGGTACCAAGTTTTCCCTTTTTGTTAATAAGTCTTCCTAATACTGAATATTTTCTCAATGTGCAACCCATATAAAATATTTATCTCAATATTACATACATAATACAAAGTGGCCCAATAATGTCTAACCCATGTGATGCATGTATCCCTAAACTTTTTAGGTGCACAAAAAAATAATAATTAATTTTGCACTATGAATATTATGCAAGGTGTACAATGCACCTTTTCCTAACTCTTTCCCACTTTAATACTTTGTATAAGGGATAAAAAATAAGCTCGAACATCAAGGAAACAATTGATAAATCTAACATGTATAATCAAGATATCTAAGTGCTTCATATACTCCATCAAGATACCTACAACAATAGCCAAGGTAGCCACCATTAGACGTAAGACCTCTCATCCACCATCATGGTGATGCACAAAAAATAATATCCAATCAAAGGGAAAGTGCAAGAAGTTGGGTCCAAGAAGAAGGGAAGTTTTGGAAAAAAAATGCCAAAAAGGAACAGGTACCCAATTTAAGAAAAATGGGTACTTGTTTCACAACAAGAACCCAAGCCTTAGATCGGGTACCCATTTTGAAAATAGAATGGGTACCCATTTTAAAGCGGGTACTCATTCTAAAAAAAATCAAAATTCCAAGTCACCATTTGCTTTGGTTTTAGGCTCGAGAAAGGCTTGGCAACTTGATCCTTAGCCTTTGACTTGCAACTAAAAATCTAAGGCAGATTCAAGAGAAATGTCTAACTTTGGGAATATAGCTGATGATTTTTTTTTAGAATTAATCTAGAATTTAAAACCCATTATAGATCATGATGTTTAATTTTCACATATATATATATATATATATATATTTAAAAGATTTTATTATGTTTCTGGTCCATAAACTTGAAATATTAATCTTTTAAAAAAAAAAATTAATAACTTTTTATCGATTACTTTTTGTAAAAAAATTATATGAAATCAATCTTCAAAAAATTCTCTACAAAATGAAAAAAAAATGAAAAAAAGGTTTAGTTTAGGCTCAATTATGTTTTCCGTACATGTTGATTTTTAAAAACAACAATTAGGGTTGAGCAGAAGCTGGCCTATTGGATTACTAAGCCTCTCTCGTTAGCTGGTAAATTCTAGGTTTGCTCTAAAATTTTGGCAACCACTCATGTCTACTACTCTTCCTGTTGGGCTCCTTCAAAATCTGCCTACAGTAGGCTTGAAAAATTGCTTCCAAATTTTTTATGGGCTTCCTCTGAAACCCACAAAGGTTTTCATCAGGTCGCTTGGGAGTATTGCTATCTCCCTAAGGACTCTGGAGGACTTGGGCTACTCTCCACTCAACGGCAAGTGATTGCTCTCTGTGTCAAATGGATTATTCGGGCTCTTACTGGAGATGAAGCCTGAAAAATTTTCCTCAAGCATTGTATTCAGTTTGGTTTTCTTGTTCACAGACCTGCCTGGAAAGGAATTGGTCTCCAAACCCTCCTGGTTATGAGGGAGCCGGTTCAAATTACTGGCTCCTTTGTGGCCAAGAGCATCTGACGCTCTTGGGAAACTGTTAAGCCATGGCTCCGTTGGGCCGGGGCTAGATTTCGTGATGGGATTTCCACCAACCAACAAAACTTATGGTGGTCTCCCCTTCTGGTTCAGAATGGTCAACCCCTGGCCAAGTCACCTTGGCTCAAAGCCCTCATATTTCACAAAAAGGGCATTCATACCTTGCATTAGCTCTTTCACTGGCCCACTATGCGTCTTTTGTAGTGGGATGCTTTTAAAGTCCAGTACAGTCTTCAAAACCAGGACCGTCCTACTTTCGACGGGCTGGTGAGCGCCATTTCGGTAGACATGCTTCACAAAGTTGGCATTCGTTGGCAAAAACCTTGGTGGAAAGACTAGAAATGGTTTATAGACACTCCTCTCAAGAGCTACAAGCCGTGACTTGGTTATAGGTGGCTTTCACCCCATTTTCCTATGATCAGTACTTTGAACTAGAGGTGGCTTCTTATTTCCTCTGCCCATACTTGGTGTAAGAGGTTTGATGCCACTTGGTTTGCAATTGTTAATCCGAAGCTGGCCCACTTTTCTTGGTGTATTCTTTTCCAAGGCTTTCCTGTGGGTTCTCGACTTGTTCACTTGGGGGTTCCTGACCCTCGCTGCCCCTTTTGTGGGAAATATGAAAGCTTTAAGCATCTTTTTTGGTTTTGTCCCAAAGCTCAACAACTTTGGACTTGGATTCATGATTTCTTTCAGCCTTTTCGGCCGGAACCCTTTTCTTGGCATATGGTTCTGTTGGGGGACCTGCCTGGAATCCCGACTAAGGTCACCCAGCTTTGGCACACTTTCAGGGTGGAAATCCTCTTCAATATCTGGAAAGACAAAAATGCTTGCATATTTGCTCATTCTCATTTGGATGTTAATGTCTCTCTTTATGTTAAAGTAGTTATTTGTTCTAATGTTCTCCTACAGATTCAGGTGCAAGACAACAAGGTTGCACTGGAGGTGGCTCACCTGCAGGTCCTCCTGGACCACTGGGGCAATGCCCCTTGTATTGTGGCTTAGATTCCAGATTCGCCCTCCTCCTCCCACGGCCAGTCACCCTCTCGGGGCTGGAAGCGGAATGATTTCGCGCGTCCCCGCTCCCAGCCTCCTTCTTGGCAGGATTCTCGGCCTCCCAGGTGAGCTTGTTCTCCTCCACTACCACCTAGTCAGGGCTGTCTCTCTGTTGGTGCTATGGGGAGTGGTGGTGGTGATCCTGGGTGGCCCTCTGATGCTCTGCTTGCTTCTAGCTCTGGCTGGCTTGCCAGTGGTAAAATTTTTCCACGGCTGGCTCTTGCAATCTCGCCCTGGCGCAAGGAAGAAGATAAATATAAATATAAAGATGATGATGGTTGGGGTGCTCCCCCTGACGTCACTCCAAACCCCACTGATGTATGGGGGAAAAATTTGGATGATAGGGATCCCCCAGGCTCTACTGGCACTGCTTTGGCCGCATAATTGCCTATTTTTACTTCTTGCTTTTAGACTTTTGGGCTAGGCCCATGTGATCGATTATTTTGGCTTTTTTGGGCTCTGCCCATGTGACTTTCGGGGTGTGCCTTCTTACCACCTGCCCCTTTTTTTTTGTGAATTTGTATTCTTATCTTTATATTAATATAGATATCTGCCTATTCATCAAAAAAAAAATAATATTTTTTTTTAAAGATTTAATGTGTAAGTACTTCAATTTTTCAGTGCAAGAGTGACAAATTCTAAAAAACAACAATTTAAAAACTTCAACTTTTTGATATTTTTGTGGACCAAACTTCTTGCATCAACCCCCAAAAATATGCAACACTAACTATTACATACAAACATGAATCCTACCTCAAATCATTATTCAAACACAAACTTTAAATTCAACATGGTAAAAAATAGGCTTGAGCAACTATAAAAGAAAAAAAACCACATGAATGTGATATAAGAAAAAAAGAACTAAGCTCTAAACCACACCTTGTCCTATATCACAATAAAAAATGTGGACTGAAATTGATCTCAAACATCCACTTGGCTAGTAACCTCAATGGAAGAGCCAAAATGGTAGATGAAGGTTTTATTCCTTTTAAAAAAATGTGTGTGATTTGATCTAATTTGAAATTGATTTAGTTTAATAGTATAAAGATGTACCTAGGTTAATTATGGAAATATAGCAAACTGTTATGATTTCAGGGAAACAAAAAACTAAAAGCTAGAAATAAAATTCAAAACAAAAGAGTGTATACATAGAGGAATATTTCATATAAATCTGAGCTTGAAATGGCTAGATGAGGGTGCTAGAACCCTAGACCTAGAAATATAGACACTTAGAATAAGGATTCAAATCTTTGTTGGTCCGTGTCTATAGGTTCTCCTCCTTTGGACTTAGTGTCAAAAATTTGTCTATCACTATTAAATTCCACTTTCCTTTAAATTTGTTGACTTGTAGGACTTGAATTCTTGAATAAGAAAATAGGTCTTTGATTCTTTTCCAATTCACTTCAAATCTATAACCTACAAATAAAGAAGTGAGGAAAGGGTTGTGTCATATAGTGGATTGCCTAATTCAAATCATGTTCTGGTATTTCTACCTCTACAATAGCTATGATGATGTAAAAGAGAGCTTACCCTCAGTAGGATAGAGGCTAAATGATAAAAATGTGACAAATTGAAAATTGCTTCAACTCATGTCACTTAGATTTATATTCCTTGATGGACTAACAAAATTGTAATAATCACCTTCAAGGAGAAATTAATGTTTGATTTGAAGTCATGCAAGTGTTATTACTCAAAAAATAAATAGACGTGAACATTAACAAAATCACATGAAAATATGATGCATTGATAACATGATGCTTGATCAAAATAATGTTGCTATAACTCTACTAATTCTTCTCTCGATTGCTCAGTTTCTCAATTCAAAATACCAAGATTGCATCTCAAAATTGCTAGGCTTTCAAATGATGAAAAATACAGTTTGTATTTATTTGCAATTCTTAAATTTGTCACAAAATAATTACTAACAACTGAAAAATAATTTTGAATTTCTAAATGTTAAAATGTTAACACCGACATATTTGAATTGGGTTAAAAATAGGCTAGATAGGGGCACTAGAGCCCTAATTTAGACCTATTTTTTGGCCTTAAGTATTGATAAATTTAAATATTAATTCTTTAATCCCAATTCAACTTTTAAATTTCTAAATATTATTATAAAACAAGAAGATTAAAAGCATAATTGGGTCTAGGCACATAAGGGGGAGTTAAACCTAGTCTGAAATTATCAAGGGCAACAATTTACAATGCTATATTTAGGCCCCACTTTAGTGAGAGTATAAAAATATGCTCAGGCTCACACTAAAGTAAGTATAAGCCAAGAAAGGTTCATTTATCAAAATATTGAAGAGATAGGACATCATCAAAGCTAAGGGATGTGTTAACCCCTAACCTCAAGATCCTATGGTACAACAATATGAGGATAGAGGAACACACATGTGTGAGGTGAAATATAACATTAAAACATGAACCATACACAATGAAAACACAAGACTAACATAATGAAAATACGATGCAAACGTAGTAAAAACATGAAGTAAACATAATGTAAATACAATGCAAAAAAGGGTTATGATTAAACCACGGGGAAAATAGGTGTTTTCACTTATTCTCCTTAGGTCATTCAATAATGTCCTAGGAATCCTGATTGGATTGAATATCAACCTCAAAGGTGAGTCAATTCTCAACAAGGAATACATAGGAAGGGTTCTTTTAAGCTTTGAGGGGTTCACCACCAAGCAAAATCTTGGAAAAGATAAATAAACATTTAAATCACAAAACCTAGTAATGCAAGCTAAATGAATGATGTAAATGATGAAATTATGCAATAGCAATTTAGGGTACATGTGTACCTGGAAGTTTTGGAAATATAATGAGGATTTTAGAAATGCAAATAAGCTATCAAAAAGTGCTATGGATGACTAAGACACCCTTACTGTTGTCTTAGTCTCGCTGCTATTTTTTAGGGCAAATGAAGAGTCTTTGGATGTTAGAACCAAATTTGAAATAATTTTTGAAAAATGAAATTAGGAGGACTAAGACGCCCTAGGTGGCGACTTAGTCCCATTTTGAATTTTTGAAATCTCTGAATGTGGTCTTGAGGTCCAATTTCTGCACTTCCTTCTTAGATCCCAGGTTTTGAATCTTCTGAATCTAGCTTGTAGGTGAGTTTCTATGAAGATGACAACTTTGTGATGCAACTTTTCAACTTTGCAACTAAGTTGCACTTCAAATGATCTTTAAGTCTTCAACCTAAATCTGAAATCATAAACACATAAAAGAAGAAAAAACTTGTTGATTGTTAGTAAATGGGGGTTTTCCTTGGTCAAACCCCTTGTTGGTAATTAAACCTTGAAATAGAATGAAATGGAGGGAAATGATGAATGAACAACATGAAATGTTACAACTCACCAAACCCTTTCTATGAATTTTGCAAATTTGTGTGAAATGGCTAGCTTGAATGTAGATCTTGAATCCAATGAATTCTTGATAGATCTTGACTTGAATTACTTGCTTGAATAAAAACCCTACATCACAAATGTTAGCCCTAAACCACACATGATGTAACAATCTCCTTGATATGATGCTTGAATCTTGATGATGGCTCCAAATGCTTGATGAATTTCTCTTGAATTCTCTTGTGAACTCAATTATGCTATTAGGAATGCTCTCACAAAAGAATTGGATTGAAATGACTGAATGAACCTTGTATTTATACTTATTCATGCTTAATATTCCAAAATTACACAACAAGACAACATATGAATTTAGTAATTAAAGGAGGCCAAATCACGCTAGAATTTGAAATTAAATCCTGAAAAAGGCTTAAGGGGGACTAGGACGTCCTAGGTGACATATTAGTCCCAAGTCTTGAAAATTTAGGGCATAGACTCCAAAAAGGGGCCCATTTAAAGTTCCATTGAAAAGGGGGTCCCAAGACCTTAGGGGGACAAAGAAAAACTAGGTGGCATCTTAGTTTTGACCCAAAAATAAGGGACACTTAGACAAAATCATTAAATTATCATTTATCCATTGATGTTTGTCGGGATTTTCTAGAAAAAGATATAGTTTATAAGGCTTGCGGATGCAAAATATGACCAATTAAGACATAAATAAAGATAAATAAAGCATGGTGGGCCCAAAAAAGTGTGAAAATGTAAGGGTGTACATTTTACTACACTACAATGATAATCATGAACTAGTAAGATTTGGAAAAATATTACTAGGATCCATACCCAAGGCATTCATGAATCACAGGATAACAATGTCTAATATTTTTTATGATGAACAAAAGTATCATAGGCTAGTGAAGTTTGATATTCACTAGGTAGGCCTTGACAAGTGTTGGTATAAATAAAGTCTTGTACCTAGTTAATTGATTACTAGGGGACTTATTTACATGTTAGTTAAGTTTACTTAGGTCATAGGAAGGAATATTTCTAGAAGGTGTTAGTTGTCATTAGTTGTTATCTTATGTTTTGACAACTACTACATGTGAACCTAGGTAAGTGTGATTAGTTGTCTCATGCCATATGATTAAGAAACTTGTCATAATCCTATGACATATTGCATTTCACCTTGGCTATATAACCAAGGGGTCTCTCATTGTATCAACAATCACATCGTGCAATCATATCATTGAATCATATTGATAAGAATACAATTTATTCTTGTCACATTCTATTCTCTCTCTTTTTGTGCTTTTCATTTGGCCTCAAGATCTTGGTAGCCATAACCAATTCTAACATGGTATCAGAGCAGGTTGGGTGCCATTGGAGAGTCTTTTTCTAAAGAGATATTAGTTGTCATTAGTTGTTATCTTATGTTTTGACAGCTACTACATGTGAACCTAGGTAAGTGTGATTAGTTTTCTCATGCCATATGATTAAGAAACTTGTAATAATCCTATGAAATCTTGTATTTCACCTTGGCTATATAACCAAGGGGTCTCTCATTGTAGCAAAATCACATCGTGCAATCATATCATTGAATCATATTGATAAGAATACAATTTATTCTTGTCACATTCTATTCTCTCTCTTTTTGTGCTTTCCATTTGGCCTCAAGATCTTGGCAGCCATAGCCAATTCTAACATGGTATCAGAGCAGGTTGGGTGCCATTGGAGAGTCTTTTTCTGAAGAGAGATACTAGATTTGAGGAGGTTTCATTTTTGGATCTTTATTGCAGGTTCATATCAGAGCTTGCTGGTGTAAATCTAAGCTCACCGTTGCATCCGAAAGGTTTGAGAAAGTTGATTTTGACTTTTGTTTCATCCAAATCAAACATATGAGGCTAAATCTATGAGGGTTTGAAGCTAAAGAGTGGTTGCTAGATCCAGAAGGTAGCTACAATTTTGGAGCATTTTGGGTCAAATCCGACCCTGCCATCGCATCTAGAAGGGCCAAAAACCCTAAGATCGACTGCCAAATCGTCAAAATCAGAGCAGTTGTCCAGTGAGGTAGGGAGCCGTATGACCCTAGGTCATCATTATTGCAGGCGATACACTTTTTAAAAAAAAAAAAATGTTTTTGGAAAATTTTTGAATTTTTTTTAGAAAAATCAAAATCCGTCCATTGAAATACTTTTGTAAAAGTCTTTTTTTATTAAAAATCGTACTCGCAACAGGTACGTGGCCTGCTGCATAGCAAGGGTAGGAGGCCCCACCACCCACAACCCCACCAAATTCTCCTGGGTGCTGAAATTTATAATGCCGACCGCTCACTAATCAAAACTAGCGGTAATAAAAACCGACTGACATCTCTAAAAATTGATGGCCATTTGAAAACTTTAGCAAATGCAAACAAACCGACGAAAAAAAGAACAAAAGAATATTCCAGTCAAATATTCTCGAAGAATATTCTTCCAACTGGGCTGACCAGCGACATTCTCGGGCATGTCAAATTTAAGCATAGAGTTCCATTGAATATTCTCACAGTTAGGGTATATTTTTTTTGACGAGCGCTAGGATGTCAATTTTAAAATAGTGTTTTTCTGACGTCAGCATGCTAATTTTTTTTTCCCCCCCTCACGGATGAGCCTTTCATTTTTGTAGGCGAACTTCAAAGCCTCATAATATCTTGCTCATTGTGACTCCTTTTTTCAAGCAATTTTTTTTTTTATTTGGGCTAATTTTTCATGCTCTTCGTAGTGGTGCAATCAATTTTCAGTTTTGGTGTTTTTTTTTCCAGAAATTTCAGATTCTCATAGGTGTTTCTACTTCGTCCTCATTTTGGGAACTTTAGGAGCTCATATCTTGCTCCTATGGTAACATTTTTGTGTGCAGTTTTTTTTGAAAGTGCATGATTTTTTGTGTATTTTTTAGTGGTATGATCAGATTAAATCTCATTTTGTACCAAAAAATTTACTTGATTCTGTGGCCAATTTTGGCATTTGCATGTACCAAGATCAAAGTCCACTTAGCTATTTTTGGCAAGTAGTGATTGCAAACGCACTAAGTATATAGTGCCAAATCAGATATTTCTTGGGGGTTTTCTTGATTGAGTGATTTTTGGGGGGTCTCTTGGTGTATTCTTTTGATCTATTTCATTGTGCTCTCTTGTTTTCGTGTATCATTCTAAGGTTCCTTTGGTCACATTATATAACTATTCAACATGGCATCAAAATGCATGGAGTATTCTAATGAATGAAGGTCACTCTCTATATGTTGAAAATAAGGTACCTGAACCTACAAATGCAAATAAAAAGATAAAATGGATGATTGAACATACCAAAGCTCTTGGGTGTCTTCATAGACTAGTTTCTCAAGATTTGTTGTTCCAAATTGAATCATGTAACGATTCTCATGAAGCTTGGGAAAAATTGAAAAAAATATATGGTACTACAAATGAAGTAAGAGGCTATCAAATTGATAATGAACTGATGAGCCTTGATCCTAAGGACTTTGAAAACATCCAAGACTACACCACTAAGGTTAATGATCTAAGAGAGAAATGTAAAGCATGTGGAATTGATAATAAGGACATTCAATTGGTCTACAATATAATGAACAAACTTAGTCCTGATCATGCTTCTTTTATTTCTAGCTTTCATACTCATAGATTGACTATGGGGTCTGCATAAGCTACACCTTCATTTGCATCATTTTCTAAGATGTTGATACATGAGAAAAAAAATATTATCTAAATGGGTTTCATCAAGACTTCTAAATCTCATGCATTGTTGGTTAATTAGGTGAAAGAATTAGAATTAGATAGGAAACAAAAGAAAGCGAAGAATAATCCACATTAAGGTCAAGCAAATAAAAAATCCTCTTCCAAAGGGGAATCATCTAAGAAGGAGAGGCATTTTTGTGCATATTGCAAGAAGGATGGACATGAAGAACACTATTTTTATAAGAAGGATATTGATGAGTTGAAGAATCTTCTAAAAAAGAATCACATTGATTTTCCTTCTCAAATGTCTGAATGACCTTCTTCTCCTTCTTCTTCAAAACAGTCTAAAAAGGACAAAGGTCAAGCATCTACATCAGGAAATAAAGGACAAGCTCTTTGTGCTTCTTCAGGTCTAGGATCAGGAAGATGGCTTCTAGATTCAGGAGCATCTCATCATATGACATCTTCGTAGTCTATATTCTCTTCATTTCAGCCTTGTACTATGTCTCCTATCTTGATGGGAAACAATACATACATGAGCGTAATTGGGAAGGGATCTATTAGTTTTGGGGACAACACTTTTCAAGATGTTTTGTGTGTTCCTCATTTGACGAACAATCTTCTTTCCATATATTAGATTACACATGGTGGAGATGGGAGAACTGTGGAGTTCACACCTGATTCAGTCATCATTTGAGACTTGGATACTAGAGAGATCATTACTACTGAGGTGGTTGATCATTCATCTCGGTTGTATACCTTTGTAGATTTTGCTTCTGATGGTGACATTGTTCCTTTGACTATTGATCATATGAACCATAATTTAGAGGAGACATTTGGCTTCTTGAACTTGGGAGTTCTCACATTAGATCTAGTTCTTGAGCCATGCATTTCATCTCCTCCACCTATTGTTGCAGTTGATGATTCTTGTGATTCCATAGTTTGGGTTCCTTGTGATTTAGTGCAACAGGATATTCATTATCTTTTAGATTTGACTAATTTGGATGGCTTCTTGATAGGTAACTCAGACTTGTTTTTGGAGTCTCATCTTGCAGATTTGGATGGCACCATTGATGGAATTCATCTTCTCTTTGATGAAGATGCTCCTTCTTCAGTTGCTGTGAGGGAACACTCTAACCCTCTTGTTCATTCTCTACATGATCATTCTTCATAGATTGGCATGAGTGTGGATACTTTTGGAAAACATTTGGAGGAGGCTTCTTTGTCTTCAAAGGGGATATCTTTATCTTTGGATCATGTTCTACATATGTATCTCTACTAGATGTTGTATTGTCCTCTTCAGTAGTGTGGCCTAGAACGCCTGTTTAGAGTGTGTTAACTTTCAACATCGACATGGAGACACTTGAGCATGCTTCAGAGACATCATCACATATCATCCTTATTCTTGACATCTTGCATACATACATGGTTTTTTTTCCTCCTAAGGGGAGGAATGTTGTTCGACGATATTGGATCATCTTCAACATTCAATGTCAAGCTTCTACCATCATTGCAGGAGACTCAACATTGAGGGGTGACTGCCTTGTTTCTCTTCTACTTCTCTCCTATGGGGGGTATTTTTTCTCACATGGGGTTTTGGCCTTCTCATGCATCATTGAGAGTATTTCTATTTTGTATTTCATCTCTCTTTTGGGGAGGAGTTTTTTCCCACTAGGTTTTCTCCTTTTCTCCATTTGTGAGAGATTTCATTGCATATGTACATGGGTACCTAACATGACCTAGTAGCTAAGACCCATCTTTGTGTCATTTGCATAATAATCTACTACTCCCTAAGTTTCACTTAAGGGGGTGTGTTGGTGTAAATAAAGTCTTGTACCTAGTTAATTGATTACTAGGGGACTTATTTACATGTTAGTTAAGTTTACTTAGGTCATAGGAAGGAATCTTTCTAGAAGGTGTTAGTTGTCATTAGTTGTTATCTTACCTTTTGACAACTACTACATGTGAACCTAGGTAAATGTGATTATTTGTCTCATGTCATATGATTAAGACACTTGTCATAATCCTATGACATCTTGCATATCACATTGGATATATAACCAAGGGGTCTCTCATTGTATCAACAATCACATCCCAATCATATCATTGAATCAGATTGATAAGAATATAGTTTATTCTTGTCACATTCTATTCTCTTCCTTTTTGTTCTTTCCATTTGGTCTCAAGATCTTGGCAGCCATAGCCAATTCTAAAAACAAGAAACAACACGTGCTAGGGAAGTTTTGATATTCACTAGGTGATTTTATGAACTCAGTAGAAAATTGAGAACACATAAGGGCTAGTGAAGTCCGACATTCATTGGGTGAGTTCTCATTTCAATAATTTACTAAGAAGTATAGTTATAATAATTCTTAGAAGGTAATGTACAATGATCAATATGCCAAAGAAACATCACAAGCTCAATGTGTGTGAGAAAAGTGAAGCATATAGTGTAATGTATGCATCCAACTTAAAGTAATAGATAACACCAACGAAGAGCAATTTCCCTTAAGGTAGAATTAAAATAGTATGTGCAATATGATATGCCATAATATCTTGCAAGGAAAGGTTATTCCAAATGATGTGTTCCCAACAAAGTTTACTCATGATAAGGGGTTGCCCCAAGACAAAGCCACATAATTAAAAAATAATAATAGCACATGAGGGATCCACTGATCTAGGATCAATATCGATGAGAGATAATGTGCAATATGATCATGCTTAGAATTGAAATCATTCCAAAAATACTTGTGGAACTACAAACACAATGGAGAAATGACACATGAAGGCAACAAAGTTTTTGGGTCAACATGAAAGAGACCTAAATTTCTCAACACCTTGCATCATTTGGGAAAAAAGAAAAAAAAAAATTTCACAAAAAAAGACCAATGGAGACACAAATAGATGAGTATCATGACAAATTTGTTTTCTTTATATCCTTGCATTTCAACGAGAACAACAAGGGTTATCCGAAGAAAATAAAAAAGCACAAATACACACCAAGCAACACATCACAAGAGATCACATCACATGCAAGAAAACATACAAAGGTCCACAAAAGGGGCACTAAACATGCAGCTCAATCTAGAGAAAATCATCCACACTTTAATCTTTCTCATCATAAATGGAAGGAAAACAATATGATAAAGGGACTACAACAAGTGCAGTACAAATAGAGGCACTAGGTTCAACACATGGTGGGTTTCTCTCATTAGGAGGATCATCATTTCTGCCCCCATCTAAATTCATTAATTTGGAAAACATAAGACATAATTTATTATGGTCTTCTTTTTGTTCTTCTATTTTATATTCTTTGTCACTATCCAAATGTATCATAATAGGTTCCATATTAGTGTTATCAACATAATTGTGAGCACTATCATTTATATGATCCACTTTCATTCTTTGGTTAGGATTGGATAGGTAAGGTTCAGACTCATGATTCAGTGAGGGTGGTGGGGTGGATTCAAACAATGATGAGGATGGATGGGTGGGAGGTTTTTCATTAGAATTGGGTTGGATGGATGGATGATCACTAGGTAATGTTTGACACTTTCTAACAAGTTGACAAGCCATTGCAAGATGTCTTCATTTACACTCTTTTATAATTCTATAACTTCTTGCATGAGTCTGAACTTGTGGAAATGGAAAATGTATCCCTTTTCCTTACTTGATTTGTTAATGATTAATGTTAAAATGAAATTAATGTGGCCTTGATCTAGTGTTGTAATGTGTTTTCCAAATTCACATTAGGTCTTGGACCCTTTTTAAGCTAAATAAACCTAACTTTTCCTTAATTTAGTGTTGTAAAGTGTATTCATTTACATTTTTTTCACATTAAATTTAGGACCCTTGGACCTAATGTTTCTTTAATCTAGTGTTGTAATGTGTTGTACACATTCACAATGGATTTAAGGTCCTTTTAAGCTAAATAGATCTAATTTTTCCTTAATTTGATGTTGTAAAGTATATTTTTTTACACTTTTAAATTTAATTTTGGGCCCTCTTACATTTATGACCTTTATATCATCATTAATAGGCCCCTAAGACCCTATATTATGCATCCCGAGGCTTATTTTAATTGAAATCCTCACAAGATCAACAAATAGACTTAATTTTTCATTTCCTCGACACTTTCTCTCTCTAAAAGGCCCTGTGGGACCCATATGCAACCTTGGGCATATAAGTTCCATCTAGGTGGAGCCCAAATTCCACAAATGGCGTATGAGTCCCATTTGGCCCCTTTTTAGGTTTTTGAGCAGGAAATCAGGGTTTTAGATTCAAATTTATTGAATGTCAACCTTTGGGATCTAATAAATAGTAACTTGGATGGCTTGCCTATATAAATAAGGTATCAAATCATTATTTCATTAAGCCTACATGATATCACTTTTCAAGCACTCAAGAGTTAAGCATTCTAAGACTTCGCAATAGCATCAAGATAGTTTACAAGATCATTTCTAACACATTCAAGGGTAGATTTCTTCATCAATTGTTGCAGGAATTCAAGATCCATCATTAAGACAAGATCATCAAGCATCACACATGTTGTTGAGCTAGTGTTGTGATGTAGCATTGAAGATCCCTTTGCAAGAATAGTTTCATATCCTCATTCAAGCCTCTACAGGTTTTCAAGTGCACACAAGTTTGATTTTACATCTTTCTATCCTGATTTACTTGCATTTCTAGGTCACTTAATTGAGCTTTGCACATCATTAGGTTTTATCATTATATCTTACATTTCATTAATAATTCCATGCCCTAGCTTGGTGGTGAACCCCTCTTTAGTTTATAATTAGACCCTAGGACACCCTATTCCAAGATCTCTCTCCCCTTTACATCCTTAGATTGGGATCTCTAGGGTTTCCTTGAATTTGGAGTATAGAAAATTTTTGTCCTATTTCCTAAACCATGACAATTTTTTTTTTTTATATATCTTATATTTTGGTGATCTTGCATTTAGAACACATCATTTCTGATTTGGAGTGCATTATCATCCTAGATCTAGCTTGCATTAACTTAGAATTACGTTTTGCACTAGTTAATTTGTATCGATGGTTTCAAAATCTTGCATTAGTGAAAGTGCATATAGGTTGCATTTTTCCATCTTGCTGTGTCGCCAAAAAGGGTAGCCTTTGAAACTTTTTACTCATTTGGACCCTTTCCTATGAATTTTGAACCTTTTTCAACCTCTTTTCACCCATTTCCAAGCCTTGTGCCAAGTGTTGTAAGGTGTAAAACATTTTCACACTCTCTTAGGCTTGTCATCACTTAATTAACCCTTTCTTATGCTATAATGACCCCCTAATACACATATAAGTCCTATCTTAGTGTGTTTCCATGAGACAATCCCGAAAAGCACCAATAAGCACACGTTAATTCCCAAAAAATAATGAAAATTGCCTAGGTGGACTAGATCGCCACCTTGGGCGACCTAGTCCCATGTGGCATAAAAATTGAAATAAACTTAATTTCTTTTGATATTTTGGTCTCTTAAACCCTAAGGTCGGCTTGTATGGTGTTATTTTGGGAAAATTAGGGCACAACTTGTATAAATAAGTCCCAAAAACCTAATTTCTCATTAGAGACACACATTATGCACCACTCAACTCACACTCGTCTCATCTCTCATCACTTCTTCTCAAGCAAGCTAGGGTTTGAGCATTCCAAGTCAACAAGGTATTTTTTTGAAGCATTCAAGGGCTGATTGCTACAACAACACAAGATCTCTCATCATGCCAAGGTAAATCTCTCCATTACTCCACTAATTCATGTTTCATTTACATTATTTCTATTCATTTTGGTTTAGTTACCTAAAATGGGTTTGACCAAGGCAAATCCCTAATCCCTAACAATCAACATTCTTCCTTTCTTTCCTTGTGTGTTTGCAGATTTAGGTACCTTGGAGATCATTGGAGACTTTGAAGACTTTTTGAAGACCACTCCTTTCTTGCAAAGTCCAAACATTCACCAAAAGTCACTTTCAGACCTGACTATCAAAATTTCAGAAGTGGACAACTGTGAAGAACCAAGGTGCAGACTTAGGGCTTCCATTTCCCCTTCAAAAATTCTAGAAATCTTGAATAGGACTAAGTCACCAACAATGGTGACCTAGTTCCACTGGATAGGTCTTTCTATGATTTTCACATTTTCAGACACCCATTTGGTAGAAATGGGCTCCGAACCAACTTTCTCAAATCTGGGATTAGGTTGCCCAGATTGGCACAAGTGTTCCTTTCCGCTTCTACAACATTTTCATTAGTATTCTAGACCTCCATCAGATTCCTTTTCTAATGCTAGGTACACACATTCTATCTCTTTCATTTATGTATATTTTAGTGTACATTATTAGGTCATTTTGTATATGTTTGCATACAACATGATGTTTTCCAACACTCTACATTTCCATAGTTGAGCATTAAGAAATCATTTACATTTTAAGTTCTCTACATTTAAGGAATCTAACACACATCACTTTAAGCCCCCAAATCCCCCTTTTGAATGAACCCTAAAGTGAAAAGGTGTGAAAGAAAGACCTCTTTCCTCTTAGATGCAAAACCCTAGAAGTGTAAGAGTACACATCTTTCCCCTCTTCATTTTTGGTGGTTCATTTTGGTGAGCCTGACTTTCTTACACCCTCTTATTTAATATAGAGTCCTTCATTATCCTAGGATTAGATTCCATTGCATGTTGCATTAGTGAAGTTGCATCCTAGGGTTTCAAAATTTGCATTAGTAAAAAGTGCATAATAGGTTGCATTTTTGCATCATTTCTAAAATTTTGCATTTTCATGTTAGGTCTGCATTAGAAAATATAGAAACCAACTGAATCAATCCAAAAAATCTTAAAAATCTCAAAAAAATCACCAGGAAGACTAAGTCACCACCCTGGGTGACCTAGTCCCTTTAGGCTTTTGAAATTGCCCTTTACAAAGCTAAAACCCCTATTTTTAGGCTTCTATTTTGTGCCATTACCTATCTCTATCAATAGGTTGTGTTTCTTTTACATATATTTTATTAGAATTAGCTTACTTTAGCTCATTTCATGTATTGTACATTTTCAATTTTGCATTTACATAGTTTTATTTTTAGATCATTGATAGTGTAATCAACAAATTGCCTTCTTTGCAATCTGAAAATTATCTTTCATTTTTAGTCTTCAAATTGCATTCTACATTATTCAACATGTTAGTTTCAATTATTTCTAAAATTTCAAAGACAAAGTTAGTAAATACACATGTTAATAATTCATTCAATGCATTCCCTAGTTATGAGAGTCTAGCGAATGAAAATATTTATAATTGTCTTTAACCTACACTACCTTATATCTCTCCTATTTGTGAGGATAATGTGTTAGAAGCAAATACAAATATGGGAAATCATGATGATAATAATTGTCCCTCTCTTGATACCTCTCCTTCTAGTGATAAAGGTATCTTGTTAAAATAAGGTACAATCATTGAGCATCATGAAGGTCTTGCTTGTTCTTCTCCTCATCCCCTTTGGGAAGATATTTTAACACAAGAACATCAAATTATAATCAAATTTATAAACATTACCTTACCTAGTCTCCCTAACTATGATGATCAACATTGCCCTTCTTCTAATGTACCTCGTCGATGCAAAGAGGACACATTGGTGTTAGAAGATCCTTCTCCTAAGAGTCATAAGACTCTTGGCCCTACCTACCTATTTGAAAATCATAGTGGTACTTCTCTTGATGCCTCCAACCCTTGTCATGAAGCATGTGATGAACCTTTTCAAAGCTCTTCTACTAGGGTTGATAGTACATGGAATAAGAGAATGCACCCTTTGATAATCAAATAGAATCCTATCCTAATCCTTCACTTCCTCATAATCCCATCATTGATCATTTACTTAATAATATTATACCCTTACAAGAAGATGTAGAGCCTATCTTAGACTCTCTTTCCCTAAGAGTTGTTAATATTATTCAACCTCAACTCATCCTTTATCCTCCTTCAACCAAACCTAAACTTTAATTTACCCTCTACCCACCTCAGAATAATGTGTTACAACAACCGAGTCAAGATACCGTTGCTCATACAAATTACACTCGTACCAATCCGCATTCCCAACCACCACCCTCCACTTCCTTACCTTCATCCCCTCCCATCTTACCTGCTGCCCCTCGCTTGAATTCCCTCCTTAAGGAGTATGAATTTGTTGACCAACTAAAGAATACTTAGGTGCTAAAATATCCTTATGGGACCTTATTAAAGTCTCCCCTCACCATCACAACATGATGCAAGCAACCTTACAACAAGTTCCCATCCCTTCTACTGAGGAATCAAATGAACACGTAGCCATTATTCATGGAAAAAATGCTGATATTGTTTTTCACCAAAGTGAGCTCCCTCCTTTGGATGTGCAAAAACAAAATGAAGCCTTCATAATAATATCTAAATACAAAACAAAAGGGATCAAGTGAACTCTTGTAGATACTACCTTTTCTCTTAATGTGTGTAGTGTGCACCTTTTGGATAGGCTTGGCATTGATAGATCCCACATCCAACATGATTATCTCTTTATTAGAGGATTTGACAACGTCACTAAGAAACCACTCGGTGTAGTCACTATACCTCTTACAGTTGAAATGGCCACATTGGACACAAAAATCCATGTTATGCCTCATGAGATTTCATACAACCTTCTCTTAGGCAGGCCATGGATTCATGCAATGAATGGAGTGCCTTCCACTCTTCATCGTAAGATGAAGTACATCTACAATAAAAAATTATACACACTTGATGCTGATTTTGAACCTAATAGTTTCTTACACATTGAAAAATCCAAAGAGAATCACTTCAACACCTTAACACCAACCACCCAAGTGGAACCCACACACCACCCAAATCAAACCCAACATCTTGAGAAAATCACCACGCTCTTAGTTGATGATTGGGGTTCCTTAGACTTCACCCCTCCCTTAATGGGAGAATCCAAGATCATACACAGAGACTCTGAAAAGGGAAATGTAGTCTTATCCACACAAGACTCGACTAACTCCTTGCAAGCATCAACCTCAAACCATTTGGCTAGTTAAGCATCCAATGAACAAATACTTGATCTAAAAAAGCTAAAAAATATTTATGGAAAAGGTTAATGATCTCATGAACCAACTTTGCTACAACGGAAAAGGTTGTTGTGCTAACAAACAAGGTATCCACACCCCTATAGAGCCTATCCAACGAACATCACATCATGGTCTTGGTTATTGTCCTCTAATCGAGACCACCAAGCCTTCACCTCCCATCAACACCATCCCAATTCACCCTTCTAAACCAACCTTAGAAAGTGATCCTTTGACACCAACAAAAGGAATCTTTTCTTATAGCCAATTTCATCTCGCAACCAACTACTGATTTGGATTTTACACACTCCTCTGATGGAGTATACAAAATATCACAATCTATAGCACCTTGTATAGGTATGACATCCTATCCTATGGGTGAAATTTCCCTATCACCAATCAAAGGATCACCTTCTACCCTCACTCAAGAGGGCATCTTGTTGAGACTCATCCAAGATCACTTGATCTCCCTTTCTCCTAGAACTCAAAAAGATTGTTCAAACAAACATTCCTTTTGTGCCTACCACCGAGTTCACGGCCATCACACTAATGAGTGTAAGGCCTTGAGTAGAAAAATTCAACATCTTAAGGCATTTTGTGTTCTCCCATCTATGGGGGCACCTAATTCCTCTAATTGATACCAAATTTTCCCTCAACCTTGCATTCCCCCAATCCTTTCAGCTCACTATTGTCCTAGACTAAGAGGGGACAACGGGTTAGTTAGCTTCTTCCCTCGTATGTCACTTGTCATTGTCTCTTTTGACTAGTCATTAACCTTTCATGAACATATATGAGCAAGCTTGGGATGTGGATGAATTTTCTTAAGTTGAATCACATGTGACATATTACCCTTCTCATGATGCAACTTAATTCGGAAACATATGAATCGACATAGGGCTTTCCGAACAAGCTCTCATGTCCTCCCCCTCTTCTACTTTAAAGCAATTTCTCATAGAATGGTGTGTAGTAATTCCTTTCAAGTGGGGGCATACATCACCACTCACATTTCATTGTGCGATCTTCTTTTTTCTTGCGATTCCTTCTCTTAGAAACATTACACATAATGTTACTTAGGTTGATACATTTGCATTTTCCCTCTTTTGCATACAAGATGAGCCCTTGCCTCTCTTGGATACAATATGAGTACATTTGAACTTTTTATCTCTTGGCAACATTACACATAATTTTCCTTAAGTTGAGACATCACATGAACAAAAGAAAAATCCCTTTGAACAAAATTATTTTCAAACATCACTTTTCTTTTATGGCACCTTATCAAAGTTATCAGGAGGTATAACTTTGGTATGGTTTGAGCGGGAAGCCCAACAAGCGGCATGAATTTCCCCATAGCCACCTTTATGTGTGTGAGTACATACCAACTATGTGTATTTTTCTCACCTTTTGGGAAAACTCACCCCATGGACGACCTGATGTTCTGTGGCTTGAGAGTGAGCTCATCTCTTCATTCTCTTCATACTAATCTTTGTCATTGCATGATCATGTATCTTGTTTTGTTGTAATGCATTCACCCTTGAATGTGTCTTTGGAATTGATGTGAAGTTGACTTAGAATCTTGAATCCTTCGGGGCTTGACCACCTCCTTCTCCTTTCTCATTCTTCGCCATCTCCATCAGGCTACTTTAGTGTGAGTTTGAAGAAATTTCATCCTCTCACTAAAGTGGGGGCTAAATGTGTCACCAAAAAGTGTAGCCTTTGACACTTTTCACTCATTTGGACCCTTGCCTATGGATTTTTGACCTATTTCAACCTCTTTTCACCCATTTCCAAGCCTTGTGCCAAAGTGTTGTAAGGTGTTTTAAAACATTTTCACACTCTCCTAAGCTTCTCATCACTTAATTAACCCTTTATTATGCTATAATGGCCCCCTAATACACATATAATTCCTATCTTAGTGTGTTTTCATGAGACAATCCTGACAAGCATCAATAACCACAGGTTAATTATCAACAACTAATGAAAATTGCCCAGGTGGACTAGGTCGCCACCTTGGGTGACCTAGTCTCACGTGGCATAAAAATTGAAATAAATTTAATTTATTTTGGGATTTTGGTCTCTTAAACCCTAAGGTCAACCTGTATGGTGTTATTTCAGGAAAATTAGGGCACAACTTCTATAAATAAGCCTAAAAACCCTAATTTCTCATCAGAGACACATTATGCACCGCTCAACTCACACTCCTCTCATCTCTCAACACTTCTTCTCAAGCAAGCTACGGTTTGAGAATTCCAAGTCAACAAGACATCTTTTCTGAAGCATTCAACGACTGATTGCTGTAGCAACACAAGATCTCTAATCATGGCAAGGTAACTCTCTCCATTACTCCATTACTTCATGTTTCATTTACATTATTTCTATTCATTTTGGTTTAGTTACCTAAAAGGGGTTTGACCATGCAGTTTGTGCTTCTCCGTGTGTCCTTCTCTGCCAACAAGTATTAGATTGGGTGAATTCATTCGACTCTCTTCGTGCTCTTTTCGTCCCTCATGCTCTTTGTTATTTGAATCACATTGATTTTGACTAACATGTATTTATTTCAATAAATAAAAGGGCTTTATACGCTGGTTGCTGTCTATGGAAGGGTATTTTGAGAATGCGTAGTCTGCAAAAAAAAAGTTAATGGCATTTCTAACCAGATCAAAATTTACTTATCATGTTTTCATACAGTATTTATCAAGAATCAAAAAAGCGTTCGAACCGAAGGCAAACCACCTTAAGTCATATTCAATATGTCTATTAGAGCATCTTGTAAATAAGTATTTAATACGTCTATTGGAGCATCTTGTAAATAAGAAAACATTCATAGAAGGTAAATTACAGTGAGCATATCAAATTCATCACAAGCATATCAAAGGCATATAGAGATAGACCCGCTATCAAAGGAATATAAAGAAATCATTTGCCGCTATAGAGATAAATCTACATATCAGAGACTTATGATAGATTATTCAAAGTGTTCACAGAGCTGTTTAGAAACCAGATACCAAGCAAATATATCATAGAGAATCATGTTCATTATTTAACAAATTCAAATGGCACCATGATTAAGCTCGTGTATTTGAGAGGCAAGTCAAAAACTTATGCAGGCATGAACTCATATCAGAAGCTCACATAGACATGAAAACACCATATAATCCGTGCAAAGAAAAATAAAAATGCAACATATCATATTGAGAAAGATGTAAAGCAAAATGGATGTAAATATGTGAATCTGCAGAAACCCTTATTTCCTGTAATTTCCAAACAATTTGCAAACAAAATATTGAAACTATGCAGACAAAACGTTAAAGGCCCTCCTTCTAGCGCCATTTGTAGGATGGTGAAATCTTGCACATTGATTGTGTAGATTCAGCCATCCTCATAGAATAACATGGTTCATTTCTCCAAATAAAATGCTAAAACTAGATCAAACATGCATGGAGAAAAGGAAATACAACCTATTCTATTCTATGATGGATTGGTGCCCTCCATGAAGATGTGAGAGAGCCCTTTCCCAATCCCTTTCTAAGCCAAATGAGATAGACAATGAGTTGCTATGAGCTCAAGTTGCCTATAGTTTAGATACCTTCCAATTGTGTTGTAAAATGAGAGAAGATGCATTGCTTTTATAGAAGAAGTTGAGAGAAGAGAGGCCAAGTTTAGCCAATGTGGGACTAAATCCCCTCCAATAGAATAGAGCCACTTGGCATGATGGGATTGGTCAAAGCTTGTGCAAGTTTTGGCCAATGTGCCCATTCAAATTTGAAAAATGTCAATAAATGCATGTTGTTGAGGGTTTTGGGGGGAATAATCTTTGTACAAAAAAGTCAAAGATGAGAGTTATTGAGAGAAAATAGGATTTTTAATAAATCAATTAAATTGATTTATTGATGCAAGTGGGTGGGTTAGTTAGGAGTTTAGATTTGACTCTAGTTGAGTCAAAAGCTAGAGAATGCTAATCATGATTAGAAGTTAATTAATTTAGATTAATTAACTTAGGGGATTTTAGGGATTTGATATTTGATTTTAAATCAGTTTGATTTATTAAATCAAATAAGAAGAACCTTAGGAACTTAATTAAATAATTTAATTTATTTAATTAAGCTTGATGAATCTTAGGATTAAATCAATAAATTGCTTTAATTGATTAGTAGAAGAAACGAATGCATGATGTTAGTTATAGTGGAATGCATAATGTTATTTTTGGATGTCTACATTTTGCCCCTCTTTGAAGCAATGTACTCGTTGCATTGATTCAAAGAATGATGTTGTCGGCATCGAAATTAAAAAAAATTCTTTGGTTTTTTTGGATGCCCCAGTAGAAAATAAGTACGTTAGTACATTGCCCCCTCGAGAGATCGAGCGAAAAGATACAATTTGAGGTGGATCTCGCGACAAAGAGGTTCAAAATGGATGTATGGATGGTTAGACTATATGATAATGATGATGAAAATGAGATGTTTGGAAGATGCTTAGGATAACAAATTTATATTATCATAAACAACTTTAAATGATTATGCAATGCATGTGAGATGGATGAGATGGATGATGTTGTCCTGATATGATGGTATGACATGATTATGCGAAATGAGAATACGGATGCAAGATGGATGCATTGTTAGCGTGACAGAAGATAGAAGAATGAGAGGGATGAACCCTTAAATCTAAGAAGAATGTAGAAGTCCAATAAGTCCAATAGTCATCGAGACTTTATTGGATATGACGATGAATGATGATGATGTGTTGCTTATCCAGGGATGGGAAAAGAGCATACCTTTCTTTATGTTTGATAACACACATAGGTGTGATGCATCAAGGTATTAAGAACCAGGATGGCGTTGCGCCTAGTGTGATGCACTTTGACTTGACAATCAGATAGGAGTACTCTTGTTCACACTTGACAGACATAACCTTATTCAGAATGCAGTTCAGATATTCTAGACATCTCGGGCCAAAACATAAAAAGGCAAGCCTTCTTATGTGGTCAACAAGATACCTAAAACATCCTTCCTACAAACAAAACAAAGTATGCGTGACGAAGTTATTTTACAAGAATATCCAACAAGCACAGCAGATAAAAAGATACTGATCGTTGCCCCATTCCTTTCTCTCTAAACCAGTTTTGTTTAGGCATCATCGAGAGGTCCTTGGAATGAGCGCAAAATAAGATAAGTCTAAAAGACTAAAATAAAGTAAACAAACAAGCTGATGTTCTTCGTATCGCTAGCCAAGACTAAACTACTGTGGGGTACCTAATGCTTATGTCCATCGCAGGAAAGCTTCATCCTAGGACATGTAGTGATCAGGGTTTTGGTGAGACTGATTGCATGATAAGCTATTGATACTCCGAGTTGACCAACTTGCTGACTTACTGACTTAGACCTTCGAGACTTTGACGATTAGGTGTTCACTTTAGAACCTGCTAAACTTGTTCTGACTAACTCACCAAAGAGTGAAAGCGACGATGATTTATTATGAGTGATGACAATCACGAGTGAAAGCGAGATGAAATGGATGCACCATTTTGGTTTTTTCAAATGTTTTGAGGCTGTTTTTGGTATTTTTGGAATTTTACAAATGTTTTTGGTATTTTCAAGATTTTCCAATGTTTTTGGTATTTTCAAGATTTTACAACGAACAGACTAACTTAAAGACCTATCCTAGGGGTCTCGGGAGCTCATCCATAGATTAGCCTTGCCTACGTTATATACGCAGAGACCACGTAGTTCGACTGGTGGTGGACTGACTTGATGATAATATGGACAAATGGATTGCCATTTTATTGCCTAAAGGACTGACTTAAGATGCAGACTAGATGGGCAAACGGATTGCCAATGCGACGGACGCCTAAAGGACTGACCCAACCGTCTCGGGGGATGATCAAAGATCACCCTTGCCTACGTTCAAGCTCAGAGACGACGTAGTTCGACAAGGTAGAAAAAAAACTGACAAGACTTAATGATGAAATTTTTGAAGATTTTCTGATATTTCGACATGTTTTTGGATTTTTGATGATTTTTCTGAATGTTTTTGGTTTTTTGAATGAGTTTTCTGAATGTTTTTGGAATTTTTTGATGAATTTTGAAAAAGATCACGAGAATATACACGAATCCGATCCGATGTTGCGAGAACGTGCCCCCAGTGTGGTGCGATAGACTACTTCGATAAAGGCAGGACAGACTGACCTTTGAAATGCCAAGTAGTTCCAATGGTGGAATATAGTACAGATACCAACGCAGGCTATGGTATGGATGCGAGCGGATAAGTGGAATGTGATGGAGTGGATGAGTTGTGCAGATCCTGATAGATGGGGAAGGTACTTTATTTACACTTGACGCCTGTTTGCCAGGTTTTCACCAAGGTATTTTCCCAAAGTGCCACCGAAGTGGTTTTCACTAGAGGACGATTTTTTCTCTTTACTATTTTTCAATCCTTTTCTGATTTTTTTTTTTTTTGGATTTTTTGATCTTTTGATTTTTTTTGTTGTCACCAAGATGCCTGTTTGCTAGGTTTTCATCGAGGTAACCATTTTTTCAGGACTTTTTCTGATTGTTTTTGTATTTTCTGGTTCTATACCTTGCAATGTTTAGGCATAAAACTTTTTGAGATGAGAGCTATTCAGAGGCTCCTGCAGAGGCTCGCCTTCTGGTGTTGCTAGTTGATATGCCCCTGATGTGTAACTTGCAGTGATGACGAAAGGTCCCAGCCAGTTGGGCTCAAATTTTCCCTTTGTATCTGGATTTGGCACGTTCTTTTGGTTTTCTTTCAGCACGAGGTCACCAACTTGGAAAGTGTGTTGTCTGATCTTCTTGTTGTAGCTCCTTTTTAGGCGATTCTGGTACACTTGTAGATGATTAAGGGCATCCATGCGCCTTTCATCTAGTAATTCCAACTCATTGAGTCTTGTGACCCTGTATTCCTCATCTGTGATAAGGTTTTGCAGTGATATCCTTAGTGATGGGAGCTCGATCTCAATGGGGAGTATGGCCTCTGATCCGTAGACCAGAGAGAATGGGGTGGCGCCTGTTGGCGTGCGGATGCTGGTGCGGTAGGCCCATAAGGCGGATTTAACTGCAGATGCCAGTCACGACCAGAGTCATTGACTGTTTTCTTGAGGATTTTCAAAATGGTTTTATTTGTAGCTTCTGCTTGGCCATTGCCTTGTGGATAATATGGAGTGGAAAAGCGATGCTTGATTTTGAATTTTTCACACAAGTCACGGACATCCTGATTCTTGAAGGGTGTCCCATTATCAGAGATAATGGATTGGGGGACACCGTACCGACAAATGAGGTAATTCAGGATAAACTTGGATATCTGCTTTCCGGTGATGTAGGTCATGGGAATTGCTTCGACCCACTTAGTGAAGTATTCGGTGGCGGTGATAATGAATTTATGGCCATTGGATGAGGTGGGTGATATTTTACCAATGAGATCAAGCCCCCATTGTGAAAAGGGCCAAGGTGTAACAATAGGATGCAGTTCTTGAGCTGGTGCATGAATAAGATCTCCATGCTGTTGGCATTGCAAGCATTTTCTGACAAAATTGTGTGCCTCTTTTTCCATCGTCGGCCAGTAGTACCCTGTTCTTAGCAACTTTTTAGCCAAGGTCATACCACTTGAGTGTGACCCACACGTGCCATTGTGTACCTCAGTTAGAGCAGTCAGGGCTTCCTCGGGTTTTAAACAACGTAACAGGGTTCCATCGGTACTCCTACGGAAGAGGGTCTCTCCTAGGATGACGAATCGTGAAGTTCTTTTGATGAAAGTGCGTTTTAGGTTTGGGGTGATGTCAGTGGGGAGGATTCCTAACTTTAGGTAGATGTATATATCATGATAGCAAAGATCACCGGGACCAACGAGTTCACATGCGTATTCTAACTCTGGTACCTCGAATGTGGGTATGAGAAGCTGCTCTATGAGGAATTCATGTTTCGAGACGTTACGAGGGATGTCGAGTAAGGATCCAATTGTCGCGATTGCATCAGCTGCTCTGTTGTTTGTCCTTGGTATCTGCTCAAAGGTAATGTCGATGAAAGATTCCTTGAGGCTTTCTACCACCTTCTTGTATGGTGTGAGCTTATCATCCTTGGTTTGGTATTCGCCGTTGACTTGGTTGATGATAAGTTGCGAGTCGCCATAGACTTTTAGTGCCATGATTCGCCATTGTGCTGCAATCTTGAGTCCTATGGTCAAAGCCTCATATTCTGCTATATTGTTTGTACAAGGGAATGCCAACTTGTATGATCTAGGTATGCAATCTCCTTGCGGTGTGATGAAAAACACACCAGCTCCTGACCCATGTTGTGTGTGAGAGCCATCAAAGTATAGCTTCCAGTGGTCTGTTGCATCAAGGTTAAAAAGGGACTCATCTGGGAATTCTGATATGAGTGGATTATCTGTGTAGAGGGGAGCTTCTGCCAGCTGATCCGCAATGACTTGTCCTTTTATGGCTTTTCGTTCTACATACTCGATATCATGTTCAGATAATATCATTACCCACTTAGCCATTCTACCTGTAAGTGCTGCTTTTGTCAATAGGTACTTTAGAGGGTCTATTTTGGCAATCAACTTGATTTGGTGCGCTAGCATGTAGTGTCTGAATTTCTGAGCCGCAAATACCAATGCTAGGCAAGCTTTCTCTATTGACGTGTAATTGAGCTCATGTCCCACCATTGTTCTGCTGATGTAGTAGATAGCCCGCTGGTTCCCTTTTCATCATGTTGGGCTAAAAGGGCCCCCAGGGCGGCTGTTGTTGCAGAGATATATAGGATTAGTGATTTCCCCACAATTGGTGGCATCAATACAGGTGGTGTAAGTAGATATTCTTTTATTTTGTTAAATGCTTGCTCGCATTTGTCATCCCATCTGAAAGCTACTCCCTTGTGAAGTAGGTGTGAATAGGCAATCTGTTTATCTGCCAATTGTGCTATGAATCTTCGGATGGACTGGAGTCTTCCTTGCAATCCTCTTAGTTGTTTCAACGTTCTTGGTGCTTTCATTTCAAGGATTGCTTTTACCTTTGCAGGGTCTACCTCTATCCCTCTCATTGAAACTATGTATCCTAGCAGCTTCCCTGATTGCACCCCAAAGACACACTTCTTCGGGTTGAGTCTAACCTTATATTGTTCGAGCCTGTCAAAGATAGCACTTAGAGTTGCTATATGGTCTTGTCTCTTCTTTGATTTAGCAAGTATGTCATCTACATAATCTTCGACTGTTTTGTGGATCATGTCGTGGAAGATTAATGTCATGGCTCTTTGGTAGGTAGCTCCTGCATTCTTCAACCCAAATGGCATTACATTCCAGCAGTAGGTGCCCCACGGACATGTGAATGCTGTCTTGTGTTGGTCTTCTTTTGCGATCAATATCTGATTGTACCCCGAGAAACCATCCATTAGGGAAAGCATCTCATGTCCGGCCGTCATATCCACTATCATGTCAATGTTGGGTAGTGGAAAGTCATCCTTGGGACATGCTTTGTTTAGGTCTCTGAAATCAGTGCAGATGCGGATGCCCCCTTTCGGTTTTGAGACTGGTACGAGGTTAGATACCCATTCTGGATAGTCAATCGGGCGTATGAAGCCAACATCCAGAAGTTTCTGTAGCTCAATCTTTACAAGCAAGGCTATTTGTGGGTGCATCTTCCTTAGCTTCTGTCTGACTGGTTTTGCTCCGGGGTGAACGGCCAAATGATGCACTACTACTTCAGGATCCAGGCCTGGCATGTCTGCATAGGTCCACGCAAAATTTACCTTTCTCTCCTTTAGGAAAGCTGCCAGTAGTTTTTGTTCTTCTTCTAGGAGGGATTCTGCATAGAAGGTAATTTGTGGTTCTGATTCTGTTCCTAAGTTGACCGGGTTGCACTGTTCTGCCAATACTGTTGACTTCTCCTGGTGTAGAGCAGTAGGGGGGAGATTGAATCCTTCATCCTCTGGTGCCTCAGAGAGGTTTTCGCCATTGGATGCGTCCTTTATTTTTACTATTTTATGGTTAGAGAGTGTCACAGTGTGGTTTTCACTCAATAACTCTGAGCTTATTCTTTTTCTTTTGCGACTGAAAGACTCAATCGTCTCCCCATAGTATGCTTGTGTGTCTAGAGTGATATCAAATCCTGCCTTGTGATCTCCACATGGAACAGTATCCCTTAGTCCCATGAATTCGGAGAGAGCCTCATCGTTTTCGAATGAGTCTAGAATCGGCGGTCCCCGTTGGTCGTGATCGATGAGTTGGGGGTATACTAAGTGGATTTGGTGGGTTTGTTGGATTGGCTCAGTGGGTGAGACACTAATCATCAATAAGGTGGAATCTTCAAAGAGCCTAGGTAGGCCACCTATGGTGTCATCGTCATCACTGCTACTACAAACGTCAGTTATGTCAAATGTGAAGTTATCGAGAGGTAGGCCTGTGGACACGGGTAATCTAAGATTAGTTGTCGAGACCCGAGGAGAGGACCTGACTGCCCTATTAGGAACACTTCTGCCACGCACAGTTATACTCGGAGGGGTACAGCCGAGGCCAAGGTTCTGCGTTCTTCTTTCTACAATGATGGGCTCCAACCGTCCATCACTATTTCTTCCTAGGCTTTCATTCCTGTTATAGCCCATGCCGAACATCATTTGTAACCCTCTGTTTGTTTCCTCCATGGGTAGGGTGGGAGTGGGTCTTTCATCTTGGTACAGAGTGTTTGTGATGTCCTCCTCGTCCACATTTTCCTGACTGAGATCCCCCCAACTGTGGAATCCAGAGGGTTCTGTTCTAGTGCGGACAGGTGTTTGAGTCAATTGTGGTTGCCCATGTGATCTAGGAGATTGTGGTAACTCTCCTACAACAAAAGCATTTCTCTTCATTCTATAATCACCGCATCCATTGTCCTGTATCATGTTCTTGATCTCGGATATGTCGGGGATGGCGGGTGTCTCTGTCGCAGAAGTGGAGGCGAGATTAGCTGGGTCTATGTATGAAGTGGATGGTCCTTCATCATTTTTAGGTACTTGAGGGATCTTGTAAAACTTGGCTTCCAAGTTTTTGCAATAGGCGAAGGGTTCGGGATCCCCATATATGGTAACCTCCTCGTTTTGATATGAGAACTTAATGCACTGATGATAGGTTGAGGCCACTGCCTTCATTCCGTGTATCCATGGGCGTCCCAGGAGGATGTTGTATGGCAAATCAAGGTCAAGAACTTGACAAGTTGTTTCCATGGTTGCTGGCCCCACTTGGATGGGGATCTTGATAGTGCCCTGAGACACTCTTTCTTGGTCATCATATGCTCTTATGGTGATACTTTTGTTTTTATTGATGGAATCCTCGGCGAATCCCAATTTCTTTATAAGTTTCAGAGAACAAATATTAAGACCTGCACCACCATCTACCAGGACTCGCTTGACTTTCTTTTTATGAACTAGGATTTGGAGGTGAAGTGCCCGGTTATGAGATGGCTGCGGGGGGAAATCTTGGTCCGAAAATGTGATGAGATTCGGGGTAACGATGTTACCTACCATAGCCTGAAATTGCTCTGTGTCAAGGGTAGCAGCGACGGTAGAGGCAGCTAGTGCTTCATCCAGGATCTGTCGATGAGCGGCGGAGATTTTTAGTAATTCCATGATGGATATTTGTGCGGGTGTTCTCTTCAGTTGGTCAATTACATTGTAATCATAGGGGACGGCCTTTGTGTTGGTAATGGGGGTCTTAGCAGGTGCCCCGGCAATGGTAACTTTTCCGCCTCGTGTGGTGACTCCACAGTCATTGTTGGTTCCCTTGATATTTATGACAGTGACCAACTCGTCGACACATCCGACTATCTCCTCGTATACTAGATTGGCACTAGCATACTTTTGTTTACCCTTATTATTCCCTTGGTTATTTCCCTGATTATGATTCGGCATCGGATTCGTGTAGATTTTTAGGTCTTGGTTTCCGGCCGGCTGCTCGATGTTGATGACCTTATCCTCGATGAGGTCTTGGATGATATTCTTGAGTCTCATGCAGTTGGCGGTGGTGTGTCCTTTAACTTTGTGGAAGTCACACAGGAGATTCTCGTTGTACCACGGCGGTTTGGTCATGGGCTCTGTGTATTGTTCGGAGTTAGAAATTTTGATTAGGTTTTCTTTGACCAATTTCTTCATGACAGACTCAATCGATTCGCCAAGGGCTGTGAACTTCCTCTTGGGGGGAAACTTGTTGCGGGGAGGTGGTCCTCCTTGATTACCCACATTGTTGACTTGGCTAGTGGAAGGTGGTTGTGACTGTGCTACTACCGCATTAGCCTGCACATTGTTGTGGTTATGAGTTTGCGGATGATGATGATTTTGGGTATTTTGCTTAGGAGCACTGATGACTACCTTAGCATCAACCACGCCGTCGTTCGTGATATTTTTGTTCCTCGACCATGTTCGAGGTTTATCATTGTAGTTGTTGGACGGGTGGTTATCCTGCGGTGGAGTGAATGTAGGTGCGCCTCCTCGCGCAGTAAGGGCTCTTTCGATGTTGAGCGCCTTTGGAATTAGTTGATCGTAAGATGTGATGCACTGCATTTTTAGGTAGAACGCCAGGTTTTCATCTAAGTTGGCTATGATGGTGCAAACTTGTTGTTCCTCTGGCATGGCCCACTTGCTCTGATTGGCCTTGGATCGCCATCTTTGCAAGAAGGATGCAAATAACTCTCCTCTTCTTTGTTTGAGTGCAGATAGTTCTTCTAAACTGACATCCGCACCCATATTAAAAGCGTAATTTTTAAGGAAAGCCTCCACAATTTCCTCGAATGTTTTAATGCCCGTGGGTAGGCGAGAAAACCATTCCATAGCTGGACCAGTCAGGCTTCGGGGGAAGAGCCGCATTAGATACGTGTCATCATATGCGACTTCCATGCAGTGCACCTGAAATTCCCTGACGTGGTTTTCAGGGTTGCCCGTTCCATTGTACTTATCAAATTTGGGGATCTCGAATCCCTTTGGAAACGGTACCATGGTGAGACTTCTATCGAACGGATAAGGGCACAAGTTTCCTGGTGTCCTTGTGGTTTTTCCTGCTTGCAAGTCCAACACCTGCTGCGAAAGCAATTTGATCTGTGTTGCGACATCCTTGCTTGGGTCGGGGGGCGGGATGAATGAGTGGTGAGGTGTTGGAGGTGTTTGATGGGTGGGGAGCATACTGGTCTGCGTTTGCTGCGAGCTTGGTTGTGCGTTTAGGGCTTGTTGGTAAGCTTGCATTTGTGCCAACAACGCTTGTTGTTGATCTTGCTGTTGCTGTTCCAATAGCGCTTGCTGTTGGTCCATCTGCTGTTGTTCCCATGAAGCCTGCTGTTGGTCAAGTTGTTGCTGAGCTAGTAACGCTTGTTGTTGGTCTAGCTGCTATTTTGCCAACAATGCTTGTTGTTGGTCGAGCTGCTGTTGTGCCAATAAAGCTTGTTGTTTAGCTTGGTGTTGTGCCTGAAAGTCTTGCAGGGCTTGGTGGTAGGCTTGCAGGTGGATTGCTTGCAATTGTGCTTGGTATTGAGCTTGTGTCTTTTGTTGGGCTTGAGCTTGAGCTTGGGCTTGAGCTTGCGCTTGCGCTTGTGCTTGTGCTTGTGCGGCTTGTGCTTGAGCTTGAGCTTGTGCTTGTGCTTGTGCTTGTGCTCACGCTTGTGCAGCTTGTGCTTGAGCTTGAGCTTGCGCTTGCGCTTGTGTGGCTTGTGCTTGAGCTTGAGCTTGCGCTTGCGCTTGTGCGGCTTGTTGTTTTTGGAGTGCCTTTTGGTGGGCAGCTTGTTGTGCGTTTTGCAACATGATGGAGAATGAATTGGTCGTGTTGTGTTTTGGCGGTGGGATTGGTGGTGGAGCAGGAATCATGCCAACTGTCATGGCGGGTGGAGGGATTGTGGTTGTGACTATGATTTGGGTTGTGGGCGGGGTGGTTGAGACAATTGGTCCTTGATGAGGCATGCTTTGGGAGACTTGAGGACCAATGGATGCATTAACCGTGGTGACAGGAATGGTTGCGATTTGTTGTGAGGATATGGGCAAAAGAAGCGGGTTCAAAGTGGTGGTCAGATTGCTTGGATTAGCAAAATTTTCGATGGTTAAAGGTGGAAGACCTATTCCAGGAGGCGATGCAGATGTGAAAGGAAGCGGGGGAAGGGATGACGCACCACTTTGGAAAGAGAAGGGATTGATAGCTTCTGTCGTTCCAAGCAAACCAACTTCTTCATGCGGTGGGGGAGTTGGTATGTTCAATTGATAAGCTGGTGTGGCATGAAATGAGGATGAACCAGCGGGATTATGAAATGTGAGTGGGATGTAAGGGTGAAATGAGTTTTTTGGAATAAATGTAGGGGTGATGATTGCTTCTTCATTAGTCACAAGGCGGTGTTCTTGCAATTCTTGGAGCATGGCACTCCCTTTGTTCACAATCAGGGAGGTTGGTGTGATGATTGAGGTGACGCAAGGTGCTTCTTGATTGATGTTTGACAACGGGGATGCAACTGCACTAGTGCTTGTGTTAAGGTTGGGAGGGGGCATGTCCCCTCCTCTTTCTATTGAATTTATGCATTTGAACATAGCACTAACAATTTTATGGTTCTTAGGATTTTGAATCATTTCCATGATTTCCTCTGGTGTCATCCCTATGTCTTCATTTATGTCGTCCTCTTGATGACTCTCCTCTTGAAGATTTTGTGATGATACGGGAGAGTCGCTTGGGGGATTGCTTGATCCTGCTAGGTTCACTTCGATATTTAGATGACTCATGTCCATAGAAGTTGATATGTCTCTGATATTCTCCATGTCCTTCTTGTGTTGAGATCTTGTTTGGACCATAAAAATAGGGATTTGTTCGATCCTAATCCTTTAAGTCCAAAAAGAGAAGAACTAGGGTAGCTAAAAGATCAAAGATGGTGATGATGATGATGGGTTAAAATGGATGAGATGAGTGAATGAAACCTTTGGAAAACTTTTTGAATGTATGTGCTAAACTTTGAAAGGGCTTTTGATTTGATTTGAATGTGATAATTTGACTAGATGCGTTAAGTCAAACAAGATTGGTTGTGAAGTTGTTTTTCCCTAGGAAGTTGTGTTATCCTAAGGGAACTTGCACAAAAATGGATGAATTGACAAAGTGTGTTATGCCAATGTTTTGGAGAACTAATAGACTTTAAGAAGTTGTGTTATCTCAAAGAAAATTTTTTCAATGATTTGAGACTATGTTGGCTAAGTGTGTTAAGCCAAGATATGATGATGTTGATTTAGCCCTCTAAGTTTAGTGTGATGTTTGATTCTAGAGTTCTCAAAAAGGTTTGATGATGAAATGAGACTTTGATTTGATGGATGAATGAATGGGAATGACAACTTTGATCTTGAACCTTAACCTAGATGTGACTCTCTTTCTACAAAACCTCGGTGTTGAAGAACACGCTTGACTTCCTATGGGAGAAATGCAAATCTTTGAAACAATTCGGATTTTGTTGACAATAAAATGCATATAATGCTGGATTGTTCCTTGAGGCTTTTCTGTAAAAGTTATAAACCAATCTTTCCCTGAATTTGAAAAGTCTCTCAAGACGCTCCTCATGAGCTTTTAGACTAAGCTTCTTGAACTTTGGTTTTGGGATTTTGATCTTGCGGGAAATCATGTTAGAAAACACATGTGTAATCCAATTTGTCTTTTTATCTTGGTTAAATGAGGTTCTTTTTATCCAAGACACTTGCTTGCTTAGGTTTTCAAACTATATGTCTAATGTCCCATTCTCTTTCTCATCCCACAATGTCCTTTGTGTGGAAATCGAGGAAAATAGGGCAAAAGTTCCTTATGTTTATCCTTATTGGAAACAAATGATGATAGAATTTGCACACTTAGAAACCTCTAGGAATGTGATTCCTAGGGAAAGCAAGAGTGGCCAAGTTCGTCAATAGGTATTTGTTCCCCACAAGGTGTTTGAAATTTCAAGGTTTTTGTGTATGTTTATTTTCCAAATGTTTTCAAGATCAAGCAATGTGTTTTTTCCAAGCACTTTCACACTCCTAGGTTGATGAGACAATACCTTGTTGGGTTCCCACTTGGATAAATCCAGCTGCGCATATCTTGTGTGAATGGCTAAATGCTTGACCACACTGGCTCCCCTCCACAGCACTCACTTATTCAGGTCAGCCAAGCATTAGTACCCATGAATCTCCCATGGCATACTTTCCATTTCCACAACAAGACCGCATGTTACGTGGGGCGGCTTCAAAGGACATAACCTTTTGCACCAACAAGATAGACAAGGTTTTGGCCAATTTCTAAACAAAGGGTTCTAATTCGGGCATTCCGTTCGTGGGGGATTATCCAACATCGGCGAGAGTCCATTGCTGTCCATCTCGTCGGAATAATCCTCGTGATTCTTGAACTTTCCTCAAGAATCCACACTTATATACCGGTTGGAAGTCGCTTGGCTTTAGCGTGTTCCCGGTTGGGTCGTTCCCTTGGGTGATTACCTTTTCCCACAAGGCAGGCCCTCTAAGATAAACAAAAGCGAGCTTAACATATTCCGTTGTTCACACAACCTTCGTTGAAAAACAAAGGGGAGAACCTCCGCAATATATCGTGCTCACACTCGCATGATTTGTTCAATTTTTAGATCCCAAATTGAAGTGTGGAGGCAATCTTTTATGCAACTTAGGGTCATCAAAAATACTTTTGATTCTCAAGATCGCCGTGAAGCGTGAGAGAAGCGCATACGCCCTTTTAAATGACACTACTTTGCAAAAAAGTTTACAAAACACAAAGTACACATGTTCAATTTTAAATTCCTCAAAGCAATTATGAGTTCGTTTTAAAAGCACTAATTGAAATGTGAAGTTGCCTTGTTCAATTTTAATCCCAAATTGAAATCTAGTAAGTGTCTAAGGTTCTTTTTAACCAAGCTTAAAAAGATCAAATCAAATGGTTAACAAAAAAAAAAAAAAATAGATGTGAGTTGGTTCAAAATAGAAAACTATAGCAATAATTGGAGCTCTAATCATTAAAAAATGCTTTATGAATTTCAAGTTTCAAATTCTGGATTTTCCTTTTGATTCCAATCTTGCTTTGCCTTTGCTTGATTTCCAATTCTTGATTCCAATGTCAACCTATTCTATTCTATGATGGATTGGTGCCCTCCATGAAGATGTGAGAGAGCCCTTTCCCAATCCCTTTCTAAGCCAAATGAGATAGACAATGAGTTGCTATGAGCTCAAGTTGCCTATAGTTTAGATACCTTCCAAGTGTGTTATAGAAATGAGAGAAGATGCATTGCTTTTATAGAAGAAGTTGAGAGAAGAGAGGCCAAGTTTAGCCAATGTGGGACTAAATCCCCTCCAATAGAATAGAGCCACTTGGCATGATGGGATTGATCAAAGCTTGTGCAAGTTTTGGCCAATGTGCCCATTCAAATTTGAAAAATGTCAATAAATGCATGTTGTTGAGGGTTTTTTGGGGGAATAATCTTTGTTCAAAAAAGTCAAAGATGAGAGTTATTGAGAGAAAATAGGCTTTTTAATAAATCAATTAAATTGATTTATTGATGCAAGTGGGTGGGTTAGTTAGGAGTTTAGATTTGACTCTAGTTGAGTCAAAAGCTAGAGAATGGTAATTGTGATTTAGAAGTTAATTAATTTAGATTAATTAACCTAGGGGATTTTAGGGATTTGATATTTGATTTGTTTGATTTATTAAATCAAATAAGAAGAGCCTTAGGAACTTAATTAAATAATTTGATTTATTTAATTAAGCTTGATGAACCTTAGGATTAAATCAATAAATTGTCTTAATTGATTAGCAGAAGAATTGAATGCATGATGTTAGTTAAAGCGGAATGCATAATGTTATTTTTGCATGTCTACATTTTGCCCCTCTTTGAAGCAATGTACTTGCATTGGTTCAAAGAATGATGTTGCCGGTATCGAAATTAAAAAATTTCTGATTTTTCGGATGCCCCAGCGAAAAGAAGTACGTTAGTACATTGCCCCCTCGAGAGATCGAGCGAAAAGATACAATTTGAGGTGGATCTCGCGATAAAGAGGTTCAAAATGGATGTATGGATGGTAATGATGATGTAAATGAGATGTTCGGAAGATGCTTAGAATAATAAATCTATATTATTTTAAGCATGTTAAATGATTATGCGATGCATGTGAGATGGATGAGATGGTATGACGTTGTCCTGATATGATGGTATGACATGATTATGTAGAATGAGAATACGGATGCAAGATGGATGCATTGTTAGCGTGAAAGAAGATAGAAGAATGAGAGGGATGAACCCTTAAATCTAAGAAGAATGTAGAAGTCCAATAAGTCCATTAGTCATCGAGACTTTATTGGATATGACGATGAATGATAATGATGTGTTGCTTATCCAGGGATGGGAAAGGAGCATACCTTTCTTTATGTTTGATAACACACCTAGGTGCGAGGCATCAAGGTATTAAGAACCAGGATGGCGTTGCGCCTAGTGTGATGGACTTTGACTTGACAATCAGATAGGAGTACTCTTGTTCACACTTGACAAACATAACCTTATTCAGAATGCAGTTCAGATATTCTAGACATCTCGGGCCAAAACATAAAAAGGCAAGCCTTCTTATGTGGTCAACAAGATACCTAAAACATCCTTCCTACAAACAAACAAAGTATGCATGACGAAGTTATTTTACAAGAATATCCAACAAGCACAGCAGATAAAAAGATAATGATCATTGCCCCATTCCTTTCTCTCTAAACCTGTTTTGTTTAGGCATCATCGAGAGGTCCTTGGAATGAGCGCAAAATAAGATAAGTCAAAAAGACCAAAATAAAGTAAACAAACAAGCAAATGTTCTTCGTGTCGTTTACCAAGGCTAAACTACTGTGGGGTACCTGATGCTTATGTCCATCGCAGGAAAGCTTCATCCTAGGACATGTAGTGATCAGGGTTTTGGTGAGACTGATTGGGTGATAAGCTATTGATACTCCGAGTTGACCAACTTGCTAACTTATTGACTTAGACCTTCGAGACTTTGACGATTAGGCGTTCACTTTAGAACCTACTAAACTTGCTTCTGACTAACTCACCAAAGGGTGAAAGCGACGATGATTTATTATGAATGATGACAATCATGAGTGAAAGCGAGATGAAATGGATGTACCATTTTGGTTTTTTCAAATGTTTTGAGGCTGTTTTTGGTATTTTTGGAATTTTACAAATGTTTTTGGTATTTTCAAGATTTTCCAATGTTTTTGGTATTTTCAAGATTTTACAATGAACAGACTAACTTAAAGATCTATCCTAGGGGTCTCGGGAGCTGATCCATAGATTAGCCTTGCCTACGTTATATACGCAGAGACCACGTAGTTCGACTGGTGGTGGATTGACTTGATGATAATATGGACAAATGGATTGCCATTTTATTGCCTAAAGGACTGACTTAAGATGCAGACTAGATGGGCAAACAGATTGCCAATGCGACGGACGCCTAAAGGACTGACCCAACCGTCTCGGGGGATGATCAAAGATCACCCTTGCCTACGTTCAAGCTCAGAGACGACGTAGTTCGACAAGGTAGAAAAAAACTGACAAGACTTAATGATGAAATTTTTGAAGATTTTCTGATATTTCGACATGTTTTTGGATTTTTGAATGAGTTTTCTGAATGTTTTTGGAATTTTTTGATGAATTTTGAAGAAGATCACGAGAATATACACGAATCCGATCCGATGTTGCGAGAACGTGCCCCCAGTGTGGTGTGATAGACTACTTCGATAAAGGCAGGACAGACTGACCTTTGAAATGCCAAGTAGTTCCAATGGTGGAATATAGTACAGATACCAACGCAGGCTATGGTATGGATGCGAGCGGGTAAGTGGAATGTGATGGAGTGGATGAGTTGTGCAGATCCTGATAGATGGGGAAGGTACTTTATTTACACTTGATGCCTGTTTGCCAGGTTTTCACCAAGGTATTTTCCCAAAGTGCCACCGAAGTGGTTTTCACTAGAGGACGATTTTTTCTCTTTACTATTTTTCAATCCTTTTCTGATTTTTTTTTTTTGGATTTTTTTGATCTTTTGATTTTTTTGTTGTCACCAAGATGCCTGTTTGCCAGGTATTCATCGAGGTAACCATTTTTTCAGGACTTTTTCTAATTGTTTTTGTATTTTTTGGTTCTATACCTTGCAATGTTTAGGCATAAAACTTTTTGAGATGAGAGCTATTCAGAGGCTCCTGCAGAGGCTCGCCTTCTGGTGTTGCTAGTTGATATGCCCCTGATGTGTAACTTGCAGTGATGATGAAAGGTCCCAGCCAGTTGGGCTCAAATTTTCCCTTTGTATCTAGATTTGGCACGTTCTTTTGGTTTTCTTTCAGCACGAGGTCACCAACTTGGAAAGTGCGTTGTCTGATGTTCTTGTTGTAGCTCCTTTTTCGGTGATTCTGGTACACTTGTAGATGATTAAGGGCATCCATGCACCTTTCATCTAGTAATTCTAGCTCATTGAGTCTTGTGACCCTGTATTCCTCATCTGTGATAAGGTTTTGCAGTGATATCCTTAGTGATGGGAGCTCGATCTCAATGGGGAGTATGGCCTCTGATCCGTAGACCAGAGAGAATGGGGTGGTGCCTGTTGGCGTGCGGATGCTAGTGCGGTAGGCCCATAAGGTGGGATTTAACTGCAGATGCCAGTCACGACCAGAGTCATTGACTATTTTCTTGAGGATTTTCAAAATGGTTTTATTTGTAGCTTATGCTTGGCCATTGCCTTGTGGATAATATGGTGTGGAAAAGCGATGCTTGATTTTGAATTTTTCACATAAGTCACGGACATCCTGATTCTTGAAGGGTGTCCCATTATCAGAGATAATGGATTGGGGAACACCGTACCGATAAATGAGGTAATTCAGGATAAACTTGGATATCTGCTTTCCGGTGATGTAGGTCATGGGAATTGCTTCGACCCACTTAGTGAAGTATTCGGTGGCAGTGATAATGAATTTATGGCCATTAGATGAGGTGGGTGATATTTTACCAATGAGATCAAGCCCCCATTGTGAAAAGGGCCAAGGTGTAACAATAGGATGCAGTTCTTGAGCTGGTGCATGAATAAGATCTCCATGCTGTTGGCATTGCAAGCATTTTTTGACAAAATTGTGTGCCTCTTTTTCCATCGTCGGCCAGTAATACCCTGTTCTTAGCAAATTTTTAGCCAAGGTCATACCACTTGAGTGTGACCCACACATGCCATTGTGTACCTCAGTTAGAGCAGTCAGGGCTTCCTCGGGTTTTAAACAACGTAACAGGGTTCCATCGGTACTCCTACGGAAGAGGGTCTCTCCTAGGATGACGAATCGTGAAGTTCTTTTGATGAAAGTGCGTTTTAGGTTTGGGGTGATGTTAGTGGGGAGGATTCCTAACTTTAGGTAGGTGTATATATCATGATACCAAAGATCACTAGGACCAACGAGTTCACATGCGTATTCTGACTCTGGTATCTCGAATGTGGGTACGAGAAGCTGCTCTACGAGGAATTCATGTTTCGAGACGTTACGAGGGATGTCGAGTAAGGATCCAATTGTCGCCATTGCATCAGCTGCTCTGTTGTTTGTCCTTGGTATCCGCTCAAAGGTAATATCGATGAAAGATTCCTTGAGGCTTTCTACCACCTTCTTGTATGGTGTGAGCTTATCATCCTTGGTTTGGTATTCGCCGTTGACTTGGTTGATGATAAGTTGCGAGTCGCCATAGACTTTTAGTCCCATGATTCGCCATTGTGCTGCAATCTTGAGTCCTATGGTCAAAGCCTCATATTCCGCTATATTGTTCGTACAAGGGAATGCCAGCTTGTATGATCTAGGTATGCAATCTCCTTGCGGCGTGATGAAAAACACACCAGCTCCTGACCCATGTTGTGTGTGAGAGCCATCAAAGTATAGCTTCCAGTGGGCTGTTGCATCAAGGTTAAAAAGGGACTCATCTGGGAATTCTGATATGAGTGGATTATCTGTGTAGAGGGGAGCTTCTGCCAGCTGATCCGCAATGACTTGTCCTTTTATGGCTTTTCGTTCTACATACTCGATATCATGTTCAGATAATATCATTACCCACTTAGCCATTCTACCTGTAAGTGCCGCTTTTGTCAATAGGTACTTTAGAGGGTCTATTTTGGCAATCAACTTGGTTTGGTGTGCTAGCATGTAGTGTCTGAATTTCTGAGCCGCAAATACCAATGCTAGGCAAGCTTTCTCTATTGACGTGTAATTGAGCTCATGTCCCACCATTGTTCTACTGATGTAGTAGATAGCCCGCTCGGTTCCCTTTTGATCATGTTGGGCTAAAAGGGCCCCCAGGGCGGCTGTTGTTGCAGAGATATATAGGATTAGTGATTTCCCCACAATTGGTGGCATCAATACAGGCGGTGTAAGTAGATATTCTTTTATTTTGTTGAATGCTTGCTCGCATTTGTCATCCCATCTGAAAGCTACTCCCTTGTGAAGTAGGTGTGAATAGGCAATCTGTTTATCTGCCAATTGTGCTATGAATATTTGGATGGATTGGAGTCTTCCTTGCAATCCTCTTAGTTGTTTCAACATTCTTGGTGCTTTCATTTCAAGGATTTCTTTTACCTTTGCAGGGTCTACCTCTATCCCTCTCATTGAAACTATGTATCCTAGCAGCTTCCCTGATTGCACCCCAAAGACACACTTCTTCGGGTTGAGTCTAACCTTATATTGTTCGAGCCTATCAAAGATAGCACTTAGAGTTGCTATATGGTCTTGTCTCTTCTTTGATTTAGCAAGTATGTCATCTACATAATCTTCAACTATTTTGTGGATCATGTCGTGGAAGATTAATGTCATGGCTCTTTCATAGGTAGCTCCTGCATTCTTCAACCCAAATGGCATTACATTCCAGCAGTAGGTGCCCCACGGACATGTGAATGCTGTCTTGTGTTGGTCTTCTTTTGCGATCAATATCTGATTGTACCCCGAGAAACCATCCATTAGGGAAAGTATCTCATGTGCGACCATCATATCCACTATCATGTCAATGTTGGGTAGTGGAAAGTCATCCTTGGGACATGCTTTGTTTAGGTCTCTGAAATCAGTGCAGATGCGGATGCCCCCTTTCGATTTTGAGACTAGTACGAGGTTAGATACCCATTCTGGATAGTCAATCGGGCGTATGAAGCCAACATCCAGAAGTTTCTGTAGCTCAATCTTTACAAGCAAGGCTATTTGTGGGTGCATCTTCCTTAGCTTCTGTCTAACTGGTTTTGCTCCGGGGTGAACGGCCAAATGATGCACTACTACTTCAGGATCCAGGCCTGGCATGTCTGCATAGGTCCATGCAAAATTTACCTTTCTCTCCTTTAGGAAAGCTGCTAGTAGTTTTTGTTCTTCTTCTAGGAGGGATTCTGCATAGAAGGTAATTTGTGGTTCTGATTCTGTTCCTAAGTTGACCGAGTTGCACTGTTCTGCCAATACTGTTGACTTTTCCTGGTGTAGAGCCGTATGGGGGAGATTGAATCCTTCATCCTCTAGCGCCTCAGAGAGGTTTTCGCCATTGGATGCGTCTTTTATTTTTACCATTTTATGGTTAGAGACTGCCACAGTGTGGTTTTCACTCAATAACTCTGAGTTTATTCTCGATCTTTTTCTTTTGCGACTGAAAGACTCAATCGTCTCCCCATAGTATGCTTGTGTGTCTAGAGTGATATCAAATCCTGCCTTGTGATCTCCACATGGAATAGTATCCCTTAGTCCCATGAATTCGGAGAGAGCCTCATCGTTTTCGAATGAGTCTAGAATTGGCGGTCCCCGTTGGTCGTGATCGATGAGTTGGGGGTATACTAAGTGGATTTGGTGGGTTTGTTGGATTGGCTCAGCGGGTGAGACACTAATCATCAATAAGGTGGAATCTTCAAAGAGCCTAGGTAGGCCACCTATGGTGTCATCGTCATCACTGCTGCTACAAACGTCAGTTATGTCAAATGTGAAGTTATCGAGAGGTAGGCCTGTGGACACGGGTAATCTAAGATTAGTTGTCGAGACCCGAGGAGAGGACCTGACTGCCCTATTAGGAACACTTCTACCACGCACAGTTATACTCGGAGGGGTACAGCCGAGGCCAAGGTTCTGCGTTCTTCTTTCTACAATGATGGGCTCCAACCGTCCATCACTATTTCTTCCTAGGCTTTCATTCCTGTTATAGCCCATGCCGAACATCATTTGTAACCCTCTGTTTGTTTCCTCCATGGGTAGGGTGGGAGTGGGTCTTTCATCTTGGTACAGAGTGTTTGTGATGTCCTCCTCGTCCACATTTTCTTGACTGAGATCCCCCCAATTGTGGAATCCAGAGGGTTCTGTTCTAGTGCGGACAGGTGTTTGAGTCAATTGTGGTTGCCCATGTGATCTAGGAGATTGTGGTAACTCTCCTACAACAAAAGCATTTCTCTTCATTCTATAATCACCACATCCATTGTCCTGTATCATGTTCTTGATCTCGGATATGTCGGGGATGGCGGGTGTCTCTGTCGCAGAAGTGGAGGCGAGATTAGCTGGGTCTATGTATGAAGTGGATGGTCCTTCATCATTTTTAGGTACTTGAGGGATCTTGTAAAACTTGGCTTCCAAGTTTTTGCAATAGGCGAAGGGTTCTGGATCCCCATATATGGTAACCTCCTCATTTTGATATGAGAACTTAATGCACTGATGATAGGTTGAGGCCACTGCCTTCATTCCGTGTATCCATGGGCGTCCCAGGAGGATGTTGTATGGCAAATCAAGGTCAAGAACTTGACAAGTTGTTTCCATGGTTGCTGGCCCCACTTGGATGGGGATCTTGATAGTGCCTTGAGACACTCTTTCTTGGTCATCATATGCTCTTATGGTGATACTTTTTATTTTATTGATGGAATCCTCGGCGAATCCCAATTTCTTTATAAGTTTGAGAGAACAAATATTAAGACCTGCACCACCATCTACCAGGACTCGCTTGACTTTCTTTTTATGAACTAGGCTTTGGAGGTGAAGTGCCCGGTTATGAGATGGCTGCGGGGGGAAATCTTGGTCCGAAAATGTGATGAGATTCGGGGTAACGATGTTACCTACCATAGCCTGAAATTGCTCTGTGTCAAGGGTAGCAGCGACGGTAGAGGCAGCTAGTGCTTCATCCAGGATCTGTCGATGAGCGGCGGAGATTTTTAGTAATTCCATGATGGATATTTGTGCGGGTGTTCTCTTCAGTTGGTCAATTACATTGTAATCATAGGGGACGGCCTTTGTGTTGGTAATGGGGGTCTTAGCAGGTGCCCCGGCAATGGTAACTTTTTCGCCTCGTGTGGTGACTCCACAGTCATTGTTGGTTCCCTTGATATTTATGACAGTGACCAACTCGTCGACACATCCGACTATCTCCTCGTATACTAGATTGGCACTAGCATACTTTTGTTTACCCTTATTATTCCCTTGGTTATTTCCCTGATTATGATTCGGCATCGAATTCGTGTAGATTTTTAGGTCTTGGTTTCCGGCCGGCTGCTCGATGTTGATGACCTTATCCTCAATGAGGTCTTGGATGATGTTCTTGAGTCTCATGCAGTTGGCGGTGGTGTGTCCTTTAACTTTGTGGAAGTCACACAGGAGATTCTCGTTGTACCACGGCGGTTTGGTCATGGGCTCTGTGTATTGTTCGGAGTTAGAAATTTTGATTAGGTTTTCTTTGACCAATTTCTTCATGACAGACTCAATCGATTCGCCAAGGGCTGTGAACTTCCTCTTGGGGGGAAACCTGTTGCGGGGAGGTGGTCCTCCCTGATTACCCACATTGTTGACTTGGCTAGTGGAAGGTGGTTGTGACTGTGCTACTACCGCATTAGCCTGCATATTGTTGTGGTTATGAGTTTGCGGATGATGATGATTTTGGGTATTTTGTTTAGGAGCACTGATGACTACCTTAGCATCAACCACACCGTCGTTCGTGATATTTTTGTTCCTCGACCATGTTCGAGGTTTATCATTGTAGTTGTTGGACGGGCGGTTATCCTGCGGTGGAGTGAATGTAGGTGCGCCTCCTCGCGCAGTAAGGGCTCTTTCGATGTTGAGCGCCTTTGGAATTAGTTGATCGTAAGATGTGATGCACTGCATTTTTAGGTAGAACGCCAGGTTTTCATCTAAGTTGGCTATGATGGTGCAAACTTGTTGTTCCTCTGGCATGGCCCACTTGCTCTGATTGGCCTTGGATCGCCATCTTTGCAAGAAGGATGCAAATAACTCTCCTCTTCTTTGTTTGAGTGCAGATAGTTCTTCTAAACTGACATCCGCACCCATATTAAAAGAGTAATTTTTAAGGAAAGCCTCCACAATTTCCTCGAATGTTTTAATGCCCTGTAGGTAGGCGAGAAAACCATTCCATAGCTGGACCAGTCAGGCTTCGGGGAAAGAGCCGCATTAGATACGTGTCATCATATGCGACTTCCATGCAGTGCACCTGAAATTCCCTGACGTGGTTTTCAGGGTTGCCCGTTCCATTGTACTTATCAAATTTGGGGATCTCGAATCCCTTTGGAAACGGTACCATGGTGAGACTTCTATCGAACGGATAAGGGCACAAGTTTCCTGGTGTCCTTGTGGTTTTTCCTGCTTGCAAGTCCAACACCTGCTGCGAAAGCAATTTGATCTGTGTTGCGACATCCTTGCTTGGGTCGGGGGGCGGGATGAATGAGTGGTGAGGTGTTGGAGGTGTTTGATGGGTGGGGAGCATACTGGTCGGTGTTTGCTGCGAGCTTGGTTGTACATTTAGGGCTTGTTGGTAAGCTTGCATTTGTGCCAACAACGCTTGTTGTTGATCTTGCTGTTGCTGTTCCAATAGCGCTTGCTGTTGGTCCATCTGCTGTTGTTCCCATGAAGCCTGCTGTTGGTCAAGTTGTTGCTGAGCTAGTAACGCTTGTTGTTGGTCTAGCTGCTATTTTGCCAACAATGCTTGTTGTTGGTCGAGCTGCTGTTGTGCCAATAAAGCTTGTTGTTTAGCTTGGTGTTGTGCCTGAAAGTCTTGCAGGGCTTGGTGGTAGGCTTGCAGGTGGATTGCTTGCAATTGCGCTTGGTATTGAGCTTGTGTCTTTTGTTGGGCTTGAGCTTGAGCTTGGGCTTGAGCTTGCGCTTGTGCTTGTGCTTGTGCTTGTGCGGCTTGTGCTTGAGCTTGAGCTTGTGCTTGTGCTTCGCGCTTGTGCGGCTTGTGCTTGAGCTTGAGCTTGTGCTTGCACTTGTGCGGCTTGTGCTTGAGCTTGCTTGTGCGGCTTGTTGTTTTTGGAGTGCCTTTTGGTGGGCAGCTTGTTGTGCGTTTTGCAACATGATGGAGAATGAATTGGTCGTGTTGTGTTTTGGCGGTGGGATTGGTGGTGGAGCAGGAATCATGCCAACTGTCGTGGCGGGTGGAGGGATTGTGGTTGTGACTGTGATTTGGGTTGTGGGCGGGGTGGTTGAGACAATTGGTCCTTGATGAGGCATGCTTTGGGAGACTTGAGGACCAATGGATGCATTAACCGTGGTGACAGGAATGGTTGCGATTTGTTGTGAGGATATGGGCAAAAGAAGCGGGTTCAAAGTGGTGGTCAGATTGCTTGGATTAGCAAAATTTTCGATGGTTAAAGGTGGAAGACCTATTCCAGGAGGCGATGCAGATGTGAAAGGAAGCGGGGGAAGGGATGACGCACCACTTTGGAAAGAGAAGGGATTGATAGCTTCTGTCATTCCGAGCAAACCAACTTCCTCATGCGGTGGGGGAGTTGGTATGTTCAATTGATAAGCTGGTGTGGCATGAAATGAGGATGAACCAGCGGGATTATGAAATGTGAGTGGGATGTAAGGGTGAAATGAGTTTTCGGAATAAATGTAGGGGTGATGATTGCTTCTTCATTAGCCACAAGGCGGTGTTCTTGCAATTCTTGGAACATGGCACTCCCCTTGTTCACAATCGGGGAGGTTGGTGTGATGATTGAGGTGATGCAAGGTACTTCTTGATTGATGTTTGACAATGGGGATGCAACTGCACTAGTGCTTGTGTTAAGGTTGGGAGGGGGCATGTCCCCTCCTCTTTCTATTGAATTTATGCATTTGAACATGGCACTAACAATTTTATGGTTCTTAGGATTTTGAATCATTTCCATGATTTCCTCTGGTGTCATCCCTATGTCTTCATTTATGTCGTCCTCTTGATGACTCTCCTCTTGAAGATTTTGTGATGATAAGGGAGAGTTGCTTGGGGGATTGCTTGATCCTGCTAGGTTCACTTCGATATTTAGATGACTCATGTCCATAGAAGTTGATATGTCTCTGATATTCTCCATGTCCTTCTTGTGTTGAGATCTTGTTTGGACCATAAAAATAGGGATTTGTTCGATCCTAATCCTTTAAGTCCAAAAAGAGAAGAACTAGGGTAGATAAAAGATCAAAGATGGTGATGATGATGATGGGTTAAAACGGATGAGATGAGTGAATGAAACCTTTGGAAAACTTTTTGAATGTATGTGCTAAACTTTGAAAGGGCTTTTGATTTGATTTGAATGTGATAATTTGACTAGATGCGTTAAGTCAAACAAGATTGGTTGTGAAGTTGTTTTTCCCTAGGAAGTTGTGTTATCCTAAGGGAACTTGCAAAAATGGATGAATTGACAAAGTGTGTTATGCCAATGTTTTGGAGAACTAATAGACTTTAAGAAGTTGTGTTATCTCAAAGAAAATTTGTTCAATGATTTGAGACTATGTTGGCTAAGTGTGTTAAGCCAAGATATGATGATGTTGATTTAGCCCTCTAAGTTTAGTGTGATGTTTGATTCTAGAGTTCTCAAAAAGGTTTGATGATGAAATGAGACTTTGATTTGATGGATGAATGAAGGGGAATGACAACTTTGATCTTGAACCTTAACCTAGATGTGACTCTCTTTCTACAAAACCTCGGTGTTGAAGAACACGCTTGACTTCCTATGGGAGAAATGCAAATCTTTGAAACAATTCGGGATTTTGTTGACAATAAAATGCATATAATGCTGGATTGTTCCTTGAGGCTTTTCTGTAAAAGTTATAAACCAATCTTTCCCTGAATTCGAAAAGTCTCTCAAGACGCTCCTCATGAGCTTTTAGACTAAGCTTCTTGAACTTTGGTTTTGGGATTTTGATCTTGCGGGAAATCATGTTAGAAAACACATGTGTAATCCAATTTGTCTTTTTATCTTGGTTAAATGAGGTTCTTTTTATCCAAGACACTTGCTTGCTTAGGTTTTCAAACTATATGTCTAATGTCCCATTCTCTTTCTTATCCCACAATGTCCTTTGTGTGGAAATCGAGGAAAATAGGGCAAAAGTTCCTTATGTTTATCCTTATTGGAAACAAATGATGATAGAATTTGCACACTTAGAAACCTCTAGGAATGTGATTCCTAGGGAAAGCAAGAGTGGGCAAGTTCGTCAATAGGTATTTGTTCCCCACAAGGTGTTTGAAATTTCAAGGTTTTTGTGTATGTTTGTTTTCCAAATGTTTTCAAGATCAAGCAATGTGTTTTTTCCAAGCACTTTCACACTCCTAGGTTGATGAGACAATACCTTGTTGGGTTCCCACTTGGATAAATCCAGCTGCGCATATCTTGTGCGAATGGCTAAATGCTTGACCACAAATACCTCTCCACTTGGCCGAATTGATAAACATTAGTACCCGCCTGAATCTCCCGCCATGCACCATTCCACAACAAGACCGCGTATTCATTGGTAGTTCAAAGAGACCATAACCTTTACTCATAGATGAACAAAGAGGTTTTGGCCATTTCTAAATAAAGTTCTAATTGAACATTCCGTTAAGAGTGGGGATTATCCTTTATCGTGAGGTCAATCTTTTTATCCCATCAGTGAATGTCCATAAATGTTCTGAACTTTCCTCAGAATCACCTCCTCTGTGATTGGAAGTCTTGGCTTTTCAGCGTGTTCCCGGTTGGGAGTTCCCTTGGGTGATTACTGTTTCCCACAAGGCAGGCCCTCTAAGATAAACAAAAGCGAGCTAACATATTCCGTCGTTCACACAACCTTCGTTGAAAAACAAAGGGGAGAACCTCCGCAATATATCGTGCTCACACTCGCATGATTTGTTCAATTTTAAAATGCCCAAATTGAAGTGTGGAGGCAATCTTTTATGCAACTTAGGGTCATCAAAAAGACTTTTGATTCTCAAGATCGCCGTGAAGCGCGAGAGAAGCGCATACGCCCTTTTAAATGACACTACTTTGCAAAAAAGTTTACAAAACACAAAGTACACATGTTCAATTTTAAATTCCTCAAAGCAATTATGAGTTCGTTTTAAAAGCACTAATTGAAATGTGAAGTTGCCTTGTTCAATTTTAATCCCAAATTGAAATCTAGTAAGTGTCTAAGGTTCTTTTTAACCAAGCTTAAAAAGATCAAATCAAATGGTTAACTTTAAACCCAAAAAATAGATGTGAGTTGGTTCAAAATAGAAAACTATAGCAATAATTGGAGCTCTAAGCATTAAAAAATGCTTTATGAATTTCAAGTTTCAAATTCTCGATTTTCCTTTTGATTCCAATCTTGCTTTGCCTTTGCTTGATTTCCAATTCTTGATTCCAATGTCAACCTTGATGTTAACCTTTAGTTTCAACCTTGATGTTTGAACCTTCTTGTCAACACCTTGATTTCAACATTTATCCATGTACCTTTTTAGAAAAAATAAGTTCAAAGTTAGGCACTTCGGAATGAAATTCATCTTAATAAATTAATGATAAGTTGTCATAATGAATACACAAAACAAATGTTTTCAAATGACAACTTTTAATGCAAGAGTTTCCCTTTTGTGGAAGTTTACATATATAAAAAAAAAAAACCCAACTCATGCATTGACAACCTCATAATAAAGCTCTATTGATGATCTCCTTAATGTGTTTAAAACATGAAAAATGATTATGCATTCCTCCATTTGTATTCTAAACAAGATTCAAAATGTAGTAAAAAATACACTATATTGTTAGATCCATTTGGCTATTGAATCGACAAATCTGTTGATCAAACACAATCAACTTCCCTTATCGTATGAGGAACTTTCCTCAAAGACTTTAATACTTTCTGAATTTTTCATTTTGACACCCACCCATCAAACACCATGAGTTTTGATTTTTTTGTATCGTTCTGATCATTAAATAATTTATATGACATGCATAAAGTTTTTCATGCCAGCATATAAATCAGTGAACCCATTTAATCTCATGAATATAAAATGAAGAATTACTATTTTCCACAAATGAAAGGGTCATTTCTCATTTATTATGAATAATCTTTCTAGAATTAAATAAATGCCCATCATGTATTTGCAGAAAATGGATTTAAAATGATCAAAAATAAAATCATTTACAAACTCCACCTACCACTTTTCGCACCTGTCAACAAATGAGGAAATCAACACATAATCATCTAATGCAAACATGTTGAGTCAAGACTAGGTGATACATAATCATACATGGCCTTCTAAAATAAATGTTGAAATGTTGCACATCCACCGATGTTATCTTTAAGAGCCTACAAAGACGAATTGAAATGGTTTGTTGGGCCAACTAATGGCTGAGAAGCTGCAAGAAGAAATTAGGCCCTGCAACATAATAAAGACAAAGCATTCATAATTGGATAAACACCACTGAGTTGTAGACCATAACATTCAAGGCAAAGTACTCATAAGCTATGATATGTGAACCAATAAAATTAAGTTGGCCTTAAATGCATATCAATCGGTTTCTGATCAGTAGAGATTTTCGTTGACAAATTCACACAGATGACAGAGATGGCCAGTACAAGATTTGGTAGACTAAAAGTCTAATTCCTAAATTCGGCCAGGTTGTATCAATCAAGTGCAAAAACATGGTCGGCACCCCTATACGTTTATGGCAAGCACTATATACTAGGCTCATGTGCTTAATGAAGTAGGTGAAGGAAACAAGAGTATCAAGTTAATAAAGGAAAAGGATTGGCAATGATTACTGGCAACCCTCTTCCCTATCCTCAAGTCGAAGCTTGACTTTGAACCCCTCCATATTCAATGCCTTTTGC